>JAJHZJ010000155.1:0-477062 GCA_023548195.1 Bettongia penicillata ogilbyi | reverse complement strand
CCTTTTCCCTTTCAGTAAATCCTATTCTGCATAATAGGTCTTTGTCTCTGACTTGCAGATAGGAATGGAGGAGGGCTGGAATCTGAAATGTCCCTATTGTTCTGTTGAGCAAATAGGCTGTAAAGTTCTGGGAGGCCACAGTGTGCTTTCTTTCTTTCTCTTTTTTTCTCCCTCTTTCTTCCTGTCATTCTCTATACTTCCTTCCTTCCTTCCCTGTATTTGGTGTAGATGCAGTTTTTACATTTCACTATTTTTCATTCACATTTCTTATCTTTTTTGGGGGGGGCGAAGATTCAGAGGACCTATGACTTTTTATTGGGACCTAGTGGGGTGTACCTGTAACTGCCTTGATTGGTGTGGAATAGTAGGATATGGAACCTTGGGAAAAACATTGCTTGGGTTGATAAATATATCTACTATTCTTTTAAAAACTATATTAAATTCCCCCCTCCCCTTCATTTGATTCCTTTCAAGGGTCTCTTTTCAGCTTAGGCTTGCTTATTGAATGACTGATTGGAGAGGGTAGGTGGATACAAGGAGAGGAATATGCTTCATATGCATCATGATTTACAGTTTTCAAAGGACTTGCCAGTCTGTTGTCCATGTATATACTGACTTGCAACACTGGTTGACTATAGGCATCTCTCAAAGACTCAAGTTACAGAGAAGGTACTGACATACATTAGCAAGGGAAACTCCCTTATTCAACAGTTCCCTTTACCAGTGACATCAGAGGTCCAGTCCATACCCCCTAACCCTTCCCATCTCTCTTATTTCACTTGGGCGCACAACAAGCCCATGAGGTAGAAATGGCAAGTAATTATTATTTCCTGTTTTGCCAGGGTAGAAACAGGCTCAGAGAGGTAGCAATTTGCTTAAGGCAGTTACTTTAAGCCAGCCAATGGAGGTGGTAGGACAAGAACCCAACTCTTATGATGTCTACACTGGCATTTAAATGTTTCACCTAACATTGTTCATGTACAAGACTCAATTGAAGATCGTTCCCCAGACATCTTTTTCTTGGATCTTGGTTCTCAGAGCAGTATTAATAACTGGTTCTAGGGAGCTCACTCCCAATCATGATCTCCACAGGTCCCCCCTCTCCTCCTTCCTCCCCACCATTAACTAGTTTATAATAAAGCAGGAAAAATCTTTACAGTTGGTGATTTTATATCATAGATCAAAGATCAAAGCTGAGGATACACAGCAACCGTAAAATTAACTGCTTTTTCAATTTTACAATGCTTTCAGTGATAGAGAATCATATAAATTTAATATTAATTAAACACTTAGCTTTTTAACCTCCTCCTGCATCTACTTTTGGCTGGTTGCTGGAAAAAATTAATTGGGCATCTTAAATCTTGTGTTACTAAATGCTTTGACAGGAAGGGTTTCCAAAGCACTTCTAACTTCAGCAAAATGCACTTGGAACATTTGTCCTTCCATCACCTAATTGAAAAGTCTTTTTTTTTTTTTAAACTTAAAGAAAATGAACCATTTGGTGATTTAAAAAAAAACAAAAAAACAAAAATGAAGTAGAGCTTAGAGCCTGGGGCTTTTACCTAGTCCTCTGGCATACTTAGCTTATCACAAAATGGAAAGCCATTGGTGTTCCATTATCATAAATACACTATTGGTCAAGTATTCATTGATTCCGATATATTACTGGCCTCTTGCTGATATCCTTTGGGTTTTCAATCTGGCAAGTGTCTCCTTTTGCATCATTGACAAAGGCTTGGAGATAAGATTTGCTTTTATAGTCATGAGCCATGCTGTCCAGGGTAGAAGGAGATCAGCTTTTGAGCTTCTAGAAACAGTCCCTCTGTGACACAAACTTCAATATCACAAACACAAAGTGGAAAGAAATAGTTTATTTCATGAGACTCTTAAGAGATGAAGGGCATTTGGCTGGGTCTATGTCTTTGGGATAATCTGAATGCTACAGGCACATTACCCAGCAGAATGTAAACTCCTTGATGCCAAGAACTGTTTCTTTTTGACTTAGTATCTCTATCATTAGCACAATGCCTGGCGAACAGTAGGTATGTAATAATTGCTTGCTTCATTTTTGTCTTTGTATCCCCCAACTCATTGACTGACTCAATAGATACTTTTTAAATGGAATTTCATTGACTCTGATGGCAGCATTAGCTTCTTTGGCCTTTCATATGCAGACATACAGCAGCACCCATCTTCCATAGTGACCAAATGCAAATCATGCCCTTCCATCTATCCTCTATGTCTGTAACACTTTTTCTTAAAAGACCTGGGAGAATTTTTCATACCTATTATCTCATTTATTCTCACAACATCACCTAAGAAGTAGTTTGTCAGTGTAACGTAGGTCTCAAAAATCACCATTGCTGGGATGCCTGCTGTGACCATAAGTGTGAAGTTGGCAGTTGGACTTAGCAGGGTAACCTCAGTCAGCAGAGCTTAGACCCCCTCCCCCCACCCCCGCCCCCCAAGAGAGTGTGTGTCTGCTCTTTGTTTAGACTCAGGTGTCTGGACAAATGCATATCTTGTCTTTTTGGCTATACTATTCTTAGCTGAACATCCATTGGGATCACTAGTGTACACACATGTCCTACTGAAGGAGTACCATTATATAAAAATCCAAACTTGCAAAAGATGATCCATTAAAGGGTGATTATTAATATTAACAAGAACACCTTCATCTTAAAAAAAGGAATCACAGCAGGTTTCCACTAAATAGGTAACTGTAATGGTGCATTTAAGAGTATTTGGTTTCCTTTCAATGTTACTGGCACATATCTATTGGGTAAAGTGAGGTATATTTGTAAAATGTGACAGTGTTGTCTCTTTCCCATGGATAGTTAGGAACATGCCTCGGGGGTAGTGGCATTTCCTGTTTTTAATTAATAGTAGATTGGGGAGAGAATTGCTACTAGAACCCTTGGAACCAAGTTTACCCATTTATATACTTTGCCTCCCTCCCCTGAAACACTAGACTCTCTCTCATGTTTAGCATCCGCTTCTCCCCTTAGCCTCATAGAACCTAGCTTCCTTCAGGAGGAAGGTCAGGCACCACTTTCTACGTGAGAACTGTCCCAGTGCCTATGATCTTAAATTTCCTTGTATAGATAATTTATATGTGTGTATACATATATACTTACATGTGTAACTGTTGGGTTTCCCTGATAGAATGGAAGTTCTTTGAAGGTTCAGATTGTTGGATTCTTGTCTATCACCAGCACGTAGCATATAGTGCCTGACAGTAGGTGCTTAATAAATGTTTATTGATTGATTTATCTCAATTTATTTCATTGATTTCTTAAAGATTATTGGGTAAAGTCAATTTCAGAAAAAATTCTGAAAGGTATCTTCTTCATTAATCAAATGTAATCATTTAAAAATAAATCCCATATATGTAAGTATGAGTGGGTAGACATATATGTGTGGGCATCTCTGTCTCTCTCTCTTTCTCTTTCTTCTCTCTCTTTAATCTCTTTTTCTCCACCTGTCTCTCTACCTTTGTTTGTCTGTCTCTTTATACCTCTGTCATCTACCTATCTTTATACTTCTATATCTATCTCTATCTATCTTTATGCCTCTGTCTTTCTCTTTATACCTTTGTCCCTCTTTATATCCCTATCTATCCATCTATCTATTATCTCCATCCATCTATCTCTTTATGCCCTGATCATCTGTCTCTCTATTCTTTCGTCTCTTTCTTTATACATCTATCCATCTATCTCTCTTTATATTTCTCTGTCTCTCTCTTTATACATCTATCTCTATCTTTCTCTTTGTCTCTATCCATCTATCTCTCTTTATACACCTCTCTCCATCTTTCTATCTTTCTACACCTATATTTGTATAGCTATATAGATATGTGTTTATATACATACACACATGATGTGTGGGGCACTATAAAAATTTTAGTGCCTTAGTTTGGGTTGACCGCCTTATTACTCACGAGTGAGCTATACAGGTCTTCCTTAACAAGTGGCAATAAAGACTTTATAGCCCCCCCTTACACCATCACATACTTTTGTTTAGGCCACATATTGTCTTTTTCTTTTTAAGTCTCCCTTTGCTCTTGTCCCTCTCAAGTACCTTAGTTGCCATGGTAACAGTTATATCGTTGCTCTGGGTGGAGCTCAGTTACATCCTCATGTGAGACACTCTGATGGAATCTGTGTAGATAGGCTGACCTTAAAAAGTCAAGAGTGACTGGGTCCCTGGCCTGGACACCTGTGGCATTTTTCTTTAGTTGTGTTAAGTCCTGTTTATCAAACTGCCTGGCTGCTGCCTCCACCTTAATAATTCTTTATATGTACACATGGTTCTGTCTTACAAGAAAGGCAAGAATCTCACATCCAAAATTTAGTAGCTGATAGATACATCCTTGCTAAGTACTTTGAATACAGGGCCATTCCCTACTGGTACTGGGATCCATTAAATGTGGCAATCTTATTGAGAATAACAACAAAAAATCTGACAGTCCGAACTTGTCTTCAGAATTCTCCCCACAAACATATCAAAAGTTTTCCTTTTATCAGGTTTTCATTTAATTTTAAAAAATCAGTATTCATGAATTATATTGGATCATTGGACCATTTCTTTGCTTCGTCTTTCCCTGGTTTAGATTGTAGTGCTGTGTTTGTCTCATAAATATTGGGAAATGGCAAACCACTCCAGCGTCTTTGCCAAGAAAACCCCAAATGGGGTCACACGGATTCGGAAACAACTGAAAACAACCAGACAGCAATGAGAGTGTCTTATAAAAGTTGTCCTGTAGTTCACATTGAAATTTTTAGGTTTCCCTCTATAGGTTGATAAATTTAATTTTCCTTTCTAGCATATTTTCTCTTTCAAAAGGTTAAGTTGATAATTCCTTGAAAATTTCTATTTTACTATAATGTTGTCCCTGAATCCTTGTGTAGGGAGGTAACTAGGAATTTTTCCTGAATTTAGTAAGTTAGTAAGGCTGGGACCCTTACCACTAACCCTCAGTTCTTGCTTTCTAGGGTAGTAGACCTATCTGTCTATCAGATGTTGGATGAAAGGTAGAATTGTCCTGTACCTAGTTATTATGACTTACATATTTATGTTTTGTATGCAATTTTGTGTTTTTATATTAGATGTGGGCAATATTTTGACTAATTTTTTTGAAAGACAGCCTGTATGGAAATACCAAAACACACACACACACACACACACACACACCACACACTATGAGAAATGCCATCAATAAAAGCAGATTCAGCAAAATGGGTACTACTAGCACATAAAAAATTGTGAATATCTTCTTAATGGCATACTGTGTTTTAATTAGCAAAGCCAGCGGATCAGGCTAGAGTCTCATTCTGGGTACATTGAGTGCTTATGGATTACCATGTGACTCATTAATAGGTTTTCTTAAACATATATATTTCAGACCTGGGATATTTCTTCTATAGCAGGCAGAAGAGAAACTGTGAAACACAGTTTTTGGATGCCATTGGAGAGGACTCTGTTGTTTTGTTTGCTCTGTTGCCTTTAAGGCTTAATGTTAAGTTGTCTCACATGAACAGGTAATGTGGCAAGTTAGGACATCAACCATTTGATCTTTACCATCATCTAGCTTTTCCTTCTTCATTTACGAAGCTCCTCAAGGAGATATGAACTTAGGACAGCCTATGGTATTGGTGTGTACAGACTGCCAGTCTACTACCTGTAATTTCTCATCAGTTAATCCATTTACTAGTCAACATCTTGATAACTTTAAACCTGACTGTTGTATTTTCTCAGTATCAGGTGCTCAGCTCATTGCTTTGATTAGGTATCTGATTATTTCATTCACAACCCCCATAGTAAAATCAGAACATTAAGAATTTGATACACTCTTATGCACAACAGTTTAAGAATAAATAAGACTAGTTTAGTTCTTAACTCTGATTTCTAATTATTATGATGTCCATTGAAAAAGTAGATTTGGGGAGAACCAGATGGAATTCTTGAGTTTGTCTCAGGGACCTGAAAAAGTTGTGGTGGGAGAGGAAGGGAACAGTAAATCAAACTTACCCACACACTGACATGCTTATTTCCTTTGTAGGCTGAATAGAGTACATAGCTATCATCTTTCTTTTATTTTTGAAAAAAGACACTGAAATAGCTTAGGTTCCAGATGAAAGTTCTAGTTAGAGCAAAGCAGCTTTGTAAACCCCGTATCAGGGCAAAATTTTCATATAGCCTTCAAAGTGATTTCTGGGCAAACGCTGATATTCTTTGAATGTAAACAGTGACAGAAGTCTAGAAACCATAGACCTTTTTTAAATCAGGGAACCAGGAGAGGAAGAAGAAAAAGGAAGAGAAACCAAAAGAAAGCCACCCTAAATGAAAATTGGGCAGAAAGGGAAAGAGAAATTGATTCACTGTTTAACCCCAGGGAGGAGCGCACAAAGGAAACAAACCACGTAGATACCAACAGGTCCACTTATTTAATTAATTACTTTACTTACTGGAGAAGCTCATTGTTGCTTAGCCTCCGGGCACATTTACAAGTATGATATAAAAAAGACAGTCCCTGCCATTACTGTTTACAATCTACAATAGATAACATATAAACAAGACATATTTTCACAGACAGACACATGCATCCAGATACACTTTAAACGAACACTGGTAAACAATGAAAATGGATATTAAATTAGTAAGATAAAGATGGCTTTTGTACTTAGCATTAATAATAATACAGGTTTAAGAATTAGATACAGATTTGGCTCTGATTTGGTCATTTTCCATATTGAAAAACAGTTTTGTTTCACCTTCAGCTAAGAGTGTCAGGTATTGGCCTGTGGGTTAGTGTTCCAGTAGTCTAGCCTGGGCAATGCTTAATAACACCGCTCACCTTCATGGGCCATCATCCGTATAGAGGCAAATTAGAACAATGACATAAGCTACAAATCACAAGCTGTTGTTAACTTAAGTCTGAGCCACAGCATCATTTCATCCTGGTCCTCTTGGACTTAATTTGATTTCCTTTACTACCTACCCCTCCCCCCATCCCAGAACTAATACTTATATTCCATCATTATTACTTCGGTGATGACCTAGTATCCTTCCATTGGGACATCCTTCAGACATTTGCAAACCTTTGAGACGGTAAATAGCCTTTGCTGAGCCCTAAGGGCATAGGTGTATTATAGTGGAAGTTACAAAGACAAAAGAAGTGTACCATTCAGTATTCCTCTGCCCTTTGTGTTGCACTGCTTATCCTTCCGAGGAACTGAAATGACCTTTATACGTTACTGTGATTCTAATTGGAAGGTACATTAAAACTAGTGTAGCCATTTTAAAGTTTATCAAGTATCACACTTTACTGATATTGGGAAGGGAAGGTTAAAACCATGACCTTGATTTTCTTGTCTCTACAACGTACAAATATTTCCATGATTTCTAGATGCATTATTTATAGTGGAACATATTGAAAGCCCACAGCAGGTTTGGCACTATACAAGCCCATCGAGGCTTAAGGTCTAGTGCTCAATCTGTTGTGTTCCATCAACTTCCCCAAGACACATGGAACCAAAAATTTATAATGACTTAAAGACCAAGTGGGAGCGTGGTGATTGCGGACACAAACCATGCTTATGATCTAGAACTCGGGCAACATTAACTCATTCCTTCTCATCACATCCTTTTTGATGGACAAAGGCTGATTTTAGCAATAGAACATTGGGCCCAAAATAATGGCAGAAGAGCTCATCGAGATGGAACTTGAATGGTATTTGTATGATTCCTTGTGCTTTGCATGTAGTAGTAAGTATTCATTTATTTTATTAGGAACTCCATTTACTTTCTCAGTATTTTTATTTATCTTATAACAACCTCCCCCTAGAGTGTCCCTTGTATGAAGCTTTGTGAGGGGTATGAATTGTGGTTGTTGGGGTTTGGGGTACCCATTGAATTCCTTAGCATATTGTTTCACACATTGTAGGCATTGAAGAAATAAGCATTTCCCAGGACAAGTATTTTCAATTTAAATCATGTAATGTGCTTCAACATGAGTATGGATTACTTCATAAGAATACATTGTGGGCCAGGCAGCCTCTTTACCTTCCTTCTGTCTCCATCGTGGTTGAATCATATATTCCTGGAGTTGGGAGAAAACCTTCAAAATCATCTTGTCCAGCCTCTTCATCTCTATATGGATTCAACCTCATGGATCAATCCATAAGCATTTATTGTTAACTTTGTGCCATGCTTACTAGTCTCTTCCAGCATCTGTCTGGATTCTTTTCTTCTAAGGTTACATTTCATCTGCCTGTCTTTATATCTTGCATGTGACTATTTATTTACATAGGCAGCTAGGTGGCACAGTAGCTAGATCTCCAGGCCTGAAGTCAGGAAGACCTGAGTTCAAATCCGACCTCAGATACTTCCTAGGTGTGACCCTGGGCAAGTCGCTTAACCCTATTTACCTTGCTTGACTTATCTGTAAAATGAGCTAGGGAAGGAAATGGCAAACCACTCCAGTGTCTTTGCTGAGAAAACTCTAAATGGGGTCACGAAGAATGAAACAACTGAAGAAATACAAACAGTAATTTTATTTATGTGTTTTCTTAGCCTTAGACTAAAAACTCCTTGAGAGTTTTGTCTTTCTTTGTATTCCCAATGTTTAGCACAGTACCTGGCATTTAATAACTATTTTAAAATGCTCGTTGATCGATGTTGATGGGGAAAGGAAGGGGCTGCTAATAACATTTCACATGTGTCATCACATGGCCAAAAAATTTCTCCCCTTTTCTCTATTGTTTTAGGGATACCCAAGACCATGGAGAAGAGCCTGTGTGGTGACAAAGCTTTATTTCTTAGAGGAGGGATGTATCTTGCCTCTTTGTTGCTCTTAGGGCCCTGGCCTTAAACTGGGAAAATGGGATTCAGGTTGAAGCCTTTGAGATGAGTGCCCTGCTCCTTCTAAATTTATAGGAATAAATTTGGCATCTTGGGATGGAGAGCTGAACTGTGTGTTAGTTCATATCTGAGAGTTAACCCCTATACCCTATGGGTGGCCCCTCAGGGTGATGTAGAGATTATTGGCATTGTCCTTAGAGAAGAGGACTCTCAAGTAAGATCTCTATCCAGGGCTTAGAGATCTTGGAGAATTCTTCCCTTCTGAGCCTAGGAGGAAGGAGGAGCTGAAGCCTGGAGATGGTGAAGGGGGGTGGGGGGGGTGGGGAGAGAAGGGGGTCGGAGGAGATGGGGGAGAAAAGGAGGAACAACTGTAAAAAATGTTAATTTATTAATCACTGAATATATAGTAGTTCATCTGAAATGCTGTTGCTATGCCAACACCCTGGGAGTTTATTTTCTTAATCCAAGAGAGGAGAGCTCAGTCCCCTGCTTCCCTGCTGTGTCATTTGAATATGCTGCTGCCACCATGGTATCTGTTTTAAGGGGGTGGGGGGTGATAACAGGCAAGGGAGGGAGGGAAACTAGGCTAAACCACCAAAGCAGTCAAATGCAAAGCAGTAAGAGGCCTTTCACAGTACGACTTAGTAAAAATGACACAAATTAATATACTCTACTTAAACCAGACCAAGATTAATGGTTCCCTTTCAGTGCGGCTTAGCCCAACTGTCACTCGACAGGCGTTTGTCGGACAAAATCAACACTAATCAACATTTATTCGTCTCTTGCCCTTGGGTCTGAGGAGCGCACGCGGGCTGCACCATTCTCCCGCTCATCTCGCCACGCTTTTCACCCTCCATCCAGCTTCGCCATATATCACCCTTCCTCGTTGTGCCGCTCCTAGTACGGATCCACACGCTCAGCTATCAGGGTACATTAGAGGCATGATAGATTTTCTGTTTTAATTTACATCTATTATATTACAACATAACAGATTTTGATTCAGTGGAGACCAGTGTCTCCTATAGCCAGACTCCTTGGGAGGATTTCTGCATTAACTTATTAAGGTTCGTTTAGAATGCGGCTTCAAATGTATTCTCTCTCGCTCTCTCTCTCTCTCTCTCTCTCTCTCTCTCTCTCTCTCTCTCTCTCTCCTTCTCTCCTTCTCTCCTTCTCTCTATTACCTTGCTCAGGAGCACTCAGCTTCTTTTCTGAAGACTTTACTCTCTGTGTTGGGTCACATGGGACTGACCACACTTCCTCTCCCTGCTCCCAACGCTCATTTGATTGAACCTTTTATGGAACAAAAATGAATATTACAAGTTCTGTCTTCCATGCATTCTTAGTGTGGGGGTGAATGAACCTTTTAGAATCATGTGGCCCACAGCTGTTGGAATATCTCTTTTTTATCACTTCCCTCTAGCGTTCCAACCTTCTTCTTTATTTCTGTGTCTTTTGTGTTCCAATCACTTGGGTTCTTGAGGCTATTTATTTATTTTTCTGTTACAGAGAAAGTGGAATAATTTCTCCAGACTGCTTGCAAAAATAAAATGTCAAGAGTGTCAGACCAGGAGGGTTGAGGAAGAAGTGTGGGGTGATACGGAAACAGAGAAACCTGTGTCATGGAACCTTGGGCTCACTGCAACCACAACCTTCCCAAATCACTTTATTTTAGTTTTATAAACAAGGTGGGGCTATATATTAGGACTCTTTTCTAAATGGAGTAGGGCACCTACGTAGACCTGTAGGTTTGGGGTATCTTAAGTACTTGTACTTCCTCAGAAAATTCCAGGGAAATCATCCTTTTTGAAAGCTTATTTGGGTGGAGTGGGATAGAGGGACTGTGTTGTTTCCGTAGTAGAGTGAGACCTGTCAGTTTTTATGTTGTCTCTTTCTTTCTTTTCTTGCCTTCAAGAAATTACAAGTGCATAGGGAAGAGTCACCTTGATTTATTGTGTTACTTGGTTTTTTTTTGGTGATCCAGAGTGGTCATATTTGGTGGTAAAGAAAGACAGACCAAGAGACCAGGTATCTGATAAGTACAGAAGAAGGTTGTCTAATCTGCTGTCTGTTCATGTTTCAAGGAGCTCATTCCATATTTGTACATAAGTCATTTGGCTTTGGAAGTTTTGAATCTACAACCCTTGCTTATACAGATGAGGACTAGAAAATTTAAATTGTCATCTTCCCATTTGTCCCTTTTCTCTTCTAGTTTGTGTTACCTCTTTTGTTACTGTCTCTGCATCCCTAGCACCAACATCATCTCTTGCATATGGTGGGTGCTTAATAAATGTCTTTTGTTAAAAACTTGTGATTGGTCAAATCCCTAGGGAGACTTGCATTTTTACTCATAGTGAGCCACCTAAGTACCAGAAAGCCGTGGCATTTTTTAACCTGTCCTTTCCAGACTGGAATGGAGGCCTTTAGAAGACCGGGGGCACTGAAAACATGGGCAGAATTGAGAGGTATGTTCTTTGTGCCCATCTGTGCATGTGGCCACTGGAGTTTATGATGTGTTAGAAGGAGAGCTTGATGCTTTCATTTAAGTTTCTTATTACTCAGCAGTAAAGTAAATGACGCTTAGTATAACTTTGCACTTATAGGACTGTAGCTCAATTTAAAAAACAAAACTCCACAACAGGAGTGGCTCTGGAGCATGCTTGAGCTTTGAAAGCTGACCTCATTAATTTTAATGATGGGAAAAATTCTCCAGCTGGGGCTGAGAATAAAATGAGAAAAAAATTAAGTGAATTCTGGAAGGCCTTATTTGATGCATAGAAAGGAGTCAGAATGAGATCTCATTTTGATTGGACTTTTATGGAACAAAAATAGATATTATAAGTTCTATCTTCCCTGCATTCCTGATATGTGTTTAAGCTGGTAAATAAGGCATTTTCTTTAAAATTCAATAAAGGAATCTAGAAAGAAGAGTATTTTATTGATATTGTTGGAGGCCATGCCCAAGATGGACACTAGATATTTTGCCATGTCTAGAAAGGAATGTCTACTAAATGGTGTAAAGCAAAGGGACATTGAAAAGATACTTTAAAGAAGAGCCTAGACTGTAACAAGCAAAAGAGCTGATGGTATAGTTGCTGAAACCACTGTCTGCAAAGATTTCTAAGTTCAAATACTAGCTGTGACACTAGTCTTGGACACCTGTTCCTTTATCTGTAAAATTTAGAAACTTATCCAAAGGAGAGCCACTATAAGACACTGCATGGGATAAATTTAGCTTAAACTCAAACATAGTAGTGACTGATAAGGTTTGGATTATTGTATCCATGTCCTCCATTTTGTAAAGTCTACTAAGCTCAATTACTGACTTTGAGTAAAGGCTTGTATCTTTAAGTGTTACCTGTGAGGGTCTGTGAACAACTAGTCTTTGTCCAGAATCTAGTGCATATCTGGAACTCTGTTCATAGATGAAAAGCCAATTGAGCATTCACAAAGTTATTTAGACGATGTACAAAAATACAAGAGAATTTCTTAAGCCTCCAAGCTTCTGACCATCCTCTTTGGCATTGTCCTGTTTGACAGAAGAAAAAGATGTAGGCTTCTGCATCCATCAGGTGTGGCCCCAGGTGTAGTTAAAGTGGCACTTCCTGACTAAGTAGGGCCATCTGACTCTCAGTGGAATGCAGGGAGGGTGTCCATTAATATTTAGTGTTTCCCCTGAAATTCATCCTTTTCCAGAGAAAGCTTCAAGATAGAAGTCAAGGGCACTTGTGTTGCTGCTATGGGTGTGTGTGTGTGTGTGTGTGTGTGTGTGTGTGTGTGTGTGTGTGTGAGTGTGTGTGATGGGAAAGACTGGTGGTTGCCAAGTAGCAGGGAATGGACATAATCGTGTTACCTAGCAACAGCGGTAGCGTGGTCACTTGCGCCTGTTTCTGCCCCTCTTCCGGTTTTTTTTTCCTGTTGGAAAATACAGATGGCTTCTGTGAATCACTGTCTGCCTTGACCACAACTGTTGGGGGAGAGTATTATGCACATGGTAGATAAATGCAGAGGCACCTTGAAAAATGTTTGACTTTCTCAGTTGTATAGGGCAGGGGATTTAATTCTCCATTGCATGAATTGGTTTTCTTATTTATTTAAGACCACTGCACAGAGCCAGGGTGACTTTTAAGCCAGAGCAGAGGACTTATGAAAGTACAAGACTCCTTGGGTACAGCCTGGGCTGAACCTGACAAGTCTTTTTCCTGCATGCTTGAATAGAAAGTAGGCAGGTTTTCTGATAAGAAAAGTGAGAGAAAAACACACAGAGAGAATGAGGGACCCACTGAGAAAGAAAGGAGCAGAGTGTGACTCCTGATTGTTCCTCGGGGCCAGAGGAACAAAGCAGTCGGGAGAGATAAATGCAACCGAACCCTGCTGGCTTGCCCTTTCTCAGAGCTCTGGCTATCACTCCTCACACATGACACTTCTCAATGAGGTCACCTGCTTGCCTTTTCCAAAGCAGCTCATTTGGCAGAGGCCTTCAGAATATCACAGTGTATCAGGCTGGCCTGGACCATCTTGGCAGAGGTGCATGTATGGAGGGAATTAGAGTGAGGCTGGAATGGTTGTTGTGGATGGTACAGGAAATTGGGGTGGGTTGTGAGGGAGGAGAGAGAGAGAGAGAGAGAGAGAGAGAGAGAGAGAGAGAGAGAGAGACAGAGAGACAGAGAGACAGAGAGAGACAGAGACAGAGAGAGAGAGAGAGTCAGTCTTGAGTCCTTTGGAGATGTAGCACTGGGTAATGGCTGCTTGCCACTTTTCCCATTGGGAAGAAGAAAGGAAATCGGTGGCCATTTACATTCAGCTGGTGTTCTGTGATGTCCAAATGGGGGATATTTCTGCTTTCTTCTTGTCTCCTTCTCCAATCATGAAAATGAAAGAGACTCTGAGAAACAGGACAGAGAAGGATTGTGGGTAACTTTCCACATATGGCACTTGCTCAGTCCTCATTTATTTATCATCTGAGCCATAGACTGTTTCTTCCACTAGGGTTAAATAGGCTTTTTTCTTTTTGAAGTATGACAACTTCTACACAGTGCCTGGCAGTCATTAATTTTTAGTGTTTCCTCTTATAACTCTGGTGGAAAGGGTTGTGGGGTCATTCTGTTCCTTTTTTATAGATGAGAGGACCCAGGACCATTAATGAAGTAAGTTGCCTGGGACTAAGTGTTGGTACAGAGAAGAGATGCAAATTAATGTATGAGGAAAGGTAGTGAGTCAACAAACCTTTGTAAAGCACGTACTATGTGCCAGGCAGGCACTGTGCTAAGTCCTGAGGCTACAAGGAAAGGCAAAAGATAGTCCCTGATCTCAAGGAGTTTACAGTATAATGGAACAGAAAATATAAATACAGCATATAGGTAGATAGATATAGATATAGATGTACATATATGTCTGCATTATATATAATATATTAAATTATACACTCATATACACATATAATACATACACACATATATACACACATAATACATATGCATATACACACATATACACAAATACAGGATAAATTGGACATAATCTCAGAGTGAAAGCCCTATGATTAAAGAGAACTGGGAAAGATTTCCTGTAGAAAATGGGTCTTTAGTTGAGACTTGAAGGAAGTCAGGGAAGCCAGGAGATGGCAGTGAGGAGGGAGTCCCAGGCATTGGAGACAGACAGCCTGTGAAAATGGCTGAAGTTGGGCTATGGAATATCATGTGTGAGGAATAGCTAGGTGTCCAGTGGCATTGATCACAGAATATATGGAAGGGTTGAGTTAGGGGGAAGAAGACAGGAAGTGTGGGAATATTTGGCTATTTGGGGCTTGTGTAGGAGAGTATTATGAAGGGGAGGTGGATACTTCCAGAGAATAAGGTTAGGAATTCACAGTGATCTTTGCCTTCTTTCTGGTAGAGGGTATTCTCTCAAAGTTGAATAGAGAGCAGGATGAGTTCCAATGGTAAGGAAGCCAGCTGCGTTGCAATAAGGTATTGTAGATAACAAGCATTTATTAAGTTCTTACTCTGTACTGGCTGCTGTGCTAAGCATCAAAGATACAAATACAAACAGATTCCTTGCCTTCAAGGAGTTTATATTCTAATAGGAGTAGCCAATGCATAAAAGGGAGCTGGAAAGGGGTGAGAGACCTAAGGTGGCAAAGTCCTTAACATCTAGAATCCTCTTGGAGAGGAATAGACTATTGTCTCCCAAAGTAGGGGTCCCAAAAGAAACTCACTGATGTGACGAGGGATAATGAAAGATGAAAGTGGATTCAGCACAACCTGGAACAGTGTAAAGCATGACCTTTCTGGGCCTCTCCCCAAAGAGGCCCCCAAAGGGAGGAAAGGAGAGGGATATTGCAGGCTGAGAAGGCATAACTCCTAGCCGCTGTTACTTTGATTTTTAAGACTAAGCCCATGAAAAAGGTTGTGGTACCATGGTGACTCAGGACATTTCGGAACATAGAGTTCCTCAGTCTCATTCTCAATTCACCTTGAGTACAGCGCTGAATCTCTAGGCTTCAATTTCCTCATGTATAAAATAAAGGGCATTGGACTAGAAGGCTTCTAAGGCCCCTTCCAGCTATTTGTGACCTTGGGCCGCCTTAACGTATATTTCAAAAAAGGCTTTCCTTCCTCTGCCTGGTTTCCATTTCTCTCCTGCCATGACTCCTGTTAGGGACCTCAGTAAGATTGTGAGTTTTGTTTAGCACATGGTTGCTAAACAGTATTACCTCAGCTGTAGAAATAGAGAGAGAAGAAATGTGAGAAGAAAGAGGGAGGAAAGTAGGACACATTGAAGACCTCTCGATAGATGTGGGTCATTTCGCTTCCCAGTGCTCTCCCCCAGAGGTCCCAAGAGGTCCCCTTCCTTCTTTAGTATGTAAGATCTCTGCAAGAAAGGGCTTTTAACTATAGCACTGAGCTGAAACCACCCCAAAAGTGGGGCGGGCCAATGAACTTTAGCGTTGCCTGAAAAATTTTGCTCATTGACTTTGATTGTCTAATTATGGTGACTTTCGTTATTCATCTACAGCCTTCTCCAAAGGGAGTGAGAACAATTGTGGTCTTTAATTCTCAAAAACAAGAAACAATCAGAAAAACCACTGTAAAATGAAATGAAATAATGGAAAATAGCTGAGGTCTGTTGCAATGAAGTAACTTGACTGATGTGTGTTTGGGTGTACAGAATACAATACATATATGCATGTGGATATAAAAAATGTGTATATGTATATGTAATATATGTAATATATGTGTATGTATGTATATATATATATATATATATATAAAATTGTGCTCTGGCATTTTTCTCTGCCATTTTATCTAGAAGTATTTGGTTAACATGGTTATATCTCTATATTTTATTATTAATATAACAATAGCCACTCTTATAATATCATCTGTCTGGTACCTTGCTTCAGAACTTAGGATATTTTCCCTTGTTTCTCATTTTCTTCCCATCTCTATAAGGAAGGCAAAGGTAGGTAAGTGTTATCTTACTGGCAGTGAGTATAGTATCACCCTATAAGTGGACAAATAAACACTTATAACCTCAAGCAAATAACTTCCATAGACCTCAGTTTCCACATCTGTAAATTGAAGTGATTGGACTCGGTGACCTCTAATGGCCTTTTCAGCTCTAAATCTATGTTTTTATGAGCACAGTAAGGTTAAGTGAGTTGGCCAAGGGCACAGAGTTAATAGGTTTCTGTGTTAGGTGTAGCTTTTGAGCTCTTGGACTCTCAGTGATAGGCTTTGTCCATGAGCCAACTATCTCTGCTTATGCTTATTGTAGACCCCGGTGAACATTTCTCCCCTTTGAAAGGGAGAATAATGCAAATATAACATAACAGGTGATTAAAATTCTCTTTCAGAAGTGCCAAGGAAATGGGCAAGGATTTTAATTTGCTCACATGAATCATAGGGCAAGTTGGACCCTAAGCATTGCTAACCTTGCTGTATGAGGCCCATTGTGCTTAACAGATGCTCAATAAATATATGTTGATTTGGTTTTATTGTGAACACAGTAACTATATTCATTTCAAATCAGCAGGGATTTATTGACCATTTGCCGTGCACCCCAGAAAAGTTTGGCCTTGTAGATGATTCAGAAGGAATATAAGACGTGACTGCTGTCCTCACAGAACTGCCGGACTTCTCTGTCTGCCAGAGTAGTCTCATTTTACCATTTAATACCAAGATATAACCACAGGCATTGAATGTTGGAGAGGGTCATGTGATCTCTATGGATTCTCAAGGGAAGTTGTCACTGAGCTTGGAGGGTGACAGTACTAAATTAGAAGGCAACATCTTTTCTTTGTCTCTGACCTTGCTCTCCTAGAGGTTAGGGTTGGAGAGTGAGTTTTTTTCTGTAGTGATTATGATTTTTAAGATTAAACCATGAAAACAACTGATTGATGGATTACAGATGATAACTGGGAGGTCCAAGATGTGACTTCATTTCATCAGTATTTTTCACCAGGAGCCACTTGGGTATTAATTGTGCTGTTAATTTTGTTATTAGAGAGCTAGCCAAACAAAAGGAGGTGGCAAAGCTTGAGGATGGTTTAACCTTGATAAAACAGCGATTTCACCAAGGATGATGTTCTCCCATCTATCTTCATCCATCACGGTCCTGCTGAAATATGCTAATGAAGCCCACAGATAGGAAGGAGTAGAGAGAAGTTAAATGGGGCGTTGCGAGCTCTCACTGTACCCCCATGACAGGGTGATGCCACTAACTGTCCAAATTTAGTATAGGAAGTCATACAAATGCTGACTCAGTTTCGGGGTATGTGACAGACTATACTTAGGGGCTCTTTGTAACTGAGAAATCAGGAGAAAGACTTGGTGGGGGGAGGGAGGACATACAGCAGAGTGGAATACAGAGAACTAGGATGAGGCTTTCTCTTCTCTTATGCCAATCTTGCTCACTTTACAGCCAGTCCATAAGAAGTGTTAGAAAAGAAAAATCAGAACATGGAAGGGATTTGTTCTAGTTGCTAGTACCATAGTGTGACCTCCGAACATTTTGTGATCCTCATACAGAAGAACATCATAAAGATAGCAGTATTACTGCATTGTTCTGTTTTTGATTGGGTTAATGAGTAGCTCTTGACTCCCAGACCTTTTCAATTACACTGGATCTAAACAAGGATTCCTGTTAAGGGCGAAAGCATCAGGGACAGGGTGTTTTAATGGAAAGGGCATAGAACTTGGAAAACTTGAGCTGAAATTAAAATTATACCTTTGACTTTTGACCTTTGGTTTACAGTAAGTACAAAATAAGTGTTTATTTTTTATTTATTAATGGAAAGAAAGATACAGAATATACAAAAATATATGACTTTGAACAGGTCAACTGTCTGGGATTTGGTTTCTAAAGACCCTTTCCACCAATAGTCTATGATTCTAGGTCACTGTTGTGATTTGTCCTTGGTTTAACTTTCATCAGATTGTAAGATTTTAAAACTAGAAAGAAACTTTCAGACCCTGTTGTCTGTTTCCTCATATTATAGATGAAGAGCCTGACCCAGCAAGGCTAAGGAACTTAGCTCATGGTCATACACCTTTGGCACTTCCTTTATAATTTCTCCCTCTACTATCCCTTCCCTTCCTCCTCTCCTTCTCTTCCTCCTCTTTTCTTCCTCATCCACCCTTCCCCTTTTCTCCCTCCCTCCCATTTTTCCTTTTCTTCCTCTCCTGTTCTCCTGTCTTCCCTTTGCCATGTGCCTTTCTACATCTCTCTCTAATACCAATTCAATTCAACAAACTTCCTAATGACTCTTCCTCACATTTCCCCTCTCCCCTACCAAGAATTCTCCTGTAATAAAAAATTCTAGAGAAGTAAAAACCAATCAACATGTCAGCCTTGCGTCAAGCTATGTACCTGATTCTACACCTGTACTCCACAATCTCTTTGCCAAGAGGTGGGAGATAAATTTCATTGTTCATCCTCTGAAGTCTCATTTGGTCACTCCGATCATTGATCAGTGTTCATGTACATTATTTAGCTTTGCTTATTGTGTTCTCAGTTTATAGAATTCTTCCCAGGTTTCTTCCCGTTTTTTCATATTTGTTGTTTCTTATTGTGATGTGCATATACCACAGTTTGTTCCACCTTCTCTAGTTGACGTGCACCACTTTATCTTAAACATTAGTCCCCTTCATGCACTCTGGTCCAACAAAACTGCTTTTCTTGTTGTTCCTTAGAAATGACCCTCTACCTTCTATCTCTCTGACTTTGTGGGCTGTCCCCCATACCTGAAACATATTCCCTCCTCATTTCAGTCTTTTAGAATCTCTGGTTTTCCTCAAAGATTAAATCAACTGCTCTCTCTCTTTGTATATGTAAAACCCTTTCTGATTTCCCAAGATTTTAGTACCTCCTTCCTCGTTTCCTTGGGTTTATTTTGTTTATGTTTACATTTTTTTTTCATTTCCTTAGACTATAAGCTCCTTGAGAGCAAGGGTTGCCTAGTCTTTGTCTTCATAACCCCAGTCCTTGGCACATAGTTGGTGTATAATAGAAACTTGTTGATTGATCACATGCTAGTACAAAATTGCTCCTATATATTTTAAAATATTCTACATCTTTCCTTCCATTCAACAAACATTTATTATGTACCTACTGTATGGCGAGCACCATAATCTGATTATGATGAAAAAAATGAAAGTCTATGTCCTCATGGAACTTACATTCTGCTAAGGCAGATATAACATAGTATGTGTCCCTGTATGTAAATAAAAAGTAATTTCAAGAGGGAGTTGATGTTAATAATTGGGGGTGGGGGACACTGGAAGACTTTGTGTTGGAGGTAGCAACCAAAATGACCCTTGAAGGAAAATAGAGATTCTAAAAGGTGGCAATCAGGAAGGAGTGTCCTCTACCTTGAGGACGGGGAGGATAGGCACCATGTTTGCTATTACCTTGTATCCATTATAGCATATAGCCCAGAGCCTTGTGCAAAGGCAGTGCATAACAAACATTTGTTAACTTCATATGACATGTCATGGTTCATGACATGGTCCAGGAAGCCACAGGTGGAACAGGCTTAGATTTTGGCAGGTTTAATTGGTCTATCTCTCCCTTAGCAGTTTACTATATACACTGTGTTTCATGCTACATGGTAAAACACTCAACTGTTCTGCTTTTCATATATTCAAGCACAAAGCCATTGTGTCTTCTGTAGCGGGATGGGTCGCATTTTCTATCCTTATAATTTGATCCCAAGTCAAAATAAAATAATCATGGAAACATTTTTTTCAGATTATCTACTGGTCCATTTTTGTTTCCTATCAAGTTAAGTCAACAAGCATTTATTAAGGGGCTACTTTGTGCCAGGCACTGTGCCAAGCACTATTTGGCCTCTCCAGATCCACATGCTACCCAAGCCAGATTACACTGAAGGCAAAGCAAATTGTAAATGTACTCTCTTTGTTACCAAACTACCAAATAGCATTCTTGGACTTAGCTAGGCAAGTGGTTTCCTTCAAGTCTGAATTAATCCCAAGTCAGTCTTCCTCCAGTGTAACTGAACCCTCAAATGTACTGAACTTCTGAAGGGTCTATCTTGATGTTCTGTAGTATAACACCCATGACTGAGTTAGGGGGTAAGACAGGGTGGTGACATCAGGGAAGGGGAGGGAGAAGAAGAGTCAATTTCTACATTTATTTAAAATGTCGAAACATTAATTTTCTGAAATGAATTGAAACTGAAATTCCCTATTCTACTATTAAACCTTAATTGAGACTATTCATAATAAAAGCATTATCAATAATAAAAGTAAGGCATAATATAGATCTACAAAAATAACACTTCGATAGATCATGTCCTACCAAATCCTCAAAAACTTCAAATTTTATAGATTGAAAAGCTGCTGAAATGTAGATCTAGCTAAAAAAAGAAAAGAATGTAGAAGGACATGCTATCCTCATTGTCCAGTCCACTCCTGCTCTTGAAATTTTTGCCAAAGAGGCTTTCTAATAGTCTGCAGGAGACAAGCCTACGTCCCAGTGCTTTCATGCAATGACAAAACAAAATCGGGCCACATATTTTATCCACCTGTGTAGGAGTCTGCCAAGTAGGAACCCAAAAGGATAACTGATTAGTTGGGGTCCCAGGACCGTTTCTATCTGACTTCTAACAGATAGAAAAAGAAATAGCAATGAGAGTCTAGCACTTAGGAAAATACCTGGCACATAGGAGGTCTTAACATGTTGATATTTATAGTGTTTAAGGTTTTAAAAGCCCTGTACATGAAATATCTCACTTGTTGCATTGCTAACTCCCTTCTGCCTATTCTGCCTAAACCAGTTCTGAACCTTTTCAGAGTCAGGACTTCACTGAAAGGTCTAACGGCTTAACGCCTGTGACTTCCAAGGAATTACATTGGGTCAGTATCTCACCAAAACAGTAACACTGGTCGCTGGAATCAGCTGGGCATCTCTTCCTGCCAAGCAAATCTGTCTTTCTAAGCTTTTTCTCCACTTCCTATTCTAGGAAAGGTGATAGTAAATCTTTCACTTAATAAAGCAGTTTTTCAAATTTGACCCAGGATTTGGGTGGACTTAATACTCCTTTTTCTGCAAATGTAACAGTTGCTAATCATAGTGCATTGGGTGCTGGATATCTTTCTTTGTTTTAATACAAGAAAAGATGTAAATGAGTGGGAGGTATCTCATCATGAGAGGTATTGCCTCTCCTTACCGTTGGGTTGGGTAAGGTCACAGGAGGTGAAAGGCCTTTGGACTACCAAACCTTAGGCAGGGCCCCATGGTCTCCTAATAATTGTTCAAGTCCCTTGTCCTTTTGGCAAGATGAAATCATGAACCCAAGGTGTTGGGCAGCAGAGGCTGGACCTTTTGGCCCCTATCTGCCTCGGCAGGAGAAATAGTTGTGTGCCCCTTGCTTTCCTCCTTCTGTCACCATGCCTCTGTTTCTAATGCACTGGGGGGGCATTAACTCCCTGTAGGGGGAAAAAGTTCACAAAAGAAATGAATTATGCATATGGAATTCATTTCCTTGATGAATAGGGAGCCCTTACAAACTCTGTGGCTGCTTGATTTTAAGTCAGAAAGAAGGGGAGGGGGTGGTATGAGGTTGGAAGGTTTAGTGGAGTTGAACAGAGAAGAAGTTAGGGGCAAGGAAAAGATGAAAATATAATGACAGTGGAAGGATTTGGGTTTGAAATGTTTCTTGTTTATTAGGGGCTGCTTTGAAAATAGTCTGTAGTCCATTATTCACAAGCACAAATTACAGAGACGAGGGGCAGCAGAAATATTGGGGAGCAGGGGAGGGTCTGATTGTGCTTTGATAATATTGCCCTGTTAGGAAGGGGGCAAGCCGTGCTGGAGTAGAGCATTGGAGTGAAAGCTGGCTTATTTCAGGAGAGGACAGTAGATGCCACCTCAGATTTTGTTTCCAAATCTGGCCCTCCAGAATCTCCTTTTCAGCCAGTTCTTTCCCTTTGGCAGTGACAATTCAGTGGGAGAGGCAGAACAAAGGGGGAGGTAAAGAATACTCAGGAGGTCCCCAACTGAGACATTGTTTACAACTCTTTGTAGGCCCTATCTATATGCTGAAAGTACCAAGATATCGAAAATGATCCATCCAGTGTCTTAAGTTCATATAACCCCAGGAGCAGAGAGTCTAAGCAGCAGATTTTTTCAACCACAATGGAACCCTGGCTATTATTACCTCTATAAAAGGATTCAAACTATACAAGTTTTTTGACGAGTGTTTTATAACCCCACTGTTCCCCATCATTTCAAAGACAGGTGAATTCTTCTAAGAGGCGACTTGGGTAAAGATGGGAACCCTCACCAACTCACTTCTTCTGAGGGGCAGAAGGGTTAGAAAGTATCAGGGAAGATAAAGGGGGCAGGGAAATTATTCCTTTTTAGCTTTTGGCATCCCTACATAGTTCAGCATTTGTTCTTAAATTTCTGTATGTTTTAGAAAAAGCAATGGACTTAGTCAATCTAGATTGGGTCTTGTCTTGGCTTCGACACTAAATAGGTGTGAGGCCTTTGATAAGACCCTTCCTCTCTCTGGGTCTCAGAGAAATGATGACATGACTTGCACTTGACTTTGTTTTGAGTGAGGGAGGGCTGTGCAGGTCACCAGCCTCACTTCTCCTCCAGAGCCATCTGAATCCAGTGACCAAATATTCATCAGGATGACTGAAGAGGGCCCTTATATGTAAAATAGAGGAGAAGAGGATATGGGATTAATTTCCAAGGCTGCTTTGGTCTTTTAAGTGTACTTGTTAGGTAGAGCCCTTAATGAACAGTCTTTGTGGAAATTAGTATTTAATTTTTCTGCTGACCTACAACAACTTATAACAGCTACCATGTTTGGAACAGTTTACAGTAATAAATATAATAATAATGATGATGATGATAGAGTAAATAAACATTTATTAAGTACCTAATATGTGCAAGGCACTTTGTGAAGACCCTTTCTACAACAAAAGCCTTGAGGCATGTCATGGGATGGAGGGTTAGGGAGAAGAGGCTAAAGTACCTAAAGAAAGGAGGAGATTGAAATTAAGGCCAGGAATTAACTTTTAAGTCATTTTAAAAATTATCAGTGTGAAGTACTGTATTAAAAACAAAGCAAAACCTACGGTTTGATGACTGTCCTTGTAGTGATTAATGACTTATTTATGTCATTCATTTTTCACATACAATCTTGCCTCAGTCACTTACTACCCATGTGATCCTAGGCAAGTCACTTAATTTCTCTGGGCCTCAGTTTCCTCCTGTACAAAACGAGGTTAGATTAGATGATCTCGGCGGTCCATTAAGCTCTAAACCTATAGTCCTATGAAACGCATTGATAAATTTCAGATTCAGTGTCCCCTGTTAAAGATGGTTACCTCAAGATCTTTGGATTTGCATGCAAAGGACCTGGGTATGGATCCTGCTTTTGTCACTTATAACCTATGTGACCTCTGGCAAATCACTTAACCCTTCAGGGTGGAGGTTTGACCATATAACCTCTAAGGTCCCTTCAATCTCTAGATCTATGATCCTCTGTATTGCATCTTTGTGATATGGAGAGCCTACAGAATCTGTTATTTTTGTTCTCTTTTGCCACCAATCAAAACAGTCAACATGAATTTATTAAGTACCTACTCTGTGCTAGGCACCAGCCATAGCACAATGCTTTACTTCACTACTATGTGAAGTACCTCATATTCCTACATTGCTTTTGTAATGCTGATAAAGTGCTTTTCTTATAACAACCTTTTGTGGTGGGGAAGTTATACTGGTATCCTCATTCTGCCCCCTTTCCCATATCCATGAAGAAACTAATTCAAAGAATATGTGCCTATCCTAGAATCCTAATACTACTTAGTTAGGTTCAAGCTCCATGATTCTTATCATGGTACCATTGACGTTCATTACCATCCAATAGTATAGTACCTTCCTATTGTGTAGGTAAATGAAGGAAAGAATTGGACATTTTATAGACTGGGACTTTTTGTAGAGGGGAAAAAGGATATTGCAAAACCATCTCTAAAACAAGGACACAAAGGGAAGAATATCTTCAGGTGGAAAGAAATCCCAGGACTGATTACATGATATACAAGCCACTTGACTTCTCTTTGATCCATCTGTTGATTCATTTTTAAAGATGTTGTAGTAAAGAGGTAAAGGTCCTCCACATGAGGGAATGATGAAAAATTTGCAGGGCTTAAGGAACGTGGGCTCTAAGAGGTTGTTAAATGGAAGTGACTGATTAGTTTCAACTCTTGTGCTAGTGATATAGTTACCAAAGTGTCTTAACACCCCCTTCCCCCCACCCACTGACCAAAAAATAATAATCTCATAGCTTCACCACTAACTAGCTGTGTGGCTTTGGGCCATTTCTTGGACATCAGTTTCCTCTTCTGTAAAATGACAGGCTTGGACTCGATGACCTCTAAGGTCACTTAGAGTTCCATAGTTCTTATCCTTAGAACTCTGAACTCATATCTCATTGTTTGTAAAATGAAGATAATTATGCCTACCCTGCCTTCTGACTTTCTCTATTTGGTGCTCTATTTTGGTGCCATGATTTGGCTCAGTAATAATTCTATCCCTTGGGTGGAACCGAGTAGTGTTGTTGTCTAGCTTCAAGGGCAGTTGAAGGATTTTTTTTTTTTGTTCAAAGCACCTCTTGGCTTTTGATCATGTCCCCTTTCTGGTTAAGCCATTGGATGCTATCTTTATTGAGGATTTTTGCTGTTAAACAGATGAGCATAGCACAGTTAAAACAGCAAACATGCAGGCTCTCATGAAGGGAGCCTTCCAAGCCAAGACCTTTTAGTAGGTTGGAGGTGGAAAAGTCAGAAACTTGAGCTCCTCCTTTCCACATTCATTCTTAGGCTACCTTGACTCATTTGACTCATAAAAATGATGACATCACAGAAATGATGAAAAGTCCATGATCCGTGTAGCCACTTTTTTGATAAAGTATATTATAATAATCTTTTCCACTGCAGATTTAAAAAAAAATACACCTTTATTTTTTTAATGTAAAATATTTCATATTTATGAAAACTTTTCCCCAGGACACTCAAAGTAGATTGTTAACTACCATCTCATTCATTTTCATAGCATCCTCTCAGGAAGGTGGTAACTGATGGGGAAACTGAAGAATAGATTAGCTATACTGCACCTGTGTACTCCTGCCTGGGAGAACCAGGATGAAAATCTAGTTAGTGATGCTTGCCTCCTTGTCCTCACGTAGAACTCTATTTCTCAAACTCCATGCATTTTCATTGGTTGTGCACGATGTCTGAAATTGTCCTCCACCTTGCCTCTGCCTCTGGGCTTCCTCTAAGTCTCAGCTGAAATCCCATCTTCTGCAAAAAGCCTTTCCTTATTTCCCAGGTGCTTCCCTTCTATTGATCATCCCTATTTATCTTATATGTATCTTATTCATAAGCAGTTTTTGCATGTTGCTTCCTTCATTATAGAGTCAGTCTTTGAGGGTACGAGTTGCTTTTCTTTCAATCTCCTGTGCTTAGCACAGTCCTTGGCATGTAGTAGGTGGTTGATATGACTTGACTTAATTCATGATCCACTTGCATGTGAGATAGCTTGATATGGGAATGACATCTCTTAGCTTTTCTCACATTATTAAACAAATTTTCCTTTGCAACCTTATTTGGTCATCAGTACAGGAGAACAGACGAGAGCAGATCATTCATCCATTCTCCCGTCCCTTCGCCCCAACTCTGTGATATAAATCATAGCAGCAACACATTCTGGAAACCCACAAATTCATTTTCTGCAGAAGAAATACTTGAATATTCCCCCTTTCTAGTGACCTGATAGGCCAAGCTCATTAGAATTCAACTCCAAAGGCCATACTACACTGGATCAGTTTCTCACTTTGAGGTTTGGCTTTAATCCAGCTCTCAAATCCTCTCTCAAGAACTCCCTTTAATGCTAGTTAATAAAAGTCTGCTGGCTTTTCTTCCCCTCCCCATTAACCTGGCGCTACCTTCAGAGGTGCTTTTAAAACCTGACTAGGAAAACCCATGTTCCGCAAAGGAAAGCTAGGTTGACTTTTAGCTTTTGGCATGTATGGATTGCCAAAGGCCTGGGACAACTTAACTTTGAGGCTGAGAAAACAGCCAAAGGCTGAATTTGGGGAAGAGGAGTGGGTAAAATCCTTTTCTTAACTGTATGAAAATGTAAGTTAAGCACTTTACAACAACTCTAGCAGGATGGATGGATTTGAAAATTAAAGCTCTTATAAGGTCCCTTCTTCTTGTGATGGGAACCTACTTTTTTTCTTCCCAGATGAGTGTGTGTGTGTGTGTGTGAGAGAGAGAGAGAAGAGAGAGAGAGAGAGAGAGAGAGAGAGAGAGAGAGAGAGAGAGAGAGAGAGACAGAGACAGAGACAGAGACAGAGACAGAGACAGAGGTTTCTCCTCTCTACTTCTTTAAACTTATTAGTCATTTTCTACTTGTCTTGGATCAAATGCTGAATTTGGAGTCACTAAGACCTAAGTTTGAATTGTACCTCAGACACTTGCTAGGTCATATGACCAGAACTAGAAAGACCTTTAGAGGTCATCTAGTTTAGCCCACCCACTTTATAGATGAAGTAATATAGAGAGTTTAGCCCACTCACTTTATAGATGAAGTAATATAGAGAGTAGTTGACTTCCCTAAAGTCACATAATAATTACAATAGCTAACATTTATATAGCACTTACTATATGCCAGGTACTATGCTAAGCACTTTACAGTTAAGGTATCATTGAATCCTTACAGCAACATTGGACAATAAAAGCTATTATCATCCCCATTTGACAGGTGAAGAAACTTTGGCAAACAGAGGTTAAATGACTTGCCTGGTTTTCCACATTACTAAGTGTCTGAGGTCTTCCTGATTCCAGGTCCAGCATGTTTTCCACTGCACCCCCTAACTGACCCCTGGGGTCAGCAATTGAAACCAAGTTTTCCTGCTGCAGAGATTGGCCCTTCCACCATATCAGGTCATCTCCCTGAATTTCTGAGCCAAAGTTTCCTCACTGGTAAAAATGAAGATAATGATAGTGATATTAAAAAATAAAATGAGGGTAGTAAATACGTAGATAGACCTGATGGTGAGAATTTGAAGTCACATGTAAAATACTATGCCAGCCTTAAGGCCCTGGCTGTTATATTAATTTGTTGTTATAGTAGCACTTACTTGAGGGGCCAGTTGTCAGTGGGATTTCAAAGTCTTTTTCTTTCCTTTCCTTATCCTTGAAGTGGGCTGGAGAGAAGGGAAATTAAATGTATTCTTCTACCAGTTCAGATCTTCAAGAAATTCACCTGCACATTCTTAGCACCAGGTATAGGCACCAAAGTGTGAACGCAGCTGTACACTAGTAAGCTCAGCTGGGCACGGACACCCAGTGCCAGCTTGAGTCACACAGACTAGAGGATTTGAGATGTCTGTACCCTGTGCTCACAGGGGAAGCTTTTCCCACCGGATAAGGCCCTCCTATGTTTCTCTTTCCACCCATCCCCTCCCACCTCTTTTCATGACACCTACACCTCTGATTCCTCCTCCCCGCTGCCTTTTCTAAAGCAAGCTTAGGAGTGATGCTTTTTTTGGGGGGTAGGGAAACAAACAAAATCACACATTTCATCCCTGTTATCAAAGGGAAAAGGAGAGAAAGAAAATGCTGGGAGTCCAGCACAACCTCCCTCCCTCAAGCCCATTTCCCCATCTTACACGCACCATGTCTCTGAGAGTGATCAATTTAGTTTCCGACAACATTAAACTGATAAATGGAATTTGTATGTTAAAACAATGATAATTTAATTGTATTTTCTTTCCTTGGTTCCCATCCGCACCTCCGTGTCTACCTACCTCTCCCCCTTTCTCTCCCTTCTCAAATGAGTTGGGGGACAGTAAGGGGCGGGGAGTGTGTGTGTTGGGGCTGCTAGCGGGGGCGGGGAGGGGAGAAATTGCAAGCTGTCGGTTTGCATTGTGCGGACGGGGAAAGGTCTCTACCTGACTCATTTTGTCCCCTTTGCTTAGGCTGTCACTGCTGACAGCCCTCATGTTTATTTCATCTCGCGTGGTAGCTGTCTCGTTTCCCTATCCTCCGATGTCATTAACGCACAGAGAGCGGGCCCTGCAGTGCTGAGCCTAATGAATTCCGCTGTGGCTGCTCGCTCCCTACCTCGTTACGGGAGCTCAAGGTGTCAAATTAAACCCAGCCTAGAAAGAAGGAGAGAGAGAGGCTTGGAGAGTATAAACCAAAAAAGGGAAAGGGGGGCGGGGGAAGGAGCCACAAAAAGGGGTGACCAAAGGGACAGAGGGAAGGGAATCCCCCAAAGCCAGGACCCGCTTTAACCTTTGAGAGGCAGGGGACGACCAGCTGGCCACTGCTGTTTTGTCGCCTTCTCTCCTTGTGGGGTTGATTTATCTTCATGGTTTTATGCAGATCAGGTACCTTTCAAAGGCTTGGGGAAGGAGGGAGAGACACAGCCTCTTGGGCTAAAGGTTTGGGGAGTGGGCCCCCTTTTGGGGGGTAAGGAAAAGTGAGACCAAAAACCCGATTTCTAGTTGAGGAGTTCTAAATCAGCTACCGTAATCAGGCTTTCAAAACGGGGAAAAGAGAAAACCATCCTTAAAAACTTTAAAGGAATCTATTGTATGCATGGTTCTGCCGTTTTGGTAACCAAAAATTTTCAATTTACAAGAGAGAACATCGGATGGCTAGTGGGCTTGTTTACGAATGTAATTTTCAGATGGAGGAAAAAAAATCTAGTGGCCATACTTTGCCACAAGGTACTAGAACACTAATCTGGTTAGAACTCAGGACTGGGGAATGTATGCTATTTAACATTTTTTTGGATGATCTGCCCTTTTCTGATCCTAAGTTGATAGTGATTATTGCAATATAGCTTTTCTCTAGGTTTGTGTAGAAGAGAGAGGGACCTTATGGACAGTATTTAATCATCTCCCTGTAACTCTCTAAATAAGAGGCAGCCTTACTTCTGACCTTGAAGGAGTTAGGAATACCTGTATTCATGGTATTCCTCTGAAATACTAGCCTTGTGACCCTGGGCAAGTCAACACCTCAGTATCCCAGAGGCAGCTCTCTGATACTGTAAGTTGCCTGTGAGTTGTATATCAATGTGTAGAGTTTCCACCACACTGAGAGTTTCCTACGTTGAAATCACAGGTCTATATCAACCTCCCTGCCTCCCACCCTCAAATAAAAGAAAACCAAAAACCTCTGAAATTCAAGGAAGAATTGCCAGTAAGGTGACAAGTAAAGGCTAAGCAAGTCGTACAGAAGAGAAAAAAACTATTCTCAGGTACCAAAAAGATCTTGCCAGTGGGGAAGGAGATGGTTTTCCAGGGTGGAGGCAGGGAAAGAGGATCATTCATTACCATTCATTTAATGGATGAGGGAACAGACCCAGAGAAGGGTAAAAGTTACTTGCTTGAGGTTCCACCTTTAGAAGTGACATAACCAAGATTCAAAGTCAGATCCGAATCTATCGCTGCTCTTGAGAGTTGGGTGATGTCAGAGTTAGGTTTTGAAGGTTTCATGCAGATCAGTGCCATGGAAAGATTGGGTCTGATGAGTCATAGGGGATGGGAGAACATCTTCACTAGACAATGATATACCTCGGATGGCCAGAGGAACTTGGCTGCCCAAAATGTTTATAAGAAAGTGGATATCCTTGGATGAGGAAGGGAGGTGTTTCAAGTATTTGTAAATTAATCTGGGAGTGTGTATGGAAGTATTTCTAGAGATGTGTCCTGGAAGAAGCAGTATATTGGGAGTGTCAGTGTGGTTTTTCTCTTTGTAGCCTTGGCAGTAAGCACGCTTGGTGCTTTGGAATCTAACCTAAGCCAACAAGCATTAATTAAGTGTCTGCTTTGGGCAAAGTACTGAGCATACAGAGACAAAATGAAAAACAAGACCCTGTTCATGAGGTGTTTTCATTCTGGGAGTGCCTCTGCCACATAACACATAGTTATACTTGTAATAGGTAACACATATAGCACTTTAAGCTTTGCAATGCATCTTGCTTATTTTATCTCTCTTATAATAGGTGCTTAATAGATGTTTGTTGAATCAAACAAGTTGAAGTATACCTTTCCTGGAATGGAAATATCTTGGATATCTGACAAATCTCCCTAAACATTCCCTCTTTTTCTCCCCCATTCTGAACAAAAGTAATAATAATAATTAGTAATTATTATTAGTAATGCCTCACATTGAGTAGGAATTTCTCATTTGCAAATGGTGCCCTCAAGTAATTTATGTTGCCTCTTACAATAACTCCTCTGCTCATCTTCTTTGTTATCCCATTTTCCTCTCTCCCTTTAAAGAGCCATTGTTACACAGTGTAACCTTTGACCCATGGTCTTTGAAATCATATTGGCGTAATTTTCTTCTTTTACCATTCGGGACTTTGGAACAGTGTCACCTCTGAACCTTACCTAGATTTTAAAAATTGCAATGGGCTAGGGATTCCCAACCCATTTTCCCATCTGTAAAATAAAGGGTTGTGCTAGATGGTTTCTGATTTCTCTTTTAGCTCTAAATCATATCAACCTTTTTGATGTCACAATACCCTGATATTTAATTGCCTTATGATATATATATATATATAATTTAAAAATGAATATGTCAGCACATCAAAGACTTAAGACATCATTGGGTATAGGAACTCCTTCCATTGAACATAACCTGTTTGTCAGTCTTACAGTAACCTGAAACTCAAAAAGTTTAAATAATATGCCCATGGTTACATGACTAGATGTGTTGAAAGTGGGATTTGAATTTTGACTCCAGGTCCCATATTCTATCCATCGTCTGTATTGCCTGTCAATTTCAAAATAGAATTGATTTAACATGAATTATCTTTGACCTCCTCCCAGAATAATTGGAGATAGATTGGGATGTTCATAAGACTTGAGTTGGAAATCACTGGTATAGAAGTTATAAGAGTGAGAAGTAAGTTGTAGTCAATTTATAGGCTTCCAATTTTATCACTGGAGGCAATTTCATGGCAGCATTTTTAATATCATACCTCAAGATTATTCAGAAATTTTGTGGTTCACCAAGTCTGCGAAGGGACCAGCAAACTCAGGGACCTCTGATTTCTAGGGCTGTGATCTGCCTTAGGTCAAGGTAGTTATGTATACTTTTAAACTCGGCACCTAGGTAGTACACATGTTGGACTTGAAGACAGGGAAACCTGAGTTCACATGCAACCTCAGGGAAACTCGTGAAGTGAATAGTAGATTGAAGCCTGTCCCCTATCTCTACCCTACCCTATAGCTATCCACTACAGCTAAAGGAACATTTATCCTTATGCTAAGAATGCAATGTCAAGTGCATTTCCGGTAGTGAGACAGCACCTAAAACCAGGCCAGAGTCAGCAGAGCAGAATTAGGAAATTTTCATCCCATGGGCCATGTCTAATTCTCACCTTGAGGTTCTATAAGTCTAGAATAAGATTGTCCTGTCACAGTCATAGTGGACTGGAGAATAATTTTCTTTCTAGTGGCCTGTTTATTTGAAACATAGTTTCTGAATCTTTAAAGATAAAGGGCAGCTGAAGACATGTTGAAGAGGAATTAATAACTGAAGACCTCAGCCCTAGTCAGTGATATGGTATGACACATCAGACTCAACCAACAGAAATCAAACAGCAAATATTTACTGAAGGCCTATTTTGGGCAACTAGGTGCTACATTTAATATGCTTCTTTCCTTCTTCCTTTTTCTGTGTGTGTCAGAGAGAGAGAGACAGAGAGACAGAGAGAGATAGAGAGAGACAGAGAGAGACAGAGAGAAGACAGAGAAACAGAGGGAGGGAGGAGGAAGAGAGAGAGACAGAGATAGAGACAGAGACAGAAAAGGAGGGAGTGGGAGGGGAGAGACAGAGGAGCCCGTCTCTTTTTATCCCAAACTTCAGGCTCATCTTTCAAATTGCCTGCTGGACATCACCACTTGAATTTTCCACTGTCAACTTAGTGTGCCTGAAGCACAACTTATCTTTCCTGTTAAACCCTCTCCTCCTTTTGACTTCTTTATTTCTGCTGGTCACACTGTACCAATCACTCAGGCTCAAAATCGCGATGTTATCTTTGACTTCTCCTCCTCTCTTACCCCTGACATCCAATCAGTTGTCAAGTGCTGTCAATTTTACCTTCAAAACATCTCTCAATATATGTCCTAGTTCTTTTCCCTGGACTAATTGAAACTAGTTCTGAATGAATTTTCTTCTCCTGGGCTCTTCTCTTTTTGACTTTTTGCCGTTGTCCCCTACATTTTCAAATTCCTTTAATTCTGCACTTGACAAACGCCAAATAAGATGAGTATTTCCATAGAACAACAAAAAAGGATTGTCCGATGTGGCCATGAATTCCCTCCCAGGACTGCTTGCTTCTTCCTCCAAGTATATAATATATTCAGCATTTTCAAGTCTGCTCTCTTTGTTTCTTGTTGACCTTCCCTCTGTTCTCTTTTGTGTATTTTAAAAATTTCCTCAGCGATTCTCTTTTCTTACTTTTCTTTCTTTTTTGAATTTGGCTAATGTTTTGCTAATCTTTCCCTTTTCCCCAACTCACCCCTCTGAAAACAAACAAGCAAACACAATTTTTATGTAAAATACACAGTCTAGCTAAGTCCATTGGCTATTTCTCCAGATGTGCACTTCTGCATCTTGAGTTGTCGGGAGGTGGGTAATGTGGCTTGGCACTGGTACTCTAGAGTCACGGTTAGTCATTCTACTGGTCAGAGTTCTTATGTTGTAGTTGTTTGTCTTTATGACATTGCTATATTTTATTTATTGTTCTCTGGGTTCCATTCATTTCACTCTGTCTCACTTCATAGGAGTCTTTTGTACATCTGAAACTGACCTTTTTGTCATCTCTCAAGGCACTATCCTATTCCATTATAGTCATATTACCATAATTTGTTCAGCAATTTCCCAGTGGACAGGCACCACTTTAGTGTCCAGTCCTTTGTTACTGAGATTCAAAAGCTAACTTACAAAGTACAATTGTAGGGAAAACGTGACTTTGTATTAGTTCATCAGCTCAGGTCTAGGGGCCACATTTCAGGAAGGGCATTGAGAAGTGTCCAGAAGAAAGCCAGCAGGATGGGGAATGCCTTCCATGTCATACTAGATAAAGATCTGTTGTAGGAATTAGGGAGAAGACAAAGGGGGAGAGGAGAGCTGTCTTCAAATATTTGAAGGGCTAGCAATGTGGAAGAGGGATTGGGTTTGTTCTATGGGCTTCCTAGCATAAGACTTGTGGATGATGGGTGGCAGTTGCCAAGAGACAAATTTAGGCTTGATATAAGGAAAAAACCTTCCCATAACCACACTGTCCAAAAAGAGAAGGGACTTCCTGGGGAGGACTTCACACTGAGGCTCAAAGCAATAGGAGGGATTCCAAGTCAGATATGGCCTTCCAAGTCTAATTTTGTGACTGGCAGGTTCTCATAATGCCTCAACTTTTTCATTTATAAGTATGGGGGAAGAAAGAGTAAATATTACAGTGACAATAGCAATACAATTTAAGAAACTATAAAAACAAAGATATAAAACAAGTCACTAGTACAGTCAGAGGTCAGAACATCAAAAACCCCATCACTTCAACTAAGATTGCTTTTGAGTCTTTGTACTGAAGAAATAAGGTAAGTTATTTGTTATAGACACTCAGGTTATGGGGACTGGCACATCTAGGTGGCATAGTGGATAGAGTGCTAGGCTGTGAGTCAGGAAGACTCATCTTCTTGAGTTAAATCTGACTTCAGACACTTACTAGCTGTGTGCAAGTCACTTACTCCTGTTTGCCTCCATTTCTTCATCTGTAAAATGAGCTGGAGCAGGAGTGGCCAACCATTCCAGTATCTTTGCCAAGAAATCCCAAATGATGTCACAGAGAGTCGGATGTAACTGAAAAAATGACCAAAGAACAGCAAACTGCTACTGATCACAAAAATTGGTTCACTTTCTCCAAGGATATGGGGCTAGTGATGGGACTATGCCCTATAATTCTAAAATGAGTTCATTTTATATTCTTCTGTGTGGTAAGGGATGAACAGTTCTATTATGATGACCTAAGATCACTTTGAAAAGTAACTGTTCTGTGATATCCAGGGATAAAGCCACAAAGATATAATAACAACTCTTCACTAACAAGAAAATCTACTTTTTGATAGAATTAATTAAGCAGCATAATTTATGAATATAGTTTCCTATTTAGTAGAAATATCATAAAAGCCTAGGTTAGAAGAAATATTTCTAAAGTTCTGGCAGAATAGATGAAGCTAATATAGAAACCACAGATCATCATCATTCAGTATTAACCAGGGAGTGGTTTTACATGCAACTTTGTTAGTAATTTTATAGAACAATTGTGGTTTTAGTAATAATTAAGAAATCAGAGAATTGGCCATGTAACCAGATGATAGCTGATATTATCAAATGAAAATATCAGATGATATTCAGGTGATCTGGTGTGGTAGAGTAGATGGACTTGTAATTGAGAACCTTCCTTTTCACTCTGTGTTCTCTTCAGAGGTATGATGGTGCCAGCTAGTAACCTAGCTAAGTGTTCAATTTCATGGTGTGCATTTATGTCTTGGAAATTGGCAAATGCCACTTTGTTGGTTACATTATGTAAAATAATTATTTATGTGTAATTTACTTATAAATAAATCAGGGCTTGATTTGTTGGTTATATGGGCTTAAAGAAGCAATGGCAAAAATGTTAATAATAAAGGTTCATCTTAAAAGTGTGTTATGGGTATATTCCTCCCTCCTTCCTCCACCCACAAAAAAATCAGTCGTTAAATTTTACTAGCACACCCTGATTAGGCAATTCATTAAGCTACCCTGGACCTATTTCTGTTTTTGTGGAATGAGAATTGGAATAACAGAACTCTAAGGTGCTTGTCAGTTCTAAATTTTATGAATTGCCAGTAGGACTTTCCACTATGAAAAGAAAGCCATGAGAGATTTGATAGACAAGGTATTATTTTGGCTGGAATGCTAGACTTAAAGTTGAGCGGCTAGTAAGCATCCGGGTCAGTCTTCCAGTCTTAAATGTCATGCACTTCTCATTGCATTATGTTACCAGGGGGGCAGCTGGGTGGTGCAGTGGATAGAGCATTGGGCCTGAAGTCAGGAAGACTCATCTTCCTAAGTACAAATCCAACCTTGGACACTTACTAACTGTGTGATCCTAATCTGCTCACTTCACCCTGTTTGCCTCAGTTTTCTCATCTGTCAAATGAGTTGGAGGAGTAAATGGCAAACTGCTCTAGTGGTATCTCTGCCAAGAGAACCCCAGGTGGGGTCTTGACTAAAATGACTGAAAAACAGAAATGTTTCCAAAATCTAAGATGCTGGAGGTGGAAACAGAAGTATATTGAAGTAAAGTTCAGCATAATTTCAGTGAGTGGGGGTGGTTCCACCCATCCAGGGAAAGACTTGAAGACCCTAGAGATTTCTTGTAGATTTGCATCCGTGCAGAAGATGACTTCTACATTCCTGTCATTACTGGAAAGCTCTTGATTTGAATGGTAGATGGTAATGATTGCTTGACTAACACCCATGTGATTTCAATGTATTAAAACCAGGTTAACTGCAATGAAAATCAAAAGAAATGAGTGCCTTTATATAGGATCTTAAGATCAGATTTATGGAAACAACAGAAACAATTGCATACTTTTATGCTGATACGGAAGGTATGGTGGTATCCCTTGAGACTGGAAACGCTCTAGTCTCTGAAAGAATTGAAATGAGTGTCACCCGGAGGGCAAAGAGAAGGGGTGAGGTGGGTGTGAGTAGGCTGGAGGAATTATAAAGCAGAGTGGAGTAAAGGGTGTCATTAAAGAAATGTACGAGTGAGAAAGAAGATGGGCTTGCCTTGTGAGAACAAGGATGTACTAAGTGTTTTTACAAGTATTATTTAATTTGACCTTCCCAACCGCCCTGTGAGGTCGGCACCATTACTATTCCCCGTTTTTGTTGTTTTCTTGTCAGTTCACTTGTTTCAGTTGTATCCGATTCTTTGGGATTTCATTTGGGGTTTTCTTGGCAAAAATAATGGAATGATTTGTCATTTCCTTCTCCAGCTCATTTTACAGATGAGGAAACTGAGGTAAACAGGGTTAAGTGATTTGCCGAGGGTCAGGAGCTAGTAAGCATCTGAGGCCAGGTTTGAAAAGGAAGATAAGTCTTCCTGACCCCAAGTCCAGCACTCTATCCGCTGTGCCACCTAGCTTGCCCCATTTTACAGCTGAGCTAACTGAGGCAGAAAGAGGCTATGTAATTTACCCAGACTCACACAGCTAGTAAAAAATCTGAGGCTGAATCTAAACTCAGGTCTTTCTGATTCTGGGCCCAGAGCCCTATCTGCTGTACCATCTAGCATGCCTTTAACAGCCATGACATCAGTGCTGGGGATACAAAGGATAAAACAAAAAGAGTCCCTGCTGTCAAGGACCTTACATTCCCCTGGATGGATATAACATTTACTCTATATAAGTAAATACAATATACTTCATATAAGTACATATAACAGATAAGTGTATAAAATACAATTTACTCCATACAATTAAATAAAACATCATTTGAATAAAAACAATGCTAACAACTAAGGGATCTGTTAGTCAGTCAGTGAGCGCTTAAAGCCCTGACTGTGTGTTAGATGCCTGCACCAAGCACTGAGCCTTCCAAAGGAGGTAGTTGAGTTACATCAGGAAGAAAGCTAAGTGTTAGCTGGTCTGTTTTACCCCATCTGCATAAGCAGACAAGGATCCATCCGACTTTTACTTTGATATGACTGTTAAAAGAAGAAAAAGAATATTTTACTTACCTTAGGAAGAGTTTCTGTCTTTACTGCCTTTCAGTAATTTTCCTTGTTCTATGACTTTATCGACCACCATGGTCTAAGCCTGTCCGACCTTGCATGCTGTGAGGAAAAGAAAGGTGATAGACAGACAGTCCCAGAGTTAAGCAAACTCCTCGAGCTGCTGCCACTCCGTGCCTTGTCATCCCGTCATTCCGGTGGCTTTCTGGAAGGCCTCCTGCTAAAGAGACTCCTACATGCGCCTCACAGAAGCACTGGTGTCATGGCTGCAGCATGTGAGCCAACTTCCTTGCTGTCAAGAGCCTTCTAGGGCAGGTAGGGAGGCTTTATGGGCTGGGGGGAGGAGAAAAAAGAGGGGAGTAAAGGATGGAGAGGCTGAAGAAATGCCATAGACTATGGGTGCTGAACCCTGCTAGCAGCTGGGTCCATGCCTAATTCATGACTGAATTCACAAGTTGGTTATTTCCTTAAAGAAGAAATTAAAAAAAACAAACAACCAAAAAAGCACAAAAATATCCCAGTCCTATTCTAGTACTAACTGGCCACCAATTCTACAACCAGTGTCTTTTCAGTAGAATGGATCCCCAAAGCCCATGTCATTAACATGACAACTTTCTTGTTTTTTTACTTTTAATGAGTCTTTTATATGGAAGTGTGGATCTGGCCATGGAAAATTATTTTTCTTTGGTCATCCATCCCTCCAGGAGTTTTCTGTAGTTTTTCTCTCCCTCCACCTTCCCTATGAAGTCTGTTCCTATAGGTAACAAGGTACTTCCTTGGCATCAAAAATAGAAAGGCTACAATTTCTCCCCATAGGATAGCCTTCAATTGAGCGTATCCGAGCCCCTCTATAAGCAAACTCATGCATCCTTTACAAGGATGTTAAACTTGTACCAGCACATCTTTGGAAAGACTGGGCATGGAAAGGGAAGGTAGGAGGCTGGATATGGGAAATAAATCTCCAACATACAGTTCAGTGCTTCAGCCACCAGGTGCCTAAGGAACTCCCCTGGCAATGTGCCTCTATTGGGCAGTGTGCATCAGTGCATATCAACCCACTTCAAGAAGAGGTGAGGTCCATGTCCTGCCAACACCTCATCCTCTCTTTATGGTTCTACTGTGGGCAGCCAGTACCCCTGTGTTGATCCTTACATGGGTTGAGAAAGTCTACAGATGTCAATACATTTTCCTCTTGTGGTACAATGATAATCGTATTTTCCTCACCATTTCTTTAGTGGAAATCCAATTTACTTCCATAAGTCTCTACACATTGAGGGCAGGGGCTGTGGATAGAGCATGGGACTTGGAGTCCTGAAGACATGAGTTCAGATCCTGCATCAGAGCCTTACTAGTTTTATAAGCCTAGGCAAGTCATTAACCTCTGTTTGCCTCAGCATCCTCATTGGTAAAATGGAGATAATAACAGCACCTACCTCACAGGGCTGTTGTTAGACACTGAGGAGATTATATTCATTCACATACTAATATTATATATGCACACATGAATATATGTATATACATATAAATATATACATATAGATATCTATATACATATATCTGTTAAGTGAGAGAGAAAAAGAGGGAGAGAGCACTTTGGAAATACTAAAGTACCGATAAATACTAGGTGTTATTATGCTGGCTATTTTTATTATACAGTAAAAAAAATGTCAAACACTTATACTGCATAGTATGTAGGGAGATGTTTAAAATCCAAGCTAATAATTTTGGTTGCAAATTCTTTCTTTGGATTTTCCTTTTTCAGTGGATTGACCTTGAAGTACATCCTTTAGATTCATAAGTAAGAATCTCTGAGAATTCTTAGCAGAGTTTCAGGCAGAGAAAAGAGCTGGCCTCCTGGAAAGCTCTGCCCCCAAAGGAAATGAAAAGAGCCTACAATGACAAGTGAACCCAGCCTTTCTCCTAGAAAGTGCAGATTCAGCAAATTAAAGAACCACTCTTGGCTTTGGAACATAAACCCTGAATGCTTTAGGGAATCTCGCCCAAACCTGAAGGACCAGTCTGGGTTTGAACTGAACCTTTCTTTGGAAAGCTGCCTCCTGCGTGGAACAGACATGTAGCAACCTCTCCCAAGTCTGAGGGGCAGGTAGACTGAAATAAAGACTTCTCAATGTACTGGAGTGTGGGTTTAAAGCAGGGAAAGAATGCTTTAGGCTCTCCCCCTTGTGATGAAACGTAGGTACTGGGTACTCAGGATCCTAATGACCTTTCAGTGGAACACATTTCTAATGACTTGGATTCTCTTTGTTGTAGCAGAGAAAGACCTTGATTGATTGAGCCAAAGTCATGTAAGCTGAGTCAGCAAAAGAAGAAGGAAGTGGTTTTGTCTGGAGGTCACACTTCGTGGTTGTCCTGACGCCCGCTGCTGTTGCTTGTGCCTGGTTCCTGAAATTACTGTTACCTTTCTCCACATTGCCTAGGCTGCTGCTACTCCAGCTATCTTGATGGTAGTTGTACTCAGAAAATCCGGGGCAAGCTTAGTTTCTTTTTTTTTTTTAATTCAGTATTTCATTTCAGTGCTAATAATACAGATTGTGGTCTGTGCCTCTGAATAAATAATGCGACCACTGTTGATATTTCTAATTCCCTTTCTAGGATTTATATACTCCTCCCCACAAATTCTGCTCAGCACTGGGGTTACCAGTCCTTACCTGCAGGGCCATGTGCCTTGATTAATATGTGCTCTGTGAGTCTGCCAGGGGAGGGCAGCCAGATAATTGCTGCATTAAAACAGCTGAACACATTTGCAGACAAACACAATTTGACCGCTTGTTGCTTTTCCTACTTGCCTTATTTAAGTAAACACAGGTTGGAAGTAGGCAGGAGGAGGGAAGCTTTTCTCCATTGTGCTCTTATCGGATTCATTCTTCCCCTTCATCCTCTTGGAGCGTTCAAGGTGTTCAGGAAGGAGGGCAAACATTTTGAGGGCTCCAGGAGTCCTGGCACAGATTTCCCCCAGGGCTCAGGAGCCAACTGCTTGGAGAAAAAGTAGAAAGGCAATAGCCAGAGTCAGGGCATAAGAACTCCCTCCCACATCCTAAAAAGAAGGCTCTTGGATCAGTGTTTTCCCACATGCTCCTGGGACCACTAACACATTTACTTGGAGTCTGTCTCTTGTAGCTGTAACATTTATGTTATCACAGTGACTGTACTTTTGTTTCTGACATTAATCACCTACTTAATGGTATCAAATAAAAAAAATTGGATATAACTTCACTGGATTTTAACCCAAAGCAGTGCCTGTTTTCTTATATTTGATCTGTTTTCTGAATTTATTTTTCAGTAGAGAGCAAGGTAGGGCAGGTTGCAGTAGCTCAGTGGGATCTTTTGCATACCAATGATGATCACAGACGGAAAAATGTCTAAGAATCCTTCCCCTGGATTCCAAAAAGTCCCTCCTATGGAGCGGGCCCAGTCTTTCCCTGCCTTTGGCTATGGTGCATTGAAATATAGAGGTGTAAAGAAATTTAACTCTCTTACCCATATCTAGGTGTTTTCCTTCCATGTTTAAGGGGATACCTCTAGTCTCATGCATATTGACCCTTCAGTAGCCTGGGGATAGCAATATTAGTGTGAGTCTGTAGAAGGCTATAATATGCCTGGGAATTCCTAGGGGGACCCCTAATGTGCCCTCCCTATTGCACTACTGAGTTATTTGATTTAGAAATGGAATACCTAATGAGAGGTAGTGTCATGTAGGGGATTAAATGAGAATCCTGAGGCTTGGGTTCTCATAGCTAGGAATCCCTGGATTTAAATCTTGCCCTTGACACTTATGATCATGGGCTAGTTTGCAAACCTTAGTTTGCATATTTGTAAAATGGGGATAATGATAACCTATAGAACCTTCCTTCCAAAGTTGTTGTGAGGCTTTGTAAACTTAAGGTCTTCGTAAACTTTCAAGTCTCATATATATTTCATTTATGATGATAATGGACTATGGTGATTAGGGTTTAGAGGGTATTTCATCAGTTTAATTCAAAAAAGTTTCAAATTCACCTGTAGCCACTCTGCGATACAGGTTGGTGAGCTGGAGATGTGTATGTGTTAGTCCTTCGTTGCTGAGGAAGACCATGCCATCAGAGAAGTAATGACATGACTTGCACTTGACTTTGTTTTGAGTGAGGGAGGGTTGTGCAGGTCACCAGCCTCACTTCTCCTCCAGAGCCATCTGAATCCAGTGACCCGATATTCATCAGGATGGCTGGAAATGACCCAGGATGAGGCAATTGGGGTTAAGTGACTTGTCCAAGGCCACATAGCTAGTGAGTGTCAAGTGTCTGAGGTGAGATTTGAACTCAAGTCCTCCTGACTCCTGCACTGGTGCTCTATCCACTGCACCACCTAGCTGCCCCTGAGCTGGAGATAAATCTTAAATGAATAACCTTTACTCACTAGCATAGTTCCTTTGTTAGGGGAGCTCCCTCCTTACCTAGACCCATTATGCTACTTGTGACTATTAGCGTTAAAGGCCAGGAATTGGCTATGTAGTTGTTATAATACCCACTTCTTTCAGGTGGTAGTTTAGTACCTTAATTTCTGGCTCAAAATGTTAATTTCTTTTTGCCTTATGACTATTAACTTTATTTCAGATGTCCTGATTTTAAAAGCTTACAACAACAGCAATAGCAGCAATGCTAATTCCTAAAATGGTGAGATCCTTTCTAACATCAGTTCAGTTGTCTAGTGGGTGAGAGAGAGAGAGATCTCAGAAACCATTATCTTAAATGAAATGGGTGGATCTCAGTAGGTAATCTGGTACTGCTTGACACAAGAAATATTCAATTAGGGGATGTCTGGGCACTTAGAGGTTTAGTGGAAGAGATTCGGTCACTGAGCAAGGGTTTGGAATAGGATAGGCAGCTTAGAATGTCCTTTTCCATCTTAAGAATCCTGTGATTCTGTGAAATGTTAATCCGAAGAATGATCTAAGGATGTTACCTTTCATCTTGGCATTCCAAAAGCATGCATACCCCTCTCTCTTTAGGGAAGTAGTATTCAAACCATTGAATATTTAGGTTGGGTCCCTGCATATCATTAACTGGATCTAGGCACGTAAAATAAAGATACCAATCATCAACACAGTGTGTATTCTCTTAAATCAAAGCTATATCAAAGATACTCACATTTAATGAGATGGTTGCACCTGTCTGTCATCAAAATTAAAACATTGCTGAGATCATCACAGATACTTTTGAGAGTTTTCCTATGCAATACTCTCCTGTACTATTCTACCCATCTTAATTCATCGGTGATCATTTCATTGACTCTTTGGTAGAGGCAAGTTGGATGATGCTGGGCCTGTAAGACCATTGCCCAGTCATTGTGTGACAACTTCCCTTCTCTCCTTCTTCCTCCAGGGCATTTCCTATATAGCCTGTGTTGCTAGGATGAATGAATTAATTCTTCAGACCCTTTCAAGCCTCCAGAAATAAGGGTAAATTGGTCTATTATAAAAAAATAGGGTCTGTTATAAAGATCCTACCTGAATTCTGAACAGCCTCAAATTATTTTTATTAGTTTTACAAAATTCTCTTTTGATGATTGTCTTATGCCTTCATAGAATGTGAGACCAGGAAGGAATCTTGGAACCCATCTGGTTCAGTCTCTTCATTTGCAGCAAAACATCAACTCCTTGTGGTGCAAACATTCTCTGTTTTTGACTTTGTCTTCCTAGAACCAAGTCTTGCACATAAATACTTTAGGATAGAATTAAGGAAACTCAAGCCTTGAGGGGTGGCTGGATGGGTCTGGAGTCACGTGACAAGCTAAGATTAGTGCCCCCCACCCCATTCCCCAAACCCTACACATGCCAAGAGAAAGGATTGAGACTGTTCTTTGATGTATCATGGAGACATGTTGCTAATGCCAAGACAAGACTCAATCAAGTTAATCATTGTCATTGTTATGATGATAATTTAAAGATTTTAATAATTGTAGCTAATGAAATAGAGTGATAATCATCACAGCTCTTGAAGTTTTGCAGAACACTTAAAAAATATTATCTCATTTTATCCTCACAGCACCTCTGGGAGGTTGGTTCTATTAGCATCCACACTTTTCAGTTGAGAACACTGAGGCAGGAGAAGTTAAGTGACTTGTCCAGCATCACAAAGCCAGTAAGTGTCTCAGGTCAATTTAAATTCCGATCTTCCTGACTCCAGGACCAGGCTCTATTTACTGTGCCAGCTAACTCCCTTTAATTTTAATATCATTCCAGTCCAATATAACCTGGAAGCATCTAGGTAGTACCATGAATAAATCATTAGACTTGGACTCGGGAAGACCTGAGTTCAAATTTAACCCCAGAAACTTATTGGCCATATGATTCTGGCTAAGTTACTTAATCACTGCCTGCCTTTATTTTTTTAATAAAAAATGGGGGGGGGTAATAATAGCACCTAACAAAAAGGTTTGTTGGGAGGATCAAATGAGATATGTGAAATGCTTTGCCAAACTTTAAGGAATGTGTAAATGTCAGGGCTTATTCTTCTAGTTATTATCATAGAGCTATTGCTTGTCGCTTTATAGTTGAAGAAACTGAGGGCAGGGAAATAAAATAATTTGCCCACAACGTTTCAGTTGTTTTCCACTCACGTCCAAAACTCCTTGTGACACCATTCTGGATTTCCTTGGCAGAGAAACTGGAGTGGTTTGCTATTTCCGTAGTTCATTGTACAGATAAGGAAACTGAGGCAAACAAGATGAAGTGACTTGCCCAGGGTCACACAACTAGTAAGTGTCTGAGGCTAGATTTGAAATTAGGAAAATGAGTCTTTCTGACTCCAAGTCTGGTGCTCTATCTATTGAGCCATCCAGCTGTATCTAACTTGCCCATTTTCCTACATTTATTTAGTGGTAGTGGAAGGATTAGAGTCCAAACTTTCTGACTCTCAGGGTATTGGTCTTCCCCACCTCCCCATATTACCCTGTCTCTCTAGTTATTTAGTATTTAAAAAGAATAACCTCTTGATTAATTTGATTTTTGTAGCTATATCTATCTATATATGTACATGTATATATATATATATATATATATATATATATATATATATATGAGTAAGTCTAAGATTCTGATGGTGTGATATGCTGGATTTGGCTCTCAGTATTAGACTATGTAATTGTTCTTACTTTGTAAATTGCCATGAAAAAGAAAAAATGAAATAATAACAATAAACTGTGAGATTATTGGCACAGAACCATGGCCGAAGTCAGATTCTGGCCAAGAGGCTCGATCTGCTTCTTCTGTCTCATAAGCTCAAGAGAACTGAACGGAAATATCCCAAGAACATTTTCAATGAAGATTAGTAAATAATGCATGAGAGTCTAGGAGAGTAGCTGAAATAAATGTGGCGAATGGGAATTGTAAGGAAAGCCAGTGACCATGCATGTTGTGAGGACAGGGAGGCTGGGGAATGACAAAAGCTCCTATAGGCAGTGTGGTATGGTGGAAAGAATAGCCTTGGAATCGATAGACTTGGGTTCAATTTCTGGCTCAAACTTGTCCTACTCATGACTTTGGCAAATCTCTTGCAGCCTCAGCTTCCTTGTCTGTAAAATGATGGTAATATTGACACTACCTACATTGCAGAATTGTTTTCAAAATTTTTGGCAAAAATTAAAGTATTATTATGAATGCAAAATTACCTAGAACCATAGAATCTTTAAAGAATCTTAGAAGTCATTCCAATGGTTTCAAACCCAAATAGATACAAGTAAGGATCAACTTCGACCATATGGTGACTTAGTTTTAAAATGCAATAATTATATTTTTATTTATTTTGATAACTATTTCCCAATTACATTTTAATCTGGTTTGGGTAACATTTGGGAGTATATGTATGTTGCATGTTGAATATTGGTAATCCTATAGTACACTAGATTAAGCTAAGAAATTAAAAAAAAAAACTAATGATAGTTGACATTCATATAGCACTTTAATATTTGAGATACTTTTATGTGGATTATCACATTTCTGATCTTCCCCTTCCCCCAGCTGCCACCTGATTCCTACTTCTCTGGACTTAGCCTATGAGGATGGCTGGTATATTCTGACCGTTTTTGCTCTGCTTTTCTAAAGGAAACTCTATTTTCCCGACCTCTTCCCCTTTAGTTATATGGTCATCACTAATTACCTGACATACCTGGAGAGATTTGGGAAATGGCATTAAAACCCTTTCTCCCAATGCTGTCTCCAAACAGCAACTTCATATGGGACCCATGATAAAGGAAGTCAACATCACTACCCATCCTGTATTAAATAGCTGTACCATTTGAATTATGTGATGGGCAAGATATCATCATAAACTCACGTCTCATGAAATGTTGAAGTTGTAAGGGATCTTAGATATTATCTTGCTTCCCCACTTAGTAAGCAGAGTGCTGAAAATGGGAATAATTCAGCTCTGGGGGAGGGGTAAGGGAGATGTGATTTAAGGGTTGGGAAGTGTTGGGGGAACCATTTCGGACAAAACTAAATCCATCAAAGCTGAGGATCTTCAACAGGAACATGTTAATGATTCTTAATACTTCTCTCATTTTTCTTTTTTTTCAAAGTAGTGCTTAAAGGATCAAAGAGAGAGCAAGACAGAGAGTGTGAGAGTAAGAGAACACATATTTGTGCTGACTTAGAGGGTTACTGTTGATATTTTCCTGTTCATTCCTACTTTTGTGCCTTTGCTCTTGAATAAATGAAAGAGAAAGCATTTATTAAATGTTTACTATGTGCTAAGTACTAGAAGTTCCAGTGTAATGCAAGATGGTCCCTGCTCTCAAGGTTTCTAATAGGAGGAAATAATACATGGGAAAGGGGGATGCACCTTATGATGTCTGACAAGACCTGGAGATCTTTAAGGGACAACATTAGGGTGGCTGACAAGGTCTGGTTTTCTTGAAGGTTGTCAGGGTAGATCACAAAGCCCAGTGGTCTAGAGACCATCCCGTTGTTCATACTGTTGTATTTGCAATGCCTTTCCGACTCTCTTCTGTCAATCCAAATCCTGTCTGTCCTTCAAAGTTCAGCTTGAGTCCCAACTCAAATTTCACCTATTCCATGAAGATTTTGACTTTCTTTTTTCTGTTGCACTTAGAGGCCTTTGCCCTTAGCTAATATGTCTGTTCTCCTGCCATTCAGTTGTTTTAGTTGTGTACAATTCTTTGTGATCCCATTTGGGGCTTTCTTGACAGAGACACTGAAATGGTTTGTCATTCCTTCTCCAACTCATTTTACAGATAAGGAAACTGAGGCAAACAGGGTTAAGTGAATTGCTCAAGATCACATAGCCAGTAAATGTCTGAAGCTAGTTTTCAACTTCGATTCTCCTGCCTCCAGACCCAGTGTTCTGTCCACTTTACCATCATTTATTCTCCTAGCTCCCCCAGTAAGACCCAAAATCTTTCTCTCTGTGGATCTCTCTGAGTCCTATGATGTGATGATACAGATCTCCTTGACCACTGGTCTCATCTCTCCTTCCCATCACTGCTTCCTTTGCTTTCTCTTTCTGAATCCATTACCTGTGTCCTTTATCATTTTTGCTTTTTATGTGGTTCTTATAGGAAAGCATCAGACAATAGAAATGGAACATGTTGGCCCCTGCCTCCCAGAAGCTTTTTGCATAAAAAGGAAAAAACAAAACAAAATACATAAAATTATTCAGAATCATAGTTGTCTCCTTTTCCAGGTCCCCCTATTGGAAGGGGAAGCTGAACATTTGCAGGTGAAGGGCAGGCATATGGGACCCATGGCCAGGGACAGCCATATCAGAACCCCTGGGAAATCATAGCAAGTGAGAGACACCATGCAGACACCACTCCTTTGCAGCTCTGCAATTAAGGACATGCAGTTTGCAATCTCTATACAATTTTAAACGTCTGCTCAAACCTCAGGAGACTCAAATAGTCAAATATATGAAACCTGCATACGTGATTATTCACCTGACATAAATGGTTACTCACCCTTTGAGAGTAGGTGGAGTCTTTTTACAAGGTTCCCATGATTGATAAGGACCATCTATAGAAATACAATGATTTATATCCAGTATTCCTGTCTGATTTTCCTAAACAATTCCCTTCTCTTCGTTTTGGCCACTACCTATGTCCTCATCATCAGTGTCATCCATTAATAATGATCATATATAGGGCATAGACAGAGAGGGACGGAGGAAGGGAGGAACGGATGGAGGGAGGGAGAGAGAGAGAGATGATGGAGGGAGGGTGAGATAGAGGGAAAGTCAGAGGGAGGGGGGAGGAGAGAGAGGATTCTAAATGGAATTTTGTCTTCCTGAGTTCATTCAAAGAGTTCAGAGCAATCCAAGTTTCCCTCTTTATTCTGAGATGCCCTCTTTAGGCCAAAAAAGGAGTTCCATGAATGTTTCTTAAGAGATCAATCAATCAATCAAGAAGCTTTTATTAAGTACCCCATACTGTGCCAAGATGAACCAGATCTTTTATTTCAATTAGTCCTCAACCTAATCTGATTGTTTCTTGGTTTGAAACTGGGGCTTGACTTTAACACAGAGAAGGAAGTTACATTTGGAAGTAAGAATTGGGTACTTCTCCCTCCTACCCTCATACTTTCTCTCTCATCTCCTAACTGTGGTATATCCCATAAAAGTAGCTGATATCTCACCATCCTCAATCATCAGGTTGTCTTGAGACATGTGTATACCAACGGGGATGTACCAAGACCTGTCAAATCTATTTGACCACTGTTCTAGAATGGGATTTGAACCCCAGTTCATTCTGGAAGGGGTAGTAGAGTCCAGTATGCTCCTTCCTTTCCTCTTTCCGTCATACCTTCCCAGGGCATGGCTACTACTTGACATCTTTTTATCAGATGAACGTGGCACTGCCAGGACAGGCTCCCCGGCGCCAATGTGCCAATGTGGCAGCAGCCACAGCCCCTCAGCTTGTTAGACTGAAAGAATGTGCCGTTTTAATTAATGATATGTAAATATCCTTGAATGGGCCACATTTGCATATTAAGAGAGATTTGCGGAATCTGCGGAGTAATATATTTTAATTAAGGATTAATTAAAAATAATGGGAATTTCATTTTGCCTGGCAGAATCCGTTTAGGTTTTAGCACACGTCTGCTTGGGAGTCTGGTAGGAAAACTCCACATTACGATTCCCACAGATGAGGCTGGCACTCCTGTGTTTTATCATCTCGGAGCCCCACTCCAGATAGCAAACAATATAGACAGGGGGTGAAGATCTCCTTCCGCCTCCCCCCAGCCCACTCCTCGTCTCCCCCCATCTCTGTGATTTTAGGGCTGTTTTGGTATTCTTTATGGTAAAGTAAGTAAATGGTTCTGAGACACGGAACACTAGTTGTGTTGGCAATTATGTTAATGGGATGCTATTAGGCTATGATTCTATATGAGCAATTGGGGAGAAGAAATGCCTTACTGAGAGAGAATGATACAACAGACGTCTGTCTTATTGATATAACTCCAGTGGTGCTGCTTTCTGCATAATTACACTCGACCACTTTCGTAAGGTGGGGGAGAGGCTGGGGACCGGGGGAGGGCATACACACCAAGCATTCTGCGTTCTACCAAGGTGCACGTTTTTTCTAGCAGTTTCCAGCACTTTTATGTGTGTGTCCCTCCTCCCATAGTCACCTCTGTCCTGCCACCTCCCTCCATTATATACATCCTGCTTTGAAGAAAGTTCCCATCCCAAAATCAAGAGTAGTAAGAATCAGAAAAGCTCCCATTTAGGTGGTGCTACGAGGTTTGGTGTGCATTCATCTCCTTAACTGCCCCCACAATGACCCTACAGAGTAGCTTGTTCAAGGGCTATAATTATACCCATTTTCTAGATGAGAAAGTTGAGACTTTGAAGAAGTTTATTTGTTTGTCTCAGATCACAGGAATAATACAATAGGGACAGGATTTACATATAGATCTTTTGACTGGATTTCATTGGCTGTGGCCCAGTATGGTGATGGAGCCATGGACTTGATTCTCATCTATGTGCTTCTGATTACCTTGGGACCTTGGGCAGTTTACTTAACATTTCTGGGCCCCAGTTCCTCATCTATACAATTAATGGGCCTCAAAGGGGCCTTCCAGCCCTGAATCTGGGTGTATGATCCTGTGTATTCTGTAAATAAACCTTCCTCAAATCCTGAATGCTGGTGCGTTAGAATGTGTACCAGGGTCTGTCATTCTTCTGCTCTCTTCCTCTTGTTGGATCTTAAGGGCAGCGAATCCCTGACCCTCCTAGTTTACTCAGCTCCCTAATAAGTGCTCCCTGCCTGTGATAATGGTCTTTGCTACACATGTTTTTTCCATGTCTCCTCATGTCCCCACTAATGTGCTGGACTACCACAGGTGCTTCCCCCTGTCTATAGCCAGTCAGATCCCTTCCAGGCAGCTCTGTGTTGCTGATATGTACACACGCATGCTGGGCTTCTGCCATCATCCCCATATTCTACAGTGTGGAATTCAGAGGCGTGGCCATGGAACAGTCTAGCTTCCCTTCAGCTTTTTGTGCTTGTGTGAACATTGACTCACCTGGTCCTTTGATGTAACCTCCCCTGCCCCAGGAGTTGAAAATGCATTTGTGGTTATTTTTCCTTGCTTAATAACACCCTAAGGGAGGTTCATGGAACATTTCCTAATGACTCCCCACAAGAATCTTAAGAGGCCTTAAGACCTCCATCTTTAAAGCAGATTTCCTCATTGTTTTGATTACCCAGCAGAGGAGAGACTATAAAAAGTATTTTGAGGGATCTGGGTTTAGTACTTATCCTATACACACATACATGCCCTTTTCAATAGAAGTCCCTTGGGAAATTTCACCACTTCCCCTGGGAATCTGAGTTGGTTTCTCCCCAACTCCCATCTATATATGCATGCATGTGAGTATACTTCTACACACACACACACACACACACACACACACACACACACACACACATATGCTCTTTCACTGGAAACTTGAGTCAGTTTCCCCAATTCACAAGTATATTTACATACATATGCATATACATATATATGTATATGTATTCACACAGATGTTTGTGTGTATACATTCAAGCAAGTCAGTTCCCCTTCTTCATGCCTCCCAGTGTTTCTCCTGTGATTTATGAAGTTTGGGGAAAGCCCTACTTAAGGCTTGATGTAATGACCTTTCCTTTTAGACATTTTAACATCTCAATAACTCAGTGGATGTGTAAAACTACAAAACAAAAATGGTTTCTGGGGATGATGAGAAAATGAGAATGGGGGTGGGAATCCTAAGTAGAGGTACTGAAGAAAGTGGAGCAAAACAGGGCCAAGGGCTCATGGAGCAATAGCATGCCAGTGGGGTTAGGGAATAGGGTGTTTAGGAGTCTGTAGTGACTTAAAGGGTAGCATGGGGTACATCTAAGAAAGTGAGATGTCAGGGCGGCAGGTAAATCAGAGAATGAACTGTTGGGGGCAGGGAAGGGTTGAAGGGAAAATGAACAAAGGGTGGTGGTGGTGGGGTGTTTAAAAAGAGCATTCCCTTTCCCTAGTGCATGCACTCTGTTCCTTTTGCAAAGACAGCAGTGCTGTAGCTAATGCAAATGGAGAAAATGCAGTTTCTGCTAAGTGTTCCCTAATAAATAACATCAAGTCTTCTTCCCTATCAGACAGTGACATCCCGCATTTCTCTTCCCTATGCACCAGCCCAAGACATTTAATGATGTGGTGCTCCTTAGGGGATGTGATGTCCATGCTAAATATCTCCACTTTCACAAAATGGTGGGAACAGCTTTCAGCTGGTCTCAAATCATTTCTCACCTCTAGAAAGAAATAAACAAAAAAGTAATTAAATATATGTATGTATTCCTTTTTCTTTTCTTTTCTTTTTTTTTTAATTTAGTGGAGTGAATCTTCTTTTTGTCTTTCCTATGTAGAAATCTGTCCAGTGCAAATTCTTGGTCGCTGGAGGATTTCATTAACTGAATGAAGTAAAAATAATCAATTTCAGATGTTCCCAGTGTTTGTGGTAATGGTCTCTCTAACAATTCTGATTAGCCGTGTGAGATGGAATTTTTCTTTTAAATTACAGCCCATTGACATTAAATATGGGCAAACTTTGAGAGTGTGTGTGTGTGTGTATTTTCTACTGGATCTGATTTGATCATATCTTTTATCCTACTATTTTTGCCAACCCAACTGGGATCTCATCAGAAAATGCTGGCTGGCCCATATGCCTTACCTTTCCTTTCTTCCCTAGACCCCTGTGTACTTCCAAAGAATGAATAAATTAGTCTGGGGAGAGTCCACAGTGGATTTTCCATTATTAATTTGTTTCTTTTTATTTATTTTTCATGCATTTTTCTTACCGTTGCTGTTTTTTCCCCTTTCTTCTCTTTTTTCTTTCTTTGACAAGAGTATATGCCTCCATCTATAGAGCCATGGGGATACACCCATTGTGAATGGGGGGGGGGGGAATCTATAGCATGTGTATATTTTGGAAAAGAGAAAGAGAGAAAGAGAGAGAGAGAGAGAGAGAGACCCCGAGACCCTGACTAACCGCCCATGTGTGGTGCGTCTCTGTGTATTGTTTGTACTTTTTCCTTTTGATGAGCTGTCATCTGTGGACACTGCATGGGGATTTGATCACAGTGATCTCTCGACCCTGCGGAAGACATTAAACACCGTCCCAGACCCTTTCCTCTGCCTTTCTCTCTGAACCTTTCATTCTCCTTTAATGAGAATTTCTCCTAATTATTTCAGTGGCTGCAGCAGAGGGACTGCAGTGTACTTAGATCTCGATACTGGGACGTGACTGTTATGCTGATAAAGGCAAGAGATCAATAATTTAGGCCTCAGCTTTAATAGCAAAGCTGAGAGCTTACATATCTGCATTCAGGTTGAGTCTTAGAGGTTCTCTGAGTATTAATGCTTTCCATAGTATTTTTTACCCTCTTTTCTTCTTATACTCCATTAGCGGGTAACCCCCTATATCATCTTAATTATGTTTTTAGAGAAGGACTTACATCATAAAAATGTACATATGATCTGCACTGTATATATCCACATGTGCACAAATGCACACATGGATTTACATGCATGCTCTTATTGAGAGAGTGATCTGAATTTGTCTGTTAGGATTTCAGCTGGTAAAAATGCAACTACTTCAAAGAAACACCAAGAAATTTTTTTTTAAGTTATCTTTTATGTTTTCCTTTCTTATTCCCCCCATTTTTCTCGATCTGAAAGTTACAGTTATATTTACCTTAATGGGGAAGTGAAGACTTAAATATAGGTGTGCATGTGTATGTAATAAAAATGAAACTGACATTTCTTTTCTTTGAGGAGCTAGAGCTAATTTGCATTTGGTTCTAATGACATCATACTGGAGGTTGCTGACTGAATGGGACAGGTCCTGGGGCTCTGCAAGTAACAGACTCCTTAGCTGGCCTCAGGTTGAAGAGTAGCTGGAGTAGAAGTCAAAATTGAAAATAGGAGTCTGAGGTTTAAAACCATTGATGTTGTCATCAAATTATTAAGTACCTGCTATGTATAAGTATCTACAATAAATTTGTTAAGTATCTACTATGTGAGAAAAAGTGTATAAAGAAGACCTAAGTTCAAATTTTAACTTTGAAGGGTACTAGCTCTGTAACCAGGGACAAATCACTTAGCCTCTTGGCACCCTGGGTAACTCTCTGTGGCTATTATAAATGAATTGTCTATATCACCTACGATCCATGATGGGATCATACCGGAAGTTCCGCACATTTATTAAAGCACAGGTCCGGGTCATTTGTCAGATCTTGCTAAGAAGACAAAAATGAAACAATTCCTGCCCTCAGAGAGCTCATATTCTAATGGGAAAGGGGAGGATTCAACATGTATTCAAGTAAGAAAATTCTGTTTCTCTCTTCTCTCTCTCTTCTGTCTGTCTCTCTCTGTCTCTATCTCTCTGTCTCATACACACACATACACACACACACAAACACATGAATACACTTTTTAATTCAAGCCATAAGCATCATTTACAGCATCGTAAGGTACTACAGTGCTGTCAGTCCTGCAAAGACTCAAACTAGCCACAGGGAAACTAGTAGAACACCTGATGGCTTGCCAAACCAAACAACTTCAACTTTCAGCCTCAAGCAGTCTCATTTTCTCCCATCTACTTTTTCCCATCCAGTCCTTTAGATTTAAGGATTTAAATCACTTACTTTTAGAAAAGCAATAAACATTTTAATACTTAGTGTCTTAAAAGAGGGCATAAGGAGTATGACAAAACATGCCAGAAATAAGAGAGGTTAAAAAGGCTTATAGACCATATAGAAACAATATTTCCACACATGTCATTAATAATTTCTTTTAAAACATTTTTAGCGATGATTTTTTTTTATACCATAGTCATATTGGATAGCATGTGCAGCATTCTATGCCTATAACTCTCCATCTCTGATGGAGGAGAGAGAGGAGAATAAAATCACTCACAATTTATAAGCTATAGTAAGTAGCCTTAGAGTCAGGAATATATAGACACATACTGGATATGTGAGCAGGAACCAAATCATTTAACCATTTGGTTCCCCCAGACCACACTCTAGGATTACAAGTTGCATAGCTGCATTGGTTAAAGAAGTTTCTATAGTGAGAGTTCTCTATATAGATGAACTCACAGGTCCAGACTACAAACATATCTCTCAAATGTAGGTTTAGAATCATATGTCTTTAGGACTGTAAGGAACCTTCAATATCATTGAGTTTAGTGGTGTCAAACTCAAATAGAAAAAAGAACCCTACTGCCCCATTTTGATTTAGAAAGTCACAAAATACAGTGCGCTGTATTGTATTTTTATTTATTTTGTTAACTGCTTCCCACTTACATTTTAATTTGCAATGCCCCACATTTGTGGACCCTCATCTTTGTAAAGGAATACTGGGAGATGTCCTGTTTGAAGTCAAGCTTTGTTCTTTATAATTTCACAGTTTTGTTCTTTCCATTTCCATTGCTTTCATCAGTATATTTGTTGTTTTCCTGGAATTTCTTACTTTACATTGCATCAATTCATATAAGCCTTTCCCTGGTTCCCTGAATTCATCATGCTCATCATTTCTTATAGCACATTCATATTTCATTTAGGTATCATACTTCAGTTATTCCTCAATTGACAGGCATCTACTTGGTTTCTAGTTCTTTGCTACTTAAAAAAAGCATTGCTATAAATTATTTTGGCCATATAGAACCTTTCTTTTATTATATTTTGGGCATATAACTCTTTGGGGTATATGTCTAGCAGTGAAATTTGGGGGTCAAAGACTATAGACAATTTAGTTACTTTACTCACTTAATTCCAACTTTCGAGAGTGGTTGTGCAGTGTTTCATTGTTTTGGATAAAATAAAACACAAAGCAACTTGTGAGCTTATAGAGTTCATGGTATTTTATAGATGGTACACACACACACACACACACACACACACACACACAAGATTCTTGTTTTTAATCTGACCTCCTAGAAGCTATAATGCTGTCTGATAACCAAGGCCAACTCCTTTGGCAGTGAAAGAAAATAGTTTTGCTCTTTTGCCCCTCTCATTTGAAAAATTACATTTTTGATTAGCAGAGCTATTGCCCTAAGTCACATGACTAGTTGAGATCATGATCCACTGGCCTGAGCTTAAAGTGAATGGTCTTTGTAATGAATAACTTGGATGCCCTCCTCCATTTGGGGGTACTTTGGAAAAGGGATGCTGGCATACAGTAATGAACTCAAAATTCTTACAAAGTAGACTTCTTGGATTCTGCACTGTAAAAAGACCAAATGGAAAGTAAGTTCTTCTAAAACCATACTACTGACAATTTGAAAGTCGTAGTATCTTCTGATTGAAAGATATTTTAACAGTTGCGCAGCTCAACCTCTCAGAGAATGGAGGTGGCTCTTCTGTAATCCCTGGCATGATCATCCAGCTTCTACTTCAGTACCTTCAATGTTGGAGAGCTCACTATTGGCAGAGACCAAACTTTTCACCCTTAGGCAACTGAGAGGATCAGAAAGTTCTTTCTTACGTTGGCTCATTCATTCATTCATTCATTCATTCATCAAGATTATACTAATGGCAACTATTTGCAAAGTATTTTGCTCTAAGAAATATGAAGTCAAGACAAAAAACAAAACATCAGTGCTTATCTTTAAGGAGCCTACCTCCTTTTCTACATTCTTGACCTTCAAGTAATTGGAAAGAACTGTTATACTATCATGGATCCTTTAGGTCTCTTCTTCCCCAGTCTAAACAACTGCAGGTTCTTTTGCTTGTGCTCATCTCTGTATGATGTTAATGACAGAAGTGCTGATTTCTTTCCATTTAAATTTTCTCCTGCAAAGTGATTTAGATACTAAAAGAGAATATCGGAGACTGTACAGGAAGAACATTGGACTTGGAATAAAAAAAAAAGCAAAAAAAACTCTGGGCTCCAGTCCTGGCTCTGCCTCTTCTGTGCCCCATGACTTAAGTCATTTTACCCTCAGAGCTTCAGTTTTCTTTCTTGAGTGAGGGAATGGATTAGATGAATGTAAAGGACCCTTCCAGCTTTGACATCCTGTGGTTCTGTGAATGCTAACAGGAAACTGAGTACAAACTGATCAGTGACTCTCTACATAGCCTAACCTACTCCTCCTGGTGCTCAGGTACTAAAAATTGGAAGGATTGTTTTATTAACCCCAGAGAGCAAAAGGCAGAAAGCAAATAAACAGCCACAGGGTTGAAAAACTAATTAGGTGTTTTAAAGGAAAAAAAAAAAAACTTTTGACGATTTAAATCGATGTCAAGGTAGGGTTAATTCTAGCTGCCTCCTGGAGATATTCAGAGACAGTACAGATGATTGTTCATGAGGAAGGGACAAAGTAGAGTAAATCCAGACTACCCTTGCTATTCCAGGACAATATATATAAAATAAATGAAATTTAAATCGCAATAAAATCATGTTCACTCTTACTCAATTAGTCTTAGACTGTTGAGCTAGACTGAAGTTTACACATAAAGAAATTTATCCACAAGCATAGGATTTGCTAAGTGAATTGATAGTATAAACATATTCATTTAACAAATGAATTCATTCAACAAATATTTCCTGAACTCCTATTGTGGGAGGTAACATAATATAGTAGAAAGAACTCTGCATATGATAGTAGGAGACTGGTGTGTGTTCATCCTTCGTTGCCGAAGAAGACCAATGAAGAAAATAAGAGAAATTGTTTACTTTTTCATAAAATAAAATTCACATAACTTTTTTTCACTAACACTCTTGACCCTTTCAGTAGGACACTACAACTGTTTACTACGTATTCTCTGTAGCCCCTTGACAAGCTTCTTATAGGTGTGGACACATGATAGGTAAATAATGGATTAGCCAAGATGATTTCTTAGGTTTCTTCCAGGGCTGTAGTATTACTTAGAGATCATGTTTCACAAACTCTCATTTTACAATAAAAGGATGGAGATCCCTCAATAATTAAGGTCCCCTCAAGTAGCAAACAGTCCTGAGTTTTGGGACATCCTGTGCTCCCAGTCTCTTGACTTTGTTCAATAAAGCATTCTTAGCATTACCCACCCACGCATGACCACTATTTGGAATGTTTTATAGAACAAAGAGCTTACCAGATCCAGTCCTATCCCTCTGGTCAGATCAGGACTTTAATGTCCCAGTGGAAACTGAGCTTCGTTGGGATAGTGCAACTAGATTGGTCGTTGACTTTCCATTCAATTTAAATACTTAGAAGTACTCTCCTTGAAGAGTATATCAACAGTCAAAGAGTCAGTAGCTACAATTCACCTCATATCCTCCCTGTCTTCTAAAATTGATAGATTAGGGATGACAGCTTCCCAGAGTGGCCAGTGCCACTGACGGTGATGCTCACGTTCTTTCATTCATCCACTCCAAAATGTGTCAGCTTCGCTCATATTCAAGACTTGGGAGTAGGCTATGGTCTAGGTAGCATCTCAGCCACAGATACATGTGAAAACATGTAACATAGTAACCAAAAAGTCTAAGCCTGGGAGATAAAGAGAAAGAAAACTAGCCAAGGAGACTTGGGAAACGAACTCTCTATCTAGTTTTGGCATGTTTGAGAATAAAGTGGTTTAAAAATCAGTAGGATATGGTTTAAAAAAAATCTCATATTGACAGTTGTTTTTATTCTTAACTATATGTTTCCTTTCAATTTATAGGAAACCCGGACATAAAATCCAACTAGTTCATTTTACATATAACGAAACAGATCAAGATGGTGAGATGACTTGGGCAAAGTTACACAGGTCCTCATGGCCCACCCAGACTTAGATCTAGTGACTTTGAGTTAGGAAGACTTAGTCTCAAATCCTTCCTCAGACACTTACTAGCTCTGTGTCTCTGGCTGAATCACCCCCTCCCAGCTTTAAAACATGGAGATTGGACCCAGTCTTCAAGGTCCCTTTCAGCTTTAAATCTATTTTCTTATAAACTTACCATGCAGGCCTGTTTGAAATTCTGTTTACATTTATTCAGATTTCTTTCCAGTTGTATAAGTGGGAAGTATCTAGAAGCTAGACATATGAAAATATTCTTGTGACTTCCTCAGGCTCACACCTACTGATTGCTTTTTATTTGGGGCTGTTTTTGTTTATAAGCATATGTATAAAAGTGCCAGGCAGATCATATCATCATAATGCATTGCCTCTTTCTCACTGTTTTGTAAGGATATTGTGGGAACACAAGAGCTATCTTCACTCTGATCTCTGAGCTCACCTTTTTAAAAATGACATTCAAAACACATTGAAAAGAGGGGAGAAAAACCTGCAGAAATCAGTAGTTTTTCTTCAGTATGAAAGACCGCTTTCCTTAAACAATTTCCTTCCATGGTGTTTGTGTGGAGCAGGGGAAATAGGGGAGTATCTTTTCTTATAATGGGTCAGGGTTGCTCCAAAGTGATCCATACACACCAGAGGCCTCCTACTGGCCAGGATCCTTCTTGATAGTGAAGCATGATGATGGGGGAAGGTGGAGGCAGGGAACGTGTTTCTCTGACACTTATGAAATGGCAAAAAAGAGTCCTTTTTTAATTTGCCCAAAGCCTCCTGGCATGTTCCTCTCATGGCCTCTTGAAATGGCAAAAGAAATCCTTGCCCTTGATAATTAATTATAAAGCCCTTTTTCATGGCCAGTCATACAAAAGGCTTTTCTTTTTCATGTTTTTAGAAATAAAAGACTATCTCTCTCCCACACAGAAAATAACATAAACACATATTACCTTTCCAGCAGTATGCTGAGATTTTCTGACAGGCCAAAAGCATCAATGAAGTCCTCTAGTTCTTCTGTTTTTTCTGGGGTTCCTGCTGGCCCATTGATTCCTTGGAGATGGGAAATGCCACTTTCCTATCTTCCTGCATTATTATTATTGGGGTTGTTGTAATTTCATGAAAAATGCTGTTTGGGCCCAGTCAGATACCACAGCTGCTGCTTATCAGACATTGCCAGAAATAGAGAGGCCTTATCTCTGTAAGCATAAAAATCTCTACACCCTACAAATTGGAATCCCCCCTAGTACTTTCTTAGGTGGAGGTGATTGGAAATGATCTCCTTTCCATTGTTGGTGATAAAGCCATAGAAAACCTTTACCCTATTGCAGATCCCTGCTCCCCTTTGACCTCTTTCCTGCCATTCCAATCCTTTATTAGTCTCTTAGATGGACTGAACTGCTCCTTCCTGGGGAAACCAGAGTACTATGATAGACTCATCTTCGATGGTATAAAAGGTATATCAGATTTAACACTAGCTCTCTGGCATCAGAAGCCTTGGACTGGAGTCCCAGCTGGGATACTTGCGCCCTGTATGACCTTGGACAAGTTACCTTACCTCTCTGAGGACTGGGTTCCTCAACTTGAAAATCAGAATTTAGGGTTAGATGATTTCCAAGGTCTTTTCCAATTCTTTGTTTGGATTAAGTGAAGAACTTATAATATCAGGGTTTTTGATCCTGAGTAGACCTTTGAGACAGTGTTGCACTACTCTTTATTTTGTAGGCGAGTGTACAGAGAGGTTCAGAAAGGAAAAGTGTTTATTAGGATGTAATCCTAATAATAATGGTACCTAAGGCAAGGATGTTTTCATTTTTGTCTTTGTAGCCCTAGCACCTGCTACATACACAGTTCCTGGCAAGTAACATACCCTTAATAAATTCTCATTGAATTGAATTTATATAGAGCTTTTGAAGGTGTGCAAGATGTTTTAGAAACATTCTCTCATTTTTTATTCACTCCAACCTTGTGAGGGAATATTATCCCTGTTTTATAGCTGACCAACCTGAGGCTGACATAGGCTAAAGACTTGCCCTGGTCAAACACTTAGTGAGGCAAGATTTGACTATAGGCCTTCCTGATTCCAAGTACCATGCTCATCCCAACTGTGATTGACTTTTTGGGTCACCCATAGTCCACAGGACTGTGGATTGAGAACCCAGAGGGACCTTAGAGGTCTTCAATTTCAACCTTTTCATTTCACAGATGTGTAAAATGAGAGTGCAGAGAGGAAGAGAACCTGAAAGTTGCCCAGGTACTAAGGAGAGATGTTGATGAAGGCTGTTCACCTGCAAGTGTGGGGGTCAGGGACACCTGGAATCAAGTAAATGCTCTGCATTGCACACAGATTTTTCTTTGATGTTTGTTGAACTTGTTTGCCATTATCCTGTCCTCCGCCTGTATCAGAGATCAAGAGTTTGTACTAAGCTATGGTGTTATAGTGTAACACTATACTATTGCCAGACTTGTCAGTTTGTATCTCGCTTGGCTCCCCCTCCACCCCGAAGGTTCCTCCCTCCCTTGCTCCTCTCTGACAGGAATCGGGTTGGGGTGAGAAGCAGAGCCTGCGGAGACAGCGTCAAGGATGATTAGGCTTGCCAAGTGCCACAAGAACTCTACTCTGCTCCCATGGAGTGGCTGGGGAGATGGGCAGATGTAGAGATAAAGGGAAGGAAAAGTGGCCAAGATCCTAGGCAGCTGTATTTGCTTTCCTTAAGTGGAGAGGAGTGACTAGCCTGGACAGATTAGCCCTCGCAGCCCATTGGCCCTACCTGTTTAGTGCGTGCAAGTTTCCTCTTATACATTAAAAACTCTGGTGAAGATTCATTAGTAAATTCTACACTGTCAAGTCAGTGGTTCAGATAGGATTTTTAGGACCCTTCTACATTGTTAAAATGTAATAATATCAACCTGTCCCAGTCCCCTTGGTGACAACAATGGGTACTTATGCTATGTTCCTTCTCTTTTTTGAAAACTTAAAATTATCCAATTCTGGAACGTCAGAGTTGGAAAAGGCCCCCAAGGTTATTTGGTTCAACCCCTTCAATTAACATAAAAAAAGAGGACATAAGAGTCTAGACAAGGGGAATGATTTTCCCTATATCATCCAGTCAATCCAGAATGAGAACTCAGGGTTCTTGAGTTTCATCCAGGTAGTGCTTTTTCATCTCCAAAAAGATACATCCTGAGGAATAATGGGAAATGGAGTCAGGTTGGTAAAGAATTTTTGTAGAAATCAGGTGTTTTTGCTGTCCTCCTTACAAGGGGGTTTTTATGCTTTTCCAGGTAATTAGCCAGCTTTCTCAGTTTAGATTTGTAAAAACATTTTTAAGAGAAACACATATTACTGGATGAAATTTTTGAGTCCCTCAAAAGATAACGAAGACGTAGCAGTTGCCATTGAAAAGGGCAGATTAGACCTAAGTTGACTGAGTAGAAAGGCAGTTAGCCCAGTGTGTAGAGCATTGGGAAAACTCCTATCAGGAAGACTCATCTTGAGTTCAAATGTGTCCTCAGACACTTAGATTTGTGGCCCTGGACTAGTCAATTAACCCTGTTTGTCCCAGCTTTCTCCTCTGTAAAAATGAGCTAGAGAAGGAAATGGCAAACTACTCTAGTGTCTTTGCCAAGAAACCCCATAATGGTGCCACAGAGTATTGGATATGACTGAAATAACCCAGCAACAACAGAGAACCATGTGTACAGTGAATCGATAATCATTTATTAAAGGCTCTTTAGGGGTAAGGCACTTTCTAGGGCTAGAGATACGAGGTCAAAAGTGAGACATAGACCTTGGTCCCTTGAAACTTCCCTTTTATTGGAGGTGAGAGTAGGAATAGAATATATTCACAAATAAATACAGGATATGCACAAAATAGATATGTACAAGCTTCTTGCTAGTCTGTGCAAGGTTTGAGGAGAGAGATTTAACCTTTTGTTTGCACATACTTGGTCTTCTAGTTTTCTGCCGTAGGTTTTCCTCTCTTGAGCAAAGTCTTTGTTCCATAAGCCTTTGTTTTTGGAATTCTTTACCTTCTCCAGTTCTCTGTCTTTCATCAAAAAGCCTGGGTCTTCTCTTTTGACTGTGGCATACTTTTTGAGGGGCAACTTTTTTTGCTTCTGCAATATCTCCTATTTTTTTTCTCTGTGTCTTCACCTCAGAAACCTCTGCAAAGGATATGGATGTCTCTGCCTTCAGAAGATTCTATATTTATAAAACGGAACTTAGAGAGAAATTAGAGGTTGGCTTTTGGAATATCTATTGATTTATCAAAGGATTTGTTAGCAGGTCCCTATAGTTGTAATAGGATGTTGTTTCTTGTCTTTCCTTCTTGAAAGAGGACCATGACATCCGGAAGGTCACGCCATGACTTGCAAATGCATTGGATTTAAGTGAGGCAGGGCTATGCAAAACCACTGGTCTCACTTTCTCCTCCTGAGCCATCTGGGTTCAGTGGCAAGATATAGATTAGGATGACTGGAGAGGGCCCTAATGTCGTAGGAGACCTTGGCTTTTTTAAGCTAAAGTTTCCCAGATCTCAGTTTTACTGAGTCAATGCCCATTCACTGATTAAGGCTAGGAAGAAATGAGGCAAAGAATGACTTCTTTTACCCACCCAAAAGGAAAATCAGTCTGGGAGGGAAAGACTCTCAGAGTTTCTGTCCAAAACAGAAACAATTGCTATTTATATTCAATGGGTATGCATTATATAAAATACAATAGGGATGCATCCCTATTGTATTTGTATAATACTAGAAATATTTTGTGCAATAAAAGTGAACCTAACTTAGATATATAATATTTTATACAATAATAGAGATGCCAGAGTAATTTTCTACTGTATTTATATATTTGTTTTCAGATCATTAAGTAATTAAAAATAATGCTTATAGCAAAGAGTCATAAGGCAAAGAGGGTCAAAACCTGGCCCAGTAGATGGCATAGGAGGAGGAATTCCACAGTCCCTGGGCATTTTCAGTAGGAACTGGGACATTCCGCTATGATATGTCAGAAGCCCTTTCATCCCTCCCCCATTTTCAGAGTTCCTTCTTCCACTTCTATATTTCCACTCTTCTTCCCTTACTATGACCTCAAAACTGTGGACAGACATAAAGCAACTCATTCCTTCATAAAGGTTGAGGACTCTGAATATAAATAAATGAGGAAATAGAGTTTAATTTACAGAAACATCATTACCCTATAACTTTCCAGAAATACTGTAGAAAGACAGGCAGTCCCAAAGAGTGCTTCTGGAACTCCCCGGTTAAGGCCCTGCTACATTGTCCAGCTGAGGTTTGGCTGGGGAAGATAGCAATTCCCAGCTCCCACCCCCACCCCATTCTTCCCATACAGAATGAGCAGACCTCCAGCTTGCGTTGTGCCAGGTTTGTGTCTGGAGGTCTGCCCTTTCCTTGGTGGTGCAGGCCCACCTCAAGAGGCAGCGTCCTTCCTCTAGGGTGCCTGATATTGAGCCAGGGAATGAGTAATTGGGACTCGCCAAAGTGTTTAAACACCAGAATTGAAATTAATGTCCCCTCATTGCCGGCTATGCTGACAATACATTACAGCAAACACCTTCCCAAAGTGAAATGAATGTTTGTTTATCCTCATGAAATATACATCAAAACATGTTGGTGGAAGAGGCTCTAATGAGGGAAAGGGCTGAGCTCTCTGTTAATTCTGGGCCAACAGTTAACGGAGGTGATGCTGGGGTGGAGGTGGGGGGGGGTTGTGATTTTTTTTAAGCATAACCTGTCCACAGCTGTGTATCTAGGACATTAATATGGGTTTAATGAAAACTCCAGTTGATCTGTCCAAAGATATTGATGAGCATTGCCCAACCATATTAATCATCTGCTTGAGGGAGGAAATGAAGGGAATGGGTGAGCAGGTTTCTGTCAGATGCCAATCTAGACGAAAGGATGTGGGGTTTAGGACGTGTGTGTGTGTGTGTGTGTGTGTGTGTGTGTGTTATAAACCCTCCAAGTGCTCCCTCTGTTTCTTGTGGAGGAGGTCAAATTGGAGGGATTGAGTGGGACCCTCATCAAGTAGGAGTGCAAAGGAAATTCTGAGGCAATATTTAACATGAAATCACTAAGCTTCTGCCAATAAATTCATTACTGTTAATTATATTGGAATGGCTAACGATCCACTAACAATATCCTTTCATTGATTTTCATTCGAAGTGAATCGATGTTATGACTTTAATCGTTTGGATCCCCCCCGCCACACACACACATACACTTGCTTCATTTCTTTTCCCTCCTCAAATCTCCCCTTTTTGCTCCTACAGTAATGCATTTCTTCCCTCTCTGGTGATACAGTTCTCTCCCTAAGTGCCAAATGTTTCTTGATAGGAACAAGCTACATTTCTTTATGGCTTATGGCAAACTGCCTTGATTACTTCTACTGTTGTACCCATTATGTGAATTAAATATGTATTCAGTTGCATGCTGCTCGTGGTGTTATTGCAGGGTGACATATGGTACTGACTCAATTAGACTGAAACTAGCATTAGATAACCCTTCTGATTACGTGCGTCCTGACCTGCTGCTCGGCCTCCTTACCGCCGCTCCCCAGTTGTCTGCAGGCCACGGGTTTTCATTATCGGTTATCATTTCTTCCACACCGGATGTGGGCGCTGGGTGACTGAGGGAGGGGTGAGAGACTCTGAGAAAGCAGGCATACAAGGAGAGAGACTGACAGATATAAATGATGGGTGGGTGACAGGCAGAGAGAGCTTACATTGGGAGTATGTTTTGGTTCTAGATTAGTCCTTAAAATTCATTTTTTTGGAGATACTTGCTGTGTCTGGTGGGAGGGCATTTCAGAGGGATCCCTCTGGGTTGGAGATGGTCCAGAGGCTCAAGAAAAAAGCCTGGATGTGACTAGAGGTGTTATCTCTGGTTTGTAGGACTTTCTCTTAAAACAATTCATTGAGGACTATAATCCTCTTCTTGGTAGAGAAATGATGATAATAATTTGAATAATAATAATGAAATAGTTTTATGTCAGTATAATGTTTTATATTTTTCAAAATACTCTCCCATATATTACTCATCAGGTCCTCAAAATTATCCTCAGGTAGGTAGGTAGGAATTTTTTTATCCTCTGGTATACTGGACACTGAATTTGGAGTTAGTAAGACCTGAATTAAAATTCTTTCTCTGACATTCACCAGCTCTGTGACCCTGAACACGTCATTTATCCTCTCTCAATCTAGTTTCTCCTGTCTATAACATGAGGGTGTTGGAGCTTGTGGTTTTCAAGGTTCCTTTCAGCTCTAACTCTGTGATACCCTGGTTCTCATTTTACAGACGAGGAAACTGAAGCAGAGAGTGTGACTTGCCCATGGTCATACCACTTAGAAATAGTAAAGCCAGAACTAGGACTGAGGCTTCTGACTTGGTGTTAAGATTGTAAAAAACAGCAACAGTAACAACTTAAAGGAGGTGTGTATGAGGTAGGGGGTTGAATATAAGAGGTACAAAGTAAAAAATGTTGGATGGATGTACATTTTCTTTTGATAAGTAAAATCTTGTATTCAGCAATATGCATTCTATGACATTTCCTCCTTACTTTTTTGGTACCTTCTACTCTCATCATTCCAGTTGGACATTAAGAGCTGAGGCTAATATAATCTTTTAGGCCAAAGCCTACCTTAAGGTAGAAGAAGAAAGAAAGGAGCTGAATATATCCAGAATTTGGTACAGGAGACACTTCCTCAAGATAAGTTGGGTTAGTTGTCAAGAATGTTCTTTCTTGCGACCCTGGTCAATATCACCACCTTGCCAGTATTTCAGTAGATGTATATAAAATGCTCATTGGGTGCCTCTCTAACATGTTCAGGATACTGTGAAGGATATGAAAACAACTTTTGAAATGGTCATTACCCACAGGTAGAAAGGAGAAACATTCATACTGTTGTTGAAATTATGAGGCAGTAAATAGTTGTGTCAACATGTGTAGGACAGATTGTATGTGTTATAGGAGTTTGGAAGAAGAAGCTGTCCATGTGGGGGGGATGGCCACTTCATGTAGGAAGAGCCGGACTATGTTAAAATGTGAACCCTTTTAATTTTTGCTATTCTGTGATTCTAAAGAAAGAAAGCTTGCTTTGTGGAGGGTAAGAGATCAGTGGAGATGATAGGTGTAAACCCACCAATCCCCTCCTCTATCCTACTGGAAGTCCTTCATAATCGCTAGGGACAGGTGTATAGATGTTATCTGAGGATATTTTCTGAAGTATGTCCTGAGGACTGTAATGGGACAGAATAGATTGCATTCAAGGAAATAGCTTCTCTCTGTTGCTGTCTAGTGATAGAACCCAAGCCTTCAGTAATTTCCAGGAGAAAAGCTAGAAAGCAGTGGTTGGCCATGGGACAGGAGAAGGCAAGAAAATCAAGTCAAGAAGCATTTCTTATGTGCCTACTATGTGCCAGACACTGTGCTAAGCAGAGATGGTTCTTGAACTGCTGCCTCAGTGCAGTTTAACCTGCTGTTAAACATTCCTTTTTTTGGAGAAAAAAGTAAGACAGCCTCTCTCTTGTTATTATGTTTGCAATGGATCCTCTTCCTTCTGTATCATCCCTCTACAGTTCTCTTGATGAATCAAGGACTCATATTGCTATGATAAAAATATTATTTAATATTTATTACCTTTAAATTCCAACTAAAATCCTATGTTTTACAGAAAGCCTTTTATAACCCACCTTGATTCAAGTGACTTCCCTTGGATAATTATTTTTAATTTATTATATATGTATGTCTTATTTTACACATACTTGCTTATATTTTTGTCTTGGTCCCTTAGACTGAGCTCTTTGAGATCAGGTCTCCTCTTTTGCCTTTATTTGTATCACCAGTGTTTAGTATAGAGGTAGGCACCATAGCAGGGGCTTAATAAATGTTTATTGGCTGATGGATTGAGCACTTTTAGTGTGCAGAATATCATGTAATTCTCACAGCCAAGTAAAGTAACTGGTATACATATTAACCATATTTGACAAATGAGGAAATGGAGGCAAGATTAAGTGACATACAGTGGCACAAAACAACAGATCTGGTCTAGAACACCTTGTTAATTATCCTATTTGTAGGAGTATGGATGACAAAGTTGCACTGAAACCTGGAAAGACTGTATCTTACAAATTGAGGGAGGGATATGGGTATGACTTCAGAACTGGTCAAATGTCCAGGCCCAGAAAGTAAGTTAATGCTCCTACTGGAATGCCCTTCTGGTCTGTGTGCTTGGTCTCATGCTGTTCAACATTTTTATCAATGACTTGTTTAGATGGCAGTGGTAGGAAGTGAAAGGATTACTTCAAACTTGAGCTCTACTCCTTCAAACCTGTGAGCTTTTGGGTGAACGAGTTCAGTTTCCTGGCCTGCAAAATAAGGAGTTTGGGTTATATTATGTCTAGGGACCTTTCCAACCCTAGATCTGTGAGACTGTGAATGTGCTTAGCAAATGTGCAGGTGTCCCAAAGCCATGTCACACATTGGAGTATGGAATCAGGAGCAGCAAAGATCGTAGTAGCCTAGATCACTGAACTGAATTTAAGATGGAATTTAATAGCGATAAATTGTGTAGTCTGAAACTTGAGCTAACCAAGCATTTTTAACGTAGAGTTATGTGAAAAGGATTTCGGTACTTGGGGAAAGTAGAGGCTCTGCAGGACCCAAAAGTTAGGCAACAAAGCATATGTGATGTTTGCGCTTATTAAAAAAAAGAATTAGTGTTTAAGACAAGGAAGGGGCTCTGTTTTGGTCGTACTGCAACTGGAGTCTCCTGTTCACTTTTGGAAATCACACTTCAGACCACTTTGATAAGGTGTTGAATGCTCAGAATGATGAAGTGCCTTTAGTTCAAGGCATCTGAGTATTGGCTGAAAGAGTCGGGGAAGTGTAATGTGGAGTAGAGAAGACCTAGGGAGATGTGATAGCCAGCTTCTAAGCATTTGAAAGGCTGTCATGCAGAAGAGAGATTCAACTTATTCTGTTTGGCTCCATAGGGGAGAAGTAGGAACAAAAGGTGAAAGTTGCAGAGAGGCAGATTTTTGCTTGATGGAAAGAAAAGCTCCCTAAGACTTAAAGCTGTTTGGAGATGGAGTGGGGCAGCCTGGAGGGGCAGTAGGTTCCCCCTGAACTTCAGGCAAAGGTGAGATGAATGAGTTATGTGTATGTGGCATCTCCCTAAAAGGGGAGGGAGAAAAGGCTTCTTCAGATAAAGGTTGGGTTAGCTGGTTACTGGGGTCTCTTCCAACTATGTGATTCTACCAGTCTGTGAAGATATAATTCCAACCATTAAGATGCTTACAGTTTATTTTGAAAGACAATGAAAGACTATATGCAATTAAATATGCATATATATATGTGTATATATAATTAAGCATATATTATATATACACATAAATGTGTGTATATGTATATGTATATATATATATATATATATAATTAAGAGCTAAATTGTGTGGCAAGGGCTAAGTAATCTAGCAGTTTCATAGGGAGGACTGTGGTTAGGAAAGATTTTATGTAAATGAGACTTAAGTTAAACCCCAAAGTATGAGTAGAATAGGACAGGTGGAGGGATAATTGTAGTGCATTCCAGGTAAAATGGATAATACCTGTATTGGTACCTGGACAAGAAACATAATAGCTTGATCATGGGAGAGTGACAAGAGCACCTCAGTGATTGAGGAAGAGAGAAAGAGAGAGAAAGAGAGAGAGAGAGAGAGAGAGAGAGAGAGAGAGAGAGAGAGAGAGAGAGAGAGAGAATGTGTGTGTAGTGTAACTGAAGTTGGCTAGGGATAAAGGAGCCACTTTAAGGGAAACATTGAAAACCAGGCAGAGGAGTTGGGATTTGTTGGGGTTGGGAATCAAGACTGAAAGGAAGAAATTTGAAGGATAGGATGGCTTCCAAAACAAACTTGTGATTTCTTTGTCCCTGAAAAATCTGTCTGTGAGGCCTAGATGCCCATCTCTCAGTGTCTTCTTAGAGGAGAATCATGTCATTGGATGGAAGAGAAGGTGAGCTAAGTAACTTCCAAGATTACCTCAAAAGTTTAGCATTATTTGATTCCAGGCTGCAAGATTCAAAGACTAGGTAAACTGAGGAAAGGATGGTATCATGTACAAAGAAAGAGAAATTAGGAAGATGAAGCTGATTCAGATTGCTGGGTGGGTTTTCTCTGGCATTTCCATATTATGAGACTCTATGATATTTTAGAATTCTAGAATGGGACTCTGCATATGTATGTTCTGCCTACATCCTTTTGTTCTTCACACAACCCACCTTTAATTTGGAGGTTAACTAATTGCTAATGAATGACCTCCCCCTTTTTAGATGAGGGAGTCTGTTAGGTAGGCTGGCAGAAAATGAATGATCAAATAACTGAAAGGATGAACGGAATTTTCTTGTCACTGCCTCAGGTCAACGAACACAACTTGGAAATTACTGGGGAGAAGTATTGGCCAGATCCCCAGGGATCCTCCACTTAGTTATTGAATGAGGGCAAGGTATACTTTCTGCAGCATTCAGGAGGCTCAGTGGGTAGAGTGCCAGGCTTGGAGACTCATCTTCCTGGGTTCAAATGAAGCCTCAAACACTTACTAACAGTGGTTAACCCTGGGCATGTCACTTAACCCTGTTTGCCTCAGTTTTTTCTTTTGTAAAATGAGCTGGAGAAGGAAATGGCAAACCATTCCAGAATTCGCCAAGAAGAGCCCATAGAGGAACACTAAGCATCAGACACTTTTGAAAATGACTGAATAAAAACAAATACTTTCTATTTCACTTTTTGTCACAGTAAGATAGAGAAATTGAGATATTTAAAACAAAATCACTGGCAAATATGACTAAGGGTAATAGAATAGCTCTTCTGTAAAAGTGTTATTAACAATTACGATAATAAAGGTTGAGTGCTTAGGAGAGTAAAATGGCTAGCTCTCTGGAAATTTCAGCTATCCGGAATGCCATGTCTTGATAGATCCAAAGAGCTGAAGTTCTCCTTGTCTGCCTCTGGATCCCTTAGGTTTTTGGTTCTTTGTGACTTCACCTTTTTAACCTTCCCCATTGTTTTTCATCCCTCCCTTCCTTAGAATAAAGGTTACGCTCCCACAAAAACCACTTGACAGCTGCTTCCTGGTCTCTTGTTCCTGGAAAGGTAATTGTAATTTATGAATGACCCTGTGCCGTGAAAGGAAGTGTACCGTACATATTTGCCTCTGTGTTGTTTTGCTTCATGAGGTGGCAGGTAGAGGGAGTGTGGTACAGGAAATGTCATTACTTTTCTAAGCCACCATGAAAATGAAAAACTAAAGGGAAGGGGGTCAGAGGAAGCGAGAAAGAGTAGAGCGGTGGGATCAGTTGCTTCTTTGTCTGAAAGGGAAATGCTGTGAATATCCCTTTAGGTCTGTCAAACATCTGGTAAGAAGGAAAATTCTTCTCTCTTTTCTCCTCACCCCTCCTTTATTTTTTCTCTCTCTTTGTAGAATAATATAAAATAAAAATAAAAAAAAGCCCAGCAGAAAAGGAGCTGTGATGCTGTCGTCCCTGCCTTCTATGTTATTTATTTTCCTCAGTTGCTGCTCTGGAAGCCCAGAGTTGACAGAGCGGTTTTGTAGAATAGAAACATTATAGACTGTTACTGTCAGAGTGTTAAATGTGATGGATAGAGAAATAGAGGAGAAGGAGGGGACTTAATACTGAGAGCCAGGGTGCTCATGGGAAAATAAACCATCCGCATATAAGAAATGAATGAGGTAATGTGGCGGGAGGTAATGGGCTTTCGCAACATGCCGGAACAGAGATGCTTATTACAGGGCTTGTTTAACCCTTGGGATGCTGATTTTCTTTTGCATGATCCAGGAATGTTTAGCTCTGGTCTGCTCTAGGCTTATGTGTGTGGCGTCCCTTTGGACAATGAAATGGGTATGGTGGGGGGTAAGGGAGATAGAGAGAAATCTGCCTTCATAATACTGCATTTACAATCTGTGCATTCGAAAACCCAGGCAGCTCCTTGGCTGTGAGGTGTCCTGGTGACTGTGTGAGGCCAGCAGCTTGCTTTAATCTCTGGGTTAGGGAGAAGTGGTTGATGTGAGAGTGAGTGAAGGGAATTTGATATCTCAGTAGAAGACAACACAGGTGCTTTGGCTAGGGAGAACTTATAACAGACCCTCATGAATCCTAAGGTACTTTATACTTCAAATACGGGGGTACTTTATCCCTGCCACCTAAATGCAATTGCTTTGTTGGGAGCCCACTCTGGTACTAGTGGTCAGAATGGGGTGGTATTAGTTACACCACTGATGAGATGATGTACCCACTGGGACCAGAACACAGTGGATACTGTTGTATCCACCAGATTTGAGATAAGTAGAATGGGCAGCAAGGTGAGATGTGACACAGTGACCAGAAATGTAACCAGACCTTTGGAGCTAGGTAGCCTAGCCCTTGAATGAAATTCTCTACTGTACCCCTGTGGTGATATTAATCAATCATTTAACCAACCAGCATTTTATTAAACATCTAGTATCTTCCAGGCACTGTGCAGCTTGCTAGGGATGCAATGACAAAAATAAAATGATTACTGCATCTCAGCGAGTTTATATTCTATAGGAAGGACATGTGTACCTATAAGTATTGTATCCAAAATAAATACAAAGTAATTTTTGGGAGAGGCCCCAGCACCTAAGAGGATCAGGATGATAAACAAGTCACAAAATGACAGCCTCAGAATGAGAAGTGATCTTGAAGACTGAAATATACTATAGTTAGCTGCTGGTTAAATTTTTGGTATGAGCATTCATACCTAGGAAATTGGTAAATGCTACAAATCAAGGCTTGATTTATTGCGTTGTTGATTATATAGACTTAAGAAAGTGATGGAGAAAATTTGATGCAGGTGAAACTTAAAAGTGTGTTTTGAATACATTTTTGGAAGGTTGGTTATTAAACATTTACCAAGTCAACAGGACTCAAAGGTCCAAAGGTTCCATCCCTCAGTTGAATGGGAGTTTTCTCTACAATATCCTGAACAAATGGGCATCCAGTCTCTGTTCAAAGGCCTTCAGTGAAGGAGAATTCACTGAGTACCATCAGCCTATTCTACTTCTGAATAGTTCTAATTGTTAAGGATTACATTATCTCTCTCTCTCTCTCTCTCTCTCTCTCTCTCTCTCTCTCTCTCTCTCTCTCTCTCTCTCTCTCTCTCTCTCTCTCTGTCTGTCTATCTAATCTATCTACCTACCTACCTATTTCTTTCCCTTCCTTCCTTTCTCCTTCCTTCCTTCCTTCCTTCTTTCCTTCCTTCCTTCCTTCCTTCCTTCCTTCCTTCCTTCCTTCCTTCCTTCCTTCCTTCCTTCCTTCCTTCCTTCCTTTTTTCCTTCCTTCCTTTCTTCCTTCCTCCTTTCTTCCTTCCTTTCCTTCCTTTCTTTCTTTTTCTTTCTCTCTTTCTATCCATTCATCCATTTATAGATCTAGCTAGCCTAAATTAGCTTTTTAACAACATCTCTCTAATAGCACTACTTTTGCCTATGGAAGCAGAACAGAATTGGTGTAATCCTTTTTTTCCCTTATGATAACTTTTCATATACTTGAAAGGTAGTCATTATACAGGCCTTAACTCTTTTCTCCTCCAGGCTATTTTGCTGGTTCTTTCAACTAATTGGTGAGGGGCAGATCCTCTGGAGATGTTCCAGCCTGTCTGTGCCTTTCCTAAAGTTCGGAACCCAGTGATAAACATAGCAGTCCCTCCAGTTGCCAGGACAGTGTACTGTGGAACTATTTGTTATTGCCTTTGTTTTGGATACGTATAAAGTATCCCCAAAGTCTTAGTGCCATTTTGGGACACTCGGTGCCTTTCAGTGCAGTTCAGGCTATTTATCATCAGCCTTTTGGACTACCATGTTATTACTTATTTTATTAACACATGCTGATTTTGTAGTCCACTGAGACTTCCCAGTCTTTTTCAGCTGACTTGTCTTGTAGTCTCACCTCCATCATCTTTTAGTTTTGAAGCAGAGTTTTAGAACCCAGGTGTAAGACTTTATAATTGTCTCTACTGAATTTCTTTGTAACACCTGTCAGGATGTCTTTGATTCCTGACTTTGTCATCCAACATTTTAGCTTTCCTTCTCAGGTTCATTTCATTGGCAGATTTAACAAGTATGCCTTCAGTACCTTCATTTACAACATTGTACACATATACACATATACAAACACACACACATACACATAGGTATATGAAACATATCTACATATGGGAAACGTATATGTATGTATACACACATATATACGCAGAGATATATCTATAGGAAACATGTATATATACATGCATATACATTGATATATGAAATCTATATATATGGGAAACATATATGTGTGGGTGTATATACATGTGTGTATGTGTATTCATATATATGTTGTTTTGAGTTAGCTCTCCAGGGTGGTGGTGGTGGTGGTGGTGATGATAATGATAGTGAGAGAGAGCACTAGTTTTACTTTTTAAAGTCATATTTTTTAATATTGGAGTTTATATATCTGGATCCTGCCATGGTTAGGCCCTACTTATTTTCTTGAAACATAGGGGAATCCAAGATCCAAAGGGAGGATTGAAGATAGGGAGAGAGAAGACTTGGTTGTTTTTAGGAAGCCATTTCTCAGTGCCTAAAGTATTTTTTTTATCTTATTTGAAGATAGTTGTATTGAAACACAATGAATAGAAGAAAAGTATAAGTGGGAATAAAGCATATTGTTCTTGTGGTCTTTTATTTTTTTCTAAAGCCTGTTCCATCTCCTCTGCACTTATCTTTATCTACCTAGTTCTTTTCATGTTGTCTCCCCATTCGTTAGAAGGTAAGCTCCCTGAGGGAAGAGATTGATTATCATCTTGGTATGCTCATTTCCTTGCATGATATATATATATATATATATGTATATAGATATAGATATAGTTATAGATAGATGGATGGATGGATGGATAGATAGATAGATAGATAGATAGATAGATAGATTGATTGATTGATAGATAGATCTTTAAGTTCAAACTGTTTCTTTCGTTATCATAGGGAGTTCCCAGCATGGAATATCATTCTATCAGTGCAGATAAATACCTGCTCTGACTGATCCCTTCAGACACAGGGAGATGAAATGATTTGTCCAGAATGACAAGTCTAGAAGGTGTCAGAAGCAGGTCTAGAATGCAGTTCTTCTTCACTGTAAGCCAACTCTCTCCTGTCTCTCAGAATTGCACAGTCATACTTCATATAAATGTTGGTTAAATTAAATTGAGTTGAATTGTCAATAGTTGTGTTAAGTAAGGTTTTCTCTTCTCTCTCCCACCGAAGGTGGTGGTTGCTACCCTGGAAACCTAGTCATTGACATCGATCATTTTCTCTCTTAGTATTCATACTCTTCTTTGTCTCATCATGGTGGAAGACTCAGGAATGTTTTTTCCATCCCAAGGCATTTCATTCTTTTTAATCCCAAAGTTATAGCTTTGAAATTCACAAAGAGAGTCACAGATGGAATGGAGTTATGGCTACCTAGATACCAAGTGGGCAAATTTTCCCCAGGAGATGTCAAAGGGCTAATGTGGGAAAAGATGGGAATGCTTAAAAAACATGCACATGGTACCCTTTAGAACTTTGTTCTTTAGTCTGTGAGGAGAATGTTACAACAACATATAGTAGAGTGTTTTGAGAGATTTAGTACAAAAAACACTCTATACAATTTGGTAGTCACTCCCATCAAAACATTCCATGCTCTTCGGTTTATCTTAAATCTGTAAGCAGTGAGCTGATGAAACGGTGCCTTGTACATAGGAGTTATTTAATGAAAATCCGTTGCACTCAATTTAGACGCAGTCTCTACTTGGTGAATACAATAGTATTTGAAGCTCCATCTATCCCAAATTGGCATGCTCTATCTTGGGAGGGTTTTGGTCTTCGCATGGAGCATGATGGTTTAGTGTTGTTGCTGAGTTGTTGCAGTCATGCAACTCTCTGTGATCTCATTCAGGGTTTTCTTAGCAGAGATACTGGAGTGGTTTGCCATTTCCGGCTCCAGTTCATTTTACTGATGAGGAAGTGAGGCAAGCAGGTTTAAGTGGCTTGTTCAAGGTCACCCAGCTAGTCTGAGGCTGAATTTGAACTCAGGTCCTCCTGACTCCAGACCCAGTGCTCTATCCACTGCACCACCTACCTGACTCATTAGGGACATTGTAGGGGATTTTTGCTTGTTTGTCTGAGGAGTCTGAGGTTCCTAACAAATCAGAAGTCCTGGTATTCTTGGAAGTAGGGAAGGAACCTTACACTGGGGGGCTTATTGACTTAATGGAAGTGAAGCTAGAGAAGTGAGAAGAAAATAACACCATTAAAAAAAATTCAAGAAGAGATAAAGAACATAAAAACACTCTTCCAATCTTGAGGTTTTGCTTCTTGAACAACTTGCTGAAAAGAGTCGCATGTATATCGTATAATTTACATATATCAAACTTTTTTAAATTTACATATCACATCAAATACACATCTTGATAAATGTGGTATGGTGTGGGACAGACATTTTCAGATATTTTTTGACATTAACACTTTTGTCCCTTTTTTGAATTTGATATACTTGCTGTTCGACAAATTGTGTGTTGGCTGTATGTGCTTGTGATCATGTATGTGCACATGCATTCATGCACATGGGCTCATATGGTTGGTTTTGATTACCTGGTAAAACTGATGGACAGATTGTCAGGCTGCTTCAGCAGCTGTGGAAAATTAGCTCATTCTGCCAAATTCCTTTTGACACCAGGCTTCCACAGCAGCACCTTGATTTTTAAAACCTGTTGCCTGTAAGTATCCATTTTTCCCCCTCTGACATCTCCCACCTTGTCATTTAAAAGCTTCAAGTAAGGGTGGTGGTTCATGAGGAAAGTTAGCGGAAGAGGAAATAGATCCCCAAGACCTGAACCTAACCAAGTCTGTTTAGCGAGCATCCCTTGGAAAAGCTCCGTACGTACACAGGCACACAAACAGACTCTCTGGCTGGCTTCCAGAAGCCTGGACTTATTTTACTTCAGCTGACCATTTAGGCAGGACCTGAGAGTCCCCAAGTACTAACTCTGTGGATGCCCCTACTGTTCACAAATAAGGCTTCACCTGACTCCTACAGGGCTGAAGTACTGACCTGTTTAGAGTAAGGAAAATTATAGCCATATCCAAAGTCTGGAATCTGTTTAACGATTATGAATAGGAACCCCAACTGTTTTCTGAATGAGGGTAATCCAGAGTGGAGGACCCCAGGCTTCCTCCTTTTCCCAGAACGCTTTTTGGCTCACTCAGCAGCACCCATAGAGATACTTTGGGGTGTGGCATTTGGAGACACTTTTTCCAACTCTTTTTATTAGCATTTCCTGCAAATTTAACTATCCTTGAATTGCATTTGAATTAGCCCAGAGCCTAGAAAGAAAAATAAAGTGAAGGAGGGCTTATTTTTTTTTCCCCTCGGAAAGGCAGCTCACAACCAGCTTTATTTGGTAAAATGCTGCAATAGATGCTTGTCAGAAATAATTTATTCCTGTTAGCTGTAATCTGAAGGAAAACAGATACAAGTCCTATAGTAAAAAAAAAAAAAAGGAAAGGAAAGGAGCTTTGCTTTCGCTGACAGTACAAAGGTGTCATATACAAGAAGGATTGACACAGACCAAGGGGTCTTGTGGGAAATATGATAATAACTATAAAGAAGACAGATTATTCCCCAGTTGCCAACATTCAAACCTTTTTACAGTCAGTTCAAACATATAAAACTTTATTGCTCTAGCAGAAAGGGGAACAATTTCTAGTTGCACAGCTTTCCCAGGGCTGGGTTTATACTGTCTGTGTTATTGCTCTATAGTGGCATTTTAAAGTTTATTGAACAAGACTTTTACAATTGAAGGAAGTATATAAAACTGTAAATTTATTAGATTTTTCAGGATAAGTGCCCTTTCTAGTTGTGCTCAAGAATTCGGAGCTACGAGAAACTGCTAGTTACAAGACTTATTAATATTAAAGACTGAGTGCGCACACATTTTATACCTTAACTGATCTCAAAAATAATATTATGATATGACTGAAAGTCTGAGCTCTGGTGCTATAGGAAAATGTGTGTGTGTGTCCGTGGATAGATACACATGTGTGCAACTCTCTGCATGAGCATGTGGAGCCTTAGCCTGTCCCCTCCAAAGTTTCCATTTGTTATCTCTTAGACAAATGTTGATTTTTATCTCAATTAGGCAAGATACGCCTCTGTTCTCCAAAGGATGGCTTAGGTGATGTGACTTTTCTGCATTCTTATAATTCTGTATTTGCATGCGCATGCGTGAAGGCATCTGTTCACATGTATGTACGTGGACTGTTTTGGATGGGTATTGATTGGTCTCCTGTGTCTGCCTGATGAAGAGACTGTGTGCTGTTTACTTCAGCAGCTGGGTAATGTTAATGCATCCTGCTGAGTTCCTTGTGATGCTTGACTACAAAATGCTGGCCTACCCTATACTGCAGACATCCTGCATTTACAGGTGATGCATTTCCATGGATGTTTTGTTGAATATTTACATCATATGTCAGTATAGCATCTTCTGAGAACATCTGTAGGAGGCTGCAAAAGGAGGGAGGGGGATGAATTAGATTGTCTCTGAGGTACCTTCCAACTCAAAAGTTCTATAATTCTATGATATCATCTTGAAAGCACAGTTCTTTTTCTAATAGGCATGTCCATATGAAATGCATGCAAAGATTTTATCTTTTACGTGGGTTCACTTTACACCTGAAATTTGCTTTGGGCAGGGGCAAGCATTCTGAGGGGAGTTATAAGATATGTTGTAATGCTCATGGGATTCTGTGCAATATAACATAGCCCCTCTCCCTCCAGTTACAGGAGAAGTAGAAATTATTTTTATTTTATGTAAACATGGGGTTTGTTTAGATAATGAACAAGGTCATTCTACAGGTGTGCCCCTAATTAAAGCAAACACAAATCGGAAAATTCAGAATTTCCAAAGAAATAAAACCACAGTAAAGCTATTTACTTTATAAAAGTAAAATAAAATAATTCACTATGAGAGGCTTTTAAATGGTGGTCTCCCCCAATGATTTAAAAATATGACTTCATCTACAAAAATTATATTTATATGTGACTTTTCAGTTTTATAGTGAGGTATACCACACTGAGTATAATTTACCCATATAACAATTGGTTGTATTTTCTTTTACACTACTCAGTTGTATATTTTTATAAATCCATCTTGCACAGAGCCTTGAAAATATCATGCGCTCAGTGAATATTTATCAGTTTCATTTTGGTTCAGTCCTATGTAAAAGTACATGGTGCATTTTATATAAAGTGAATGTTAAGTACTTTTGGAATTTCTCATTTCAGTGTTTTATGTATAATATATACAATTCTGAAGTATTATCCATGTATATAATTTTCCATTTGTGTCCTAAGAAGTTTTCAGAAACTGAAACTTTGAGAAATTTCTTAAAAGGTTTTTTAAATTTTTTTTTAAACTGCATGTGTTTATACATATATTACCCTGGATGATTAAAGCATGTGTGGATGGTGGGGAATTAGACCTGTGATTTTGAGGTCACTGTCGTCAATAACCCAATTACTTGTGTAACAGTTATGGCAGTGTGGTTTTAAAATTATTTAAATTCTAGGAAGTATTTAGAATATATTTGCCTTTCTTTCAAAATTCTATGCATGAGGTTCATTCTGGATAATTGCTCCCAGGCAAAATAGGTAACTTCAGTCTAAAACTCTGTGTCTGTAGGAATATAGGGAAAGGAGAAGAGTGGAGTTTTGCTAACAGTTTTCTCTAGGAATGTCAGAGATTTCTATGACTAAGAAATCATATTATTGGGCACAGCTATGGGATTATCTCTCTTTGCCTAGGATCATCGTTTCCATATATCCCAATGAATACATTGCTATGGATTTCCTTGTTAGAGTTGCTGGGAATGAGAGGTTTCCTAGGCTATTGTGATCACTTTAGAAGATACTGACATACCTCAGTTTATATACTAAATTCTTTAGAAGCAGCTAGATTATAACAGTGTATAGATAGAGGACTGGACCTGGAGTCCAAATTTGGCCTTAGACATCTACTATCTGCGACCTTGGGTATGTTAGCCTCTTTTTGCCTCAGTTTCTTCAACTGTAAAATGTGGCTATCCACCTCTCAGGGCTGTTGTGAGGATTAAATGAGATAGTTATAAAAAGTGCTTAGCTTATTGTTTGACACGTAATAGGCAATATGTAAATGCCAGTTATTAATATCATCATCATCATCAACATCATCACTGAAAGCCATCATTGCTGAAATTTAGAGTTGGTAGGTCCTTTAGAGATTTTTTAGTCTCTACTCCTGGAAAATTGTAAGTTAATCAAACTTGTAATAAACCAATTCTTGCTTTAGGTATCCTGGGTGTGATCAGTTCTTTAAGGGAAGTCTTGTGAGGAAACTATGAGGATAATATACATATTATATGATAAATATGAAAATGAATTAGGATAACCTCATTTCTATGGTGCTTTAAGGTTTACAAAGAGCTTTTCTTACAGTACTCTTAAGAGATATGTAGACCAAGTGTCATTATTGTCATAATGAGGCAAAGAGTCTGAATGGTAAAGTGGGTTTTTTTTTCAGGGTCACAGAGCTAGTAATATTCAGAGACAGAACATGACTTGAATCCCCCTCTACAAAATCAACTTTCTTCAGGTTATCACTCTTCATTCACTAGAATTACTGTTTTAAGCCAGTGATAGTGTCATTTTAATTTGCACCTTGGCATTCTCTATAAAGAACTAGGGTTTGTAGTTAAGATGTAGGATCTAGCCATGTGAAACAACCACCCACCCACATGCCTGTTTGCTAAATCAGGATTATTTGGTGACTGTTCTCTTGAAATGAGGTGCACCTAGCTTGAGATTCGGTGTAGAAGCAAGCATAGAAACCTTCCTTTGAACATACAGGTGCATCCCCTCCCTATCTGAAGCCATGCTATAGTGTGACATTCAACCACTGTTTGGTGTATCACCTTCTCTTCACTGTACCCCAACACTTTACAGCTTCAGGTTGAAATAATGGTGAGAACCGGAAAGAAACAGAAACTCCTAGTCAGTCCCTCCTACCTCTTCACTCAGAAAACCAGAATACACAGCTTTCCAGGACTCCTTTAAAATCTCCCCAAGTTTGTTGTTTACAAGGATAAGTTGCTCAGCCCTATGTACCCTTTGGAGGCTGGAAAAGAACTATTGGGAGCCAGCATCCGTACCGGGCAACATTCAGTCGGAGTGGCGGGTGGTGACTGTGAAGAAGTCAATACGTCCTGAATCTTTTATGAGACCTTGGATATTCTGATCACAGCTCCGCTGACACTGAGATTGGAATACAGATTATGTGAGGGAGCGCCTGTGACATGAAGCCTGGGCTTAAATCTTCCCAAGGTTTAAACTTGCCTCACCATATGAATATTTTGTTATTTTATCTGGGGCCTTCCCCGCAGTGAGGCCAGGAAGGAGGGCACTGCCTTGACCAGGGACAGATGTGCTTGGGGATGGAAGTAGAGAGAACATCACTCTGGCTAATGGGACTAGTGCCATTATCTTTGTATGTATGTGTTTTAGCAACAAAAGAAGGAAGCCACACATACCCACAGTGGAAGGGAAAGAAAGGGAAAGCCCCCGAATCCCTTGTAATCCCAGGCCACAGAGGACCCTGGGATGAGGACCCCTGGAGATGCTTGTGAATTCATTGCAGATTCCGAGTGAGGATGTGGCAGAAAATAAGAAGACTCCTACACGAAGATGAGTTTATGCCTAAGCGTGTCTTGGGAATGCAAATGCATTAAGAATCTTCAAACTAAGCCGCCCCTTTTGGGGAAAAGAGGAAGGGAAAAAAAAGTGTGACATGGGCAGGACACTGAGGGAATGGGAATGAGGATCTCTGCTGCTCCCAAGAGGGGAGAAACCATGTATACGGCTGAAATAGAATAGGTAGGGGAGGAGGCCTGAGTGGGCAGGGAGCTACGGTGGCCTTACCCTGACTGTGGGTGCATTTGGACTACACGGAAATCCCCAGGAGGGCAGTTTGCCTCGTGAAGGCTCTGGTTTTGTTTGGTTTGGCATCCTTATGCCAAGTACCAGTGTTGGTGGGAGCCCCAGGGAGCTGAAGACTGAAAGGAAGATTGTAGAGAGGAGAGCAGACCAGACCTCCCAGAGCCAGATGGTTTGTTAGTCGAACACTTGGCAGTCATATTGACTCCTTGTGCTTTCATTTTAACATTATATTCATCTCATGTGATATCACAACTGCCCCAGGCATAGGGCAGGGCAGGCATTATACTTATTCATGCCTGGAAATGAAAGACACATTTATTGATGGTCCTACTATGTGCTGAAAGAGGTATAAAATTTTGAAAATTTTGTATTATCTCTGTCCTCTTATCAGTTTGAAATTTGAATGGGGGGAAAAGACACAATCAAAGATAACTGTAATAGGTGATAAATGAAATAGAAATACATAGAATTGAGTTCTGTGTGAGGTCTAGAGAGAGAAAATATTACCTGCTGGAAAATCAAGGAAAGCTGCTTTTATAAGGTAGCATCTGAGCTAGATTTTAAAAGATGGGGAGAAAGTGAGTAGAGGAAGAAATGTACGACGTACATTCCCAACCTATGGGGCTAAATGTGACTTATCAAGAGTTCCAACCTATGGGCATAAATGACTTACCAAGAGTCATAGGCAATTAACAGCCAAACTGGTATTCGAACCTGTTACCCAACTCCCAGCCTAATAGAATTCTTTCTGTTAGGCCCTGCTTCCTTGCTACTTGGTGGTCACAGCTGGTCAGTATGATGGCTGTGTAAGGGCATAATGCTAAATGGTGTGGATGTGACTCAAGTAATGGGGAGAAAGGTGTGTCTGCTCGTCACAGGAAAAAAAAGAGACACAGATATTAATGAGGGGTTGGCTCCTTTTTGTTGGATTCTCATTCATTGATCAGTTGTTTTTTTTAAAACCTTTTTGTATTGGGAGCACATTGATAACAGATTTATGGTGATTATAATAATGCAAGAAAGGGTGTTGTTGTCTCAAAAGTTAACTTCTTAGAAAAACAGACTTTCTTCTTTAGAGGTTTTTGCGTGGTACAAAAATCCCTCTTGGCCAAATCCAAAGATTATGTTACTTAAAGTCAACCAGTATGTACTTATTGGCTACCAAGAATCTGACATTCTTTCTGTAGTCATATTGTTCTCCCTCTCTCTCTTCCTCCACATATTTCATACTCCCCTCCCACCCACCCATAAAAGCAGGTAATTAGCACACAGACGCACAGAGTGTTGGGGCTTACCCACCCTAAGCTTTACCTGTCTTTCATAGTCATTGTTGAGGTCCTCAGCCTCCACCGCCACAAAAGTGAAGAAGGGACTGAGAATTTCTGCTGCATGCCTTGGCCTTGCGCTGGGAACCCAGAATGGAATGGATGCCATTCCTATCTACCAGGAGACTCTGAGACATTCTTTACTCGCTATAAATCCTTCAGGCCCACATCCATTGTGATCCACTTCAGTTGCTACCTTACCCCTCTCTCAGATGCTATGGCTTCTGTATTCTCACTTACAGCCAGTGCTACCTCAAGCTGAGTGACTCTGCCACCCAGATGTTGTCCCTTCTTCCCCCCCCCCCCCCAAACAGCTCCTGTTATCACCACGATCTCACCACCACACCCTAGGAAAGGACTGACTGTCAGGGTAAGCCTGGGTCTGGGACAGGCCAGAGGTGAGAATCAAAGGAACATTCTAGATCAGTCCCGGACACTCGTTTGTAAGGAAGCAGATGATCACATTGACTCTCTTCTAGAGGTATGCTGGAATAAGCTTATACTTGGCTCCCAAGAGCTGAATGTTAAATTTTCATCGTGAGCATCTATATCTCAGAAGTATACCAACCAGGGCTTGATCCACGGCTTTTTTGATTGTCTAGTCCAATGGTATCAAACTGAAATAGAAATGGGGTCACTAGCCATATGTATGGATCCCTGAGGGCCACATATTTGCTATTTCATAATTTAATGTTATCTGCATTTCATGGTATTTTTGTTTATTTCGTTAAATAGTTCTTAATTACATTTAAATCTGATTCTGACTGGCGTGGGGCCAGTAGGTGCCTCCCTCTTTAACACCTCTGGTCTAGACTTAAGAAAACGATGAAGAAAATGTTAAGAATACAAATTAAACTTCAGAGTGTGTGGAGCTTTGCAGAAAGCCAGTTGTTAAACATTTACCAGCACATCTGGGCACTTACCTCAGTAGGAGGTACAACATATGGACAAGTGTGGCATAAGGATTTATTAATCACCTACTGTGTTCCAAAGGAGGCAGCTAGATGGCTCAGTTTTCAAGTCAGAAAGTTCAAATTCTACCTCACATGTTTATTAGCTGTGTGACCCTGGGCAAGTCACTTAACTTCTGTTTGCCTAATCTACTGGAGAAGGAAATGGCAAACCACTCCAATGTCTTTGCCAAGAAAACCCCCTTATGAGGTCATGAAGAGTTGAAAATGACGGAAGGACCAAAAAACACCCATGTCCCAGGTGCTAAGTATACAAAGTCAAAAACAAACACCTCCACCTTTGGAGGAAATTACATTTTACAGGGGAAAAATAGCACAAGAACAGATAATAATGCTAATCCTAGTCAATATGTATATAACATTTCAAAGTTTGCAAAGCATTTTACATATATTTTTTCTTTGTACCCTCATGACAACCCTTGGAGATCAATGCTATTATTATGCATGTGATAGCTGAAGACACTGAGACAGAGAGGTTAAGTGGATCACCAAGGGATTCACAACTTCTGTAGTGTCTGAGGCAGGATTTGAATTCATATTGGCTACCTAGAACTAGGTAATGTGCCAGAAGGCGAGGCCACAGGGAACAAAACATGGGGGGAGATACTGCCCTGTGGTCAGTGAAAGTCTTGCGTAGGAGGTGACTTTGCCATCCCCCACCAAAGCTCCCATTTGACTCCAATTTTTAAAGGACCGCTTTTGAGAGAGGTTGTGGCATTGAGTCAAGTTTCTGTCTTGAGTAAAGAGGAAGTTGATAAGGGGACCTTGGGCAGAAGGTCCTTCTGCATAATAGGGAGCAAGGCCATGGGAAAACAACTGTTGTGGAAGGTGAGTCCAGCTGTTTGGTTCAGGAGTCAGGCTTGATCTTTAGGAAATGTGGCAGAGTAGAGTGAGATCCATTGGAATAATAACCAAATTAAATGGGACCGACCAATGCAAGGCCAGCTCATGGGATCAGAGGAGGTTTCTTATTTCCAGAAACTTTAAGGGATCTGAAGGTAAGTAGTGAAGGCCGTTAGAACGAGGAGACAAAGTCTGTGGGGACCAGAGCTTGAGACCATTGGGACTTTGCACAGAGATCACCCACTGAAGGATATTCCAACTTGGCAGAGACTCATTCCCTTGACAGAACTGAGAAACAGCCTAAGCCATGTTAGGGTGGGATGATGGAGGAGGGAAGCCAGGTGCTGAAAAGCCATGAACTGGGGCATAAAAACAAACATTTGCCTCAGGCTTATTCCAGCAGCCTGTGAATTTTTATTCCTTTTACTTTTGAATCTGATATTATAGCTGAAATATTATCATGGACCTGATTTTCGCTCATTAGCTACCTTTCCCCATTCCTCCTCCCCCCACCTCCCAACCCATGTTGGTCATACCAAGAGTTTTTCAGGCCTGAGGTTCTTCCCCCTCTTTTTGCTCCTTCTCACTTCCTTCTTGGGTTTACTCTTCCCCAGTGAGTCTCCAAGTAGCTCAAGAAGTGACTATGGTTTACCTAAGGCAGGTTCTTCTGTGACTGATGGGACATTGCAAAGTGAAAAAAGAAGTTGGGAATCAGTCTGGAATCTGTAGAGGTCAGAGGCTGAGAAGTAGGGATGTCCCTCTTCCCCATTGGCCCCCCCCCCCAAGGTTGACTGACTTGATCTTGAGGACTTACTCTGCTGCTCACCAGGTGTGTGCTTTGGGGCAAGTCAAGCAGCCCCCTGGGCATCATTTTCCTTGTCTACAAAATGAAGGTCTTAGACTTGATGGTGCTGTCCAAGGTGCTTTCTAGTTGTCATGTTCTATAATTCTGAATAGATTTTTTGTTTTTTCCTTCTTTGTTCTGTTTCCTGTCAGAAAGGAGTGAGAGCATGAAATATCTCTGTTATTCCCATTATTTACATGTTTTCTTCCCCTCCCAAAATGAAATTGGTAAAACAGAAGATTCAAAAGTAGAAAAGAGTCTTAGAGACCATTTAGTCCCACCCTCCCATTTTAGAGGTGAACAATCTTGCCAGTACTTTGTTTTTAAAAAAAAAAAAACACATGGAGAATTTCACCGATGTAAAGTAAGGCATTATTATGACTAGGGGAAGTGGTAGAGAAGCCTAGTTATTTTATATATTTGGGGGAATTTTTTCTATAAGCTTTGCTCCATTGTTATACTATACTTTTGCAACATATCAACTGCCCAACTGAGTCAATAAAATAGATTCAAATCTTACCTTAGCTACTTCCTAGCTTTGTGAGCCTGGACAAGTTACTAAAAACTTTCAACCTCTATTTTCTCATCTGTGAAATGGGGATAATAATATTTGAAACACCCCATTGTGTGAGACTTAAATGAGATGGAGTAAAAGTGTTTTGCAAAATTGAAAGTGATAGGTGGATTATTGATCTTTTCCACTAAAGAATGCTGCCTCCCACTGTGTTAATTACTTAAGGAAGAACTTGCAATGTGTGACCATAGACCAGGGCAGTAGGAAGTTCACTGAATTTGGAGTCAGAAGAGCTGGGTAAATACCAACTCTGCTACCTATGTTGCGTTGGAGATTTGTTTCTCTGTGTCTCAGTTTCCTCATCTGTAGAAAAATATCAAGGGTAAGCTGGATGGCCTCTGCAGTCTCTTACAGTTTTACATCTATAATCCTAAGAATTTTCAGTTCTTGGTCAACCTATAATCTCTATTACCCAAAAAGGCATCCCAGCATGTGTCAGGAAAGGTCATGTTCCCTCCTTGATATTAAACACAAAAGGTTAGGAATGTTTCTGAGGATCTCTAGCTTTCCTCAACAACTGTTATGGATCTGTCAGCTGTGAATTAATCTAAACTTTTCAGCAATCTATTAAAAAAATTATCCTGCACCTACTCCCATAACAAGTGTTTTAAGTTTGTTATCTACAGGGTAAAGTAAAAAACCCTTTTATTATTACCAAACTTTTCTCATTGGATTTCTCCTTGAATTTTGTGACTTGCTGAAAAAGACAGCATTTACTCACATTTCATGAATGCTTGCATTTGAATATTTTAAGCATTTTACTAATGTGGTTCATTTTTCTATCCTAGTCATATTCAGATATATGACTTCTTTCCATCAAAGCATAGAATCACACAGAATTTCAGAATTGTTTCCCTTCTGATCCATCCCATATTAAAGGAAAGCCTCAGTGTTATCTGTCAGGCAAGTGGTAATCCAGTCTCTGCTGGAAGACTTGGAATAGGATGGACCCTATCACCTACCAGCTCAGCCTAGTCCTCTTTTTGGTAGCTCTAATTATGAACAAGTTTTTTTCTGACATTAGACCTCAATTGCTTATTTGTCACATTTACCCAGGAGCCCTCCCTTATAGATAAGAAAATGATTAAGCAAAACCAATCAATATGGCGACCCCATCTGACCAACTAGGGTGCCTTCCATATCCTTAGTCACTGACCTCTCTGTGTTTTCTGATCTCCTCTATTGCTGATGCCCTCACTTTCCAAAGTACCTTGTATCCGTTTTGTATATAGGGTATATACTATACAGATCGTCTCTATCATTAGAATGTAAACTCCTTCAGCAGGGTTTTCAGTTTGGCCTTTGTCTCCAGCACTGTGATTGGCACATAGTTCTTAATAATTGCTTGTTGATTGATTGATTTGTAATTATCTGTGTTTAAAAAATAATCACCTTTCAGTCAGGTTGGCAAACATGATAAGAAAAAGATTCTACTGCCTCTCAGTCCTTTCCTTTCCAGACCAAGAGCTCTGGTGCTGAATTCCTCCAGCTCTCTGGACAAGGTTCAGTGACCTTTTGTGTGGTCAAATGAGATAATGTTTAAAGTACCTTGTTTAAAACAATATACATAGAGCATTTCACCAATGTAAAGTAAGGCGTTATTATGACTGGGGGAAGTGGTAGAGAGGTCTGATTATTTTATATATTTGGGGAAATTTTTTTCTCTAAGGTCCACCCCATGGTTGTTACAATATTTTGTGCCTCAATTTCTTACCTGTAAAATTGTGAATACATAGTAAAACCCAAGGAAGGTGTGACTGGTCACACTCATTGGTATTTTTTCAGGGGAAAAAACTTGAGGGAGCATAGATACTTGTGTATATGGGAGTATGAACCCAATAGTCCTTTCTCAGTAGAATGAAAAGTAATGACTAAACAAATCCTGAGACAAAAACATTTAACCAGTTTTGCAGGTAGAGAATTGATTTTGTTCAGTTTTTGCCATCTTCTGTCTAGCTCTTCCCATTCTTCTTTAGTAAGAAGACTTCTGGAACAGGGTACATATGAGAAGCCTCTCAAAATTGGCAGCTTTTCAGGAGATATTTGAAAAGGGAGAAGGTCATTTATAAGTATAGGAAGAATGATCACAAAGACAGCAGAGATGATAGGAGGGCTCTGGACAAAGCAAATGAGAAATGGAAGGAGATACAGTGAGATGAAGAACCATTAAGCATGGAATCCAGAAGGAGAAGAAAGGGATCCCCTGTGAGAGAAACAGTGTGGCTGAAAAGAATAACATTGTATTTTCTGCCTTATTAGCTTCTATCTATCTATCTATCTATCTATCTATCTATCTATCTATCTGTCTGTCTATTGATAATATGTAAATCTTGGTATACTGCCATATTCCCTGTGGATATAAATATATATGTGCATGTGTGTGTGCATATATACACACATACATATATGTATGTGTGTATACACACACAAATGAGAAAGATGGCATGAAGAAGGGGGGGAGAGAGAGAAAGATCAAAAAAGAGAGAGGTGTGAGACAGTTCTTGCCATATTTACCCAAAGTATGGCTCCTTTAAATCACCAATGCATTTCAGACCTATATGAACAACATTTTTCTGCAAAAATAACTGTCTGGCAAGTTTCATATATAATGAGGTTCTTGAATTTGCTATTGATAAGCTCCTATATTTCCATATGCCATTCACAGCTTTAGAAGTCTCTACTCCATCTTCCTTTCCTCTCCCAAATCTTCTGCGTACCTCCCGTACCTTTCCTGGCAGGATTTCAGGAGAATTTTCACTCCTGGCAAAGGAACTGAGTAGATGTAGGCTATATGCTAAATCCCATGTCCCTGACCTCCAGCAATCTTACTCTCAGTGGGAAGAAAAAGGAGACATAGACTTTTCTCAATACCTCTATTTTTCCTCCATATACTAAATTGCTTTGATATAAGTGAGCTTGAGAAACTGGTTTGTGGAAAATTTCACATGGCAGGGAACTGGATTTATTAGGGGAAATTGATTTCAGCACCCAAAGTCCCCTGACATGCATAGGCTTGCATTGTAGGCTGTGAGTCTGATCCTGTGTGATATTTATAAAAACGTGAAGGAATAAATATCTTTCTCAGGTTGTTGGTTTTCTTAGTGGGGACATGAGTTGTTTAAACTAAATTTAGGGTTGTAGATTGAAGTGGGATGGATTGGTTGCCTTCCTCATCCCTTTGGACATTTTTCCATGAGAGAGTCAGTCCGAAGGGTCCCATCTGCCTCTCAGGGACTCTTGAGACACACTGCTCCGTGACTGGTAACATCTGGGTTAGGGCCTTGTTCATTATATCACCCAGAATTTCAAAGTACCTTAAGCTTTGGAAATCTGCAAAGAAAAGAGAAGGGGAAAAAAGAATTAGGGAAAAAAATCTAGAAGAGAGGCTGCCAGTCGAGCAGCTCCATGTCTGTTGTGTGCAGGCTGCTGCTACCCACTCGTTACAATTAAAATGAAGTGTCCGTCAGCGGCTATCTTCTCTGTGTGGCCCATATGTTTCTGAGCTGATACTGTCCGGATTATTCTGTTCAGGGAAACGATAACGGCTGTTTATAACCTTGGCAAAGACTAAGGCCTAATCAGGCTGGAGCACATTTTCACCAACTGGCTGATAACAGGCTGTTAGCAGCCTTATCGCTGGGGAGAGATAGGCCAAAATAACCAGATCTGTGAGCACAGGAGCCCAATCGAGTGGTACACACTCTGGCCCGGCCTTTATTTTTAGATTTCTTTTTCCCTGGCTGCTATCAGGAGGAGCTGAGGAAGGAGGCTGGGTGGGTGGGTATGTGTGCCTGGGTGGGGGTCAGGGTGAGCTAGGGGGGTTAATCAACAGAAGAGGCAAAGGGTCAGTGTGGCTTCCAGGCTCTACCCTCACTCCAATGAGGAAAAAGCATATCGACTAGGTCTTACAGACAAAGGAAGGGAAGGGAAGGCACTGTCTCCCCTAGACATTTTCAGTATGTGGGCCCCACTGCCCATTCTAGTCAGTATCTCACCTTCCGTTACAGTTCCCACCCAGACAGCCATGGGTCCTGGTGTTTTGAAGAAAGAGATGAGCAGACCTAGCTGTCTTACTGGAGGGTTCTTAATATTATTTTGACATGGATTGATTTGGGAGTCTAAACCACTTCTCAGAATAATGTTTTTAAATTTAGAAAGTAAAATATAATATTATAAGGGAAAATGATTATATTGCTATGTAGTTATGAAAAGTACTACAAAGAAATAAACTCTTGGACCCCAGATTAATATCTTTTACATCTACTCTTTCCCTACTTAGGGGCCTTTTTAAGCTTCCTATTTCCCCCTTCCCTCACATACTTTATGATTTATGTGGTCTTGTTTCACCCACTATGGACTATATTTTCTACTCAGACCTCACCCATTGAGTTGCATATGCTCTTATTGATGAGGCGAAAGTTGGAGTGGGGAAAAAGCAGTCCATTTATCTTTAAGGGGCTTTAAGGTCACTGTATCTTTTCTCAACACTTTCTTCCTCTCTCTACCACTGCCATAATCCCTGAAGAAGGAGAAGAAGCTGGAGGATCTTCTGCTGTGCTTTGTCTTTTCTTTGTCTCGTGGGTTTCTTGGCCAAATGAAATAACAAAGTCACTACCAAGTGACCAAATCTACTGGTGATGATCATCTTCCTACTTAGCTACTCTGGGCCTTAAAAAAGTAGTCATAGGCTGCTTCTGGGACTTTATTCAAAGTATTCACAGTATGGTAGAATCTTCCAGAACATGAGTTCCATTGCCAGAGCCTTTTAGAACCCAAGATTGCACTATGATGAGATATCAGAGTAGGTCTTTGGGGAAGGTGGGCACTGGTAAAAAGTAAACTTATGGTGTTATGGTATGGCTGGATAATATTGTTTGGACTATAGTTTTTGATGAAAAAAAAAGACTGAACTTTCTTGAAAGATGGCGTTCTTCTTCACCAGTAGCAGACTCCAATAATTGATGTTGCATCTCTAAAGTAATATATATTCTCAGACAAATATATTGTCTGAGAATGCCATGTTTCTTGGAAGTTTTAAAGAAAAGCTCTTTGGTATGGGGATTGTACCCCTAAAATCAAATTCAGTAGCCAAGTCAGGGACCCAGAAAGTATTTCAAGGTTTATTGGTATCTTTCCATTCATTTCATTCTCACATGTCGATGGGTTTCAGATAGAACCAGTCTGAGGACAGATTGCAATCTTGTTATTTTACATTTAACATTCTGTAGACTATTGTGCAAATGAATTAAATGACTTTTTTCAGTTGAATAAGATTATTATTATAAGCTTACATTAATATATAGCCAATTAGGATGTACAAAGTGCTATATATGTATGTATGTATATGTGTATGTATTATAAGTATATATGTGTGTAAATACTTGTGTATATCTCTGTCTATTTATCTATCTCATTTGATTATTTATTGCATTAACCCTGTGAAGTAGATATTTGAAGCTTTATAATCATCAATTTACAAGTGAGGTAGCTGAGACTTATAGAGATTAAATGACTTGACCAAAACCACTTGGCTATTCAGAGGCAAAATGGGCATACATACCCAGATTCTGGGATGTGCTCACTAAGAAACCATCTGCATCATATTGATATGATGAGGGCTTGAAGAGGAGAAAAAAACAAGATCCCAGAAAAATTTGAACTGATAGATAATGAGTTTTGAACATGGACAGTAGTGTAGATATGGATCTAAGACCTTAGAGATGGTAAATGTATAAAAAGAACTGGGAAACTGCATTGGAAGTATATGGATGGCATTTGTGTTAAACAGATCATTCTGACCCTCACCCAGATGAGCTAATGTTCTAATTCTACTTTCAAAGCTTTCTTATCTTAAAGCACTTGAGGAGAGGGCATTCTATCCCACCCACACACAGTACCCATATTCTTTGCAGCTGCTTAAATGGTGAATCACTTTTGTCTCTCTAAGACTAGAAGAGAAGAAGAATCAGGTGGTGAGGGAGAGAGGGGAAAGGACACTGATGAGTGGGGAGGGGAGGGAGAAGTAATGTACTTCCCGGGTCCACACAGATTGAAGGAGGCACAGAAGGCAGCAAAAAACATTATTGCCATTATCATGCTAATCTATTTACAAGGCCTCCTTTATTCATTAATCTTTGAATAGCAGAACCATTCAGAGAGCCTGAAATAAAAACCACCTGTGCCCCTAGGACCAAAAAAAAAAAAAGTGAGGAATGATGTATTGAATCAGAAAAGGAGAAAATGAAATGTAAACAGAGAGATTTAAAATCAACATTTTATCATTCTGGTCTACATATACAGTAGATTATGGTCCAAATAAAAATTGCTGCCCCAGTGCAGACTGGCTGGCCTGCTGGCATTTTAGCAGACATACTGCCTAAACTTAGGGAAAATCCTAAGGAAGACCTGAAAACAACAAAATTAATATAGGAAGCCCTTTTCTGTTCAAAAGTATTTTTTTTCAACTAAGTTGATTAACTCAGGAAAAATTATATTAACTTTTTAATTTAGTGATAAACCATAAAATATTCTGTTATTTTAAATTCAGTCATGAAATTTCTAGAATCTCAAAGATGGGAGGGAACTTAGATATCATCTAATCTCCCTCATTATAAATTGTTTTCTTTTTAAAAAACAAAACTTTAGGGTTCCAACGAACACCCTTGAAATTGTTTTTCATGATCAGATGGCAGGCTGGTCACTTTAAGTCTTTATTCATATCTACTACTAAAGTATCAGTAAATCACTACTGCTATATAGTATAAATTTTCTTTTTAAATGTTATTTTTCAACTAATACGCATTTGTTTTCTCTTCCTCTCTTCTGTCCCCATTGGCGATGCCCAAAATTGCATGTCTCATTCTGACCTTGACTCCCTAAACCTCTCTGTCAGGAAGTGGGTACCATTCTTCATCAGTCATCCACAATTGTAGTTGGATATTGCATTGACCAAAGTTCTTAAGTCTTTTAAAGTTAGCAAAGACATTTATCCTAGGCACAGTGAAGAGGCATTATATGATTACAAGGCCATAAGCAATCAGAAAGGCCCCAGAGTTAAATCTCTCTTTTTCTCTCAGCTACATGATGTCTTTGAGTTGACCAAATGACACTGGGAATGAATGAGCCTTCGTTGGAGGCATTTGGGCACGTGATCATAAGTTTTTGGAAATTGATTACTTTTCTCAATAGAAGTTCTAGTAACCAGAAATTTAGAAAATGGCTAAAATTAGAATTGTAGAATTTTAGAGGTGGAGAAGTGATCCACTTGATAATCTCCTCTTTCTTCAGATGAAGGAACCAAAACCCAGAGAAAGTTTATGATTCTTTCATGATGACATAGAGCACTCTCTGTCCTCCTTCACATTATCCCCCATGTGGCATGGTGGTTCTTCAGCATATGTGCACATACATGAGCTCACTGCCATGCACCTGTGGCGGTAAACATTCTCAGAAACTCACATTTACCTACTGGATTCCATTGAAGTTACTGTAGAGTTCCCTTTTTTGGGAAAATTGAAAGAAGATAGACCACCTATTTTTATGAGAGGCATTGGAAAGTATATCTCTGTAGAAGAAATAGATAATGTAAGATAACAACATATTTTGGCTTCCCAAAACACCTGATTATGATATTATCTGCTAGGAATTCTCCAAACTCCTAACATCATAAGTCTGGATTTAAAAAAAAAATTACAAAGATGACTGAGTGGCCCATGTGAAATAGACCTAATTTAAGTATGCATTCTAGTCAGGCTCTATAACTGGTCAAACTTCTTTTCATTTATTCATTCCGTGTGTGTGTGTGTGTATTCTAGTCTACTTAGACCTTATTCCAACACACATGTTCTGTTTTCTTCTCTGCTGTGTCTCATTCTCCATCTCCCAACTTTGGGTATTTACTGGCTATTCCTGATACCTAGAATGTTCTCTCTTCATCTTGGTTTCTTTACTTCGTTTCTTCTTGATTTCTTCTTGGTTTCTTGGTTTCCTCTTGATTTCTTTCAGATCCTAGCAAAAATTCCCTCTTCTATAAGAAGGCTTTTTTGATGTCTCATAAAGCTAATACCTTCCCTTTACTGATTATCTCCAATGTATCCTCTATATCTCTTATTTAGGGTCAGCTAAGTGGATAGAGTGCTGGGCCTGGAGTCAGGAAGACCTGAATTCAGATCCAGCCTCAGACACTTAATATCTGTGGGACCCTGGGTAAGTCACTTAATCTGCTTGCCTCAGTTTCCTTATCTATAAAATGTGTCAGAGGAAGAAATAGGAAACTACTCATTACCTTTACCAAGAAAATCCCAAGTGGGAACACAAAAAGTTGGATACAACTGAAGCAATTCAATGATACCAAAAAAAATGTTTGTTTACACATAGTTATTTGAACGTTGTCTGTCTCATTATACTATGAGATCACAGGAGCTCACAGAGCTTGAGAACAAGGACTGTCTTTTATTGTTCTCATGACTTGCTTCCTGGGAAAGTTCATGGTAAGTGGTGCGGGGATCCTTTCAGTTTAGCCATGCTGTCCCTTTGTCATGAAGGTAAGGATTCTTCTTTTTCTTCCTGCTAATAGTGAAGGATTAAAGCTAGTTGTTCATAGAGAATTATCTATATCTCTGGGAAGATCTTTAAATGACTTGAGATAGTAATGGAAAATCACATTTATGTTAGATTTACAAAGCATCATCCCCTACAATAACCTGTGAGAGAGGCACTGGGAATGTCCCATATCCAGTATTTAGATTAAAACAAGCAAACAAAATCAAAGACTTAGAAAAGGTTAAATGACTTGTCTATGGTCACAAAGTTAGCAAGTGTCAAAACTATGTCAAACCAGATCACTGGTGTGACTCTTCCAGTATACTTCCCATCATTCCACGCTGTCTCCTCTGGCTGACTTTATTTTTATTAACTGTAGCAGGGACCAAAGGGTCAAAATTGATCTTAAGAAAGGGGAGTTAGTTTTTTGCCTTGCCAAAGACTTCTCTTTGGAAAAATGTCTTGGATTGCTCTACAGAATCTGTTAACACTGAGATGCTTTGCATGGTACAGCCATTGGTGAGCATACTCTCTATGTCTCTCATTAGGACTGGACAATGTGCTTTGGGTTGTATGCCTCAATTAGCTCAACAAGCTCATTGGAAACTAATATTGAACAAATGGATGGAGGAGTGGCCTCTAAGATGCCTCCCCATTCTGGATCTATGAGTCTTTGGGTCCTCAATAGCAGTGTCCAGGGAATCTGTTGATAAGTTTTGACACTCATGTGGGTCATAGTATCTGGCTATCCCTGAGTATGGCTTATTATGGTTTATCATCCTGATTTTGTTAAAGCTTTAGAACTTAAAGACCTCCTGGGATATTCCAAGGAAACAGTCTGCCAAGATTGACTGGTGATCACTCCAGTGGAGATGGCGATCGTAGACTGGTGAAGGAATTAAGTTAATCTAAGGAATTAAAGTAAATGATGCTGGAGAGAGAAAGGAAAAAAAAAAGGACTTAGGCATATATAGAAGATTAACCTTGTGTTGTTTATGTGGAAGATTGGACTAAATGTTCTCTAAAGCACTTTCCTATTTCTGATTCTGTGACCAGGAGATTCCCATATGTGTTCATCTGCCTCGAAATTCCAGGATGGAATATATTCAACTCCTCAAAGCTTAGGCCTCATTGGTCTGATGAAATCAGAGTGTTTTGATCTTTGGGTCATTCACTTAGTGCCATTTATATTCTTTCTCCTCCCTTCTTCCTCCATTTTCCCTCCTCCTTCCATTTCCCTCCCTTTCTGTCCATTTCTCCCCTGAGATTATAGCCAGTGAAAGCCTATTGTCTTCTTGGGCATATCAGAGTGGCAATATAGAGGGGTCAAAATCTCAGCAGGGAGGAGTTGTTCTAAATAACAAAATTGTAATTTTAATTGAGATGCATGATCTTCAGAGGCACGTGACTGGCATATTTGGTTCATTAAAAATGAAGACATTCTGCTTATGAATTATGTTAGCAAGATGCTTTAAAATCTTGTGAAAAATGGTGTGCGTGGTGACTGCCAAGTAGGGTTTTTATGTATGTGTCTGTGAACATCACGCACTGAACTATGTAATCTAATGGCACTTTGCATTCAAGAGAACGTCTTTTATTCTTGGATCTCAAAGACCCTGATTCCTGTGAGTGAAGTATATAGTATACAATCTCATGTTACACAGATGAGGAAGTCTCAAAACAGAGAAAGGATAGAATTTAGCCAATGACATACCATATTAAATGGGCTTCTTATCTATATTTTTGTTATAGATCCCTTTGGCATGCTAGTAAAGTCTATGGACCACTGTTCAGAATACTATTTTGAGACGTATCAAGTAAAATGGGTGCGATTACAAAGAAAAATAACTTTATTGAAATACAGCTATTAATGCATATAAGCACACACATACGTACACACACACATACATACATATATACATACACATATAAATAGATATACATATATATGTAAACTGACAAACCTTAACTCAAGAACCCCTGATACAGAGTGAAGTATTACTTAGCTTTAAGTTGGGAAATGGCCTCAGGCATTTTAACTTATCAACATTGCTCTTGTGAGTCTCCATGATCCTGTCAATCAATTAAAAAAGGTTTATTGAACACCTGCTCTATGTTGTTAGGTACTGTGGGCAATATAGAATAAGTAAAAAGCAGAACACCTCTCTTTGATGGCCTTAAAATAGAACCTAGGAGTCAAGACTGATGTGTCAATCAAGCCATCAGTCAGAAAACATTTATTAAGAACCTACTATGTGCCATGCTCCGATAGGTCCTGGGGATAGAAAGACAAAAAAGAAACAGTCCTGAGTCTCATAGTGTTTATATTCAATTCTCAGGGGAGAAAATGTGTACATGCATAAGTATATAGAGAAAAAAGATGGCTAGGACAAATTCAAAATAAATGCAGGATACTTAGGGAGGAAGGCACCAGTAGTTGAGGGAATCAGGAAAGCTCAGCACAAAAGGAGGTGTTTAAGCTTCACCTGAAATAATTTGAGGAATTCCAGGAGACAGAATTGAAAAGAGATGACATCCCAGGTCTATGGGATACCCTCTTTAAAGGCACAGAGAGTGGAGATGGAAAGCAGTGTGTGAAGGAACAGAGAGAAGGTCAGTTTGATAGGATTAAATCCATAGGAAAGGGAGTTATTAGATGGAGGCTTGGAAGATAAGTCAAGGGTTCTAAAAGTCAAACAGGAGTTTCTCTTCTATCCTAGAGGCAACACTGGATTTCATTGAGTAGGGGAATGACCTAGTCAGTTGTGCACTTGGCAAAATCATTTTGGCAGCTATTTGGAGGGTGATTGGGACCAAAGAGAGACTGAGGTAGGGAGACCAATGCTGGTGGTGTGGGTGGTGGTGAAGGAAGTACTGCAATAGTCCAATATGAGGGGATAAGGGTCTTAGCTAAAACAGTGGTTCTGAGCAAAAAGAAGTTGAATGGGAGAAATGTTATATTAGTAGAAATACCAAGATTGGAGAACTGAATGTGAAGAGTGAGGGAGAGTCAACTGTTGAAGATGAAACTGTGAAAACAGAGTGACTGCAAGTATAGGGGCACCTTCTATAGAGAAGTTTGGTTGGGTCAGGAGAGTTTGAGGGCAAAGATGAGTCCTGTTTTGCACATGTTGAGTTCAAAATCTCTCTGGACAACCAGTTTAAAACTTTATTAGACAAATGATAAAGGACTAAAATTCAGAAGAGACACTAGAAATATCTGCTCACACAGAGAACTAAACCCTTGCAAGCTGATACAGTAACTGAGATTATGGAGAGAGACGAGAGTCCAAGAGAGATCATTGGAGAACCAACCACATTAGAGGTGGTGATGTAGATAAAAAAAAATAAAACAGTAAAAGAAGACTGAGAAGGAGCAGTCACACAGGAGGAAGACTTGGAAAAGATGATAGCTGAGCTTTCTTCTGAAGAATGGTAGAATTTGGATCATTGGAAGGAAAAACAGTGGACATATCCAACAAGGAATTCAATGAGAGAAGGGAAGTAGGTTCATTTTAATTAAATTGGATTGAAATGGGAATGGGCAATAAATGTTCCCAGTAAGTTCCTGTGTTCCAGCTTCCCTTTTTGTAAAATATATTAAGGTCAAGTATATGGCCATAGATTTCCTAGAAGATTCCAACCCTTTTGACTGAACTGAGAGGACTTTTACTTTTGGCCCAAGCACTTTCATCTTGACTATTTTCTAGACCCTCACTATCGTTTAAATTCCAATTCCAGACCCAGGCCTACTCAGTCTCCTTGGCCTCTGACTCTGAATCAGTTCAATTCAGTTTAATTCTCCATTTTTAAGTACCTAGTGAGAAGAGGGCACTTCTTTGCTCCTTCAGTTCAGTAATCTGTGTCACTCAAGACTTAATTCCTTCCCCTCCCTTTTTTACTCCTTGTTCCAGGTTGTGGGGTCTGGATCTACCTAGGCTGTCACTTTGTAAACCTTAACTCAGTATGAAAATGTGAGCTATTATTGCTGTTTCTATCACCTCAGATATGAGGATAATTCAAATATATGTCACCCCACCATGATTCACAGAGAAGAATCCTTTTCTTACAGGACACAGTTTCTTGTCATGCTAGAGGAACAATTCCAGGAGTTAAATATGGCAGAGCATGACAATACAGTGGATTGATTACTGCCTCTGGAGTCAAAGACGCGAGTTATATCCCTACTTCCACTGCTTTACAACCTATGTGATCCTGAGACAGTGACTGAATTTCCCTCAACTTCATTTTCCTCATCTGTAAAATGGCCTCAGAGGCCCCTTCTAGCTCTAGTAGGATAATTAATCATTAGGGATCTTGAGTCTCTTAAGAATAAGTCCAATGCTAAAGACTGATCAAAAATGCCATCAGTCTGTTTATTGGCACTATTTGTTTTACTCATAGGGCCTATTTACAGAGTTATACTGGGCAGGGGTGTACTGTCCTGTTACTAGGGCAACAGTTTCATTTGTGATGGAAACAGATTTGATGTAAAAGTGCCGATTAACACTTTGGGGGGAGTCACTTAATCTCTCCTGGCTTCAGTTTCCTCAGCTGTCAATTGAAGGGATTTGACTAGAGACCCTTCCAGCTCTGAATCTATGAGCCTATGAAATGATAAGACCCTTTTCCACAACTATCCAGGTGTAGACTCATAGACCCAGCAAGGAAAAAAGTACTACTTCAACTTTCCAGTGGAGCCCCTCCCTTCTTAGGTTATTCTCTGCTTAGGAATTTTGGGCAGGTGTTCATATAAATAATCTAGCTAAAAATACTTTCTGTAGCAGCTGGGAGTTCTTTTGAGTAGCTCTGAGACTGTAGGAATATAGCATCCCAGCTCCTTGGGCAGGTGTGTGTTAGCTCCATAAAGTTAGAACAAACACACTCTTGACACATTCCCAACATGGGCCAGGACCTCATTTCTGACAGAGAAACAAAATGAAGTATTTATTTCATCCAGCCTTTCCTAGAAACAAGTGTGCTTTGACTGAATGATTCAGAGGTACCCCAACTCAAAAAATAAACAGGCAAATCGGTGTCCACTAGGGGGAGTCTGACTTTATAGGCAATTCAGCAATGACTTCAGCCCAATGGCTAACATGGTACAGGAAAAGGAACTTCAAAAGAAACATTAAGGCCACCATTATACCACTAACTGGTTAAATTTGTTACTGCATGCTTGTCTGTTGTGTCATTCATTTCCCTTCTGTGACTCTAGTTGTGGCCATAAACATGGAAATGTAATGGTACCTTGCTAGACTCTAGCATCTTTGCTTGGGCAAAGTAATCACAAAGAATTTAGTTTATCTTTTGCAAAAGCAGCAATGGAAATGAAGTGATCTCTGGGACAGAAAACACCAGCTACTTTACAGTGTCTTACAGCATAGCCTGATAAAACATACTAAAGTCATTGGCAAAGGAGAATGGCAACTTGGCTTGAGCACTGGTGTAATCTTTGGTTGGAGTTTCTCTGATGTTTTTCATTAACTTTGATGCATGGCCTAGTCCTAACATTCAACCAACCCCTGTTAGATGTCAGGAATGGATCATCATGTGTCATCCTCAGGACAGTACTACACAGCTTTATCCTCTTTATCATTTATGTGTGTTGGGATTAGGGATAGTAATTAGAATACCACTGATTTAGGGACAAATGAACAGTGCTTGTGACTCACCCAGGCTGATGGGAGTGATCATGGAGTTGGCAAGACAGAAGGCATTTGGGGTTTAGGGGTGTTTGGTGTATTTACTACCTAGTCTGTGTGCCAAGATGGCAGAAATCTAGGAAATCCTACCCCTGTAGCAGGATCTGGTTGTGAAGATCCAGAAATCTGTCATAAACTCTCAAATTGAAAAGAAAGTAAACTGTTTTGACTTTGGAGTAGGCATGGTTTTGGGCTCATGGCTTTTGCTTTCTTAAGTTGAGATTGCCATAGAATCTTAGAGTTGGAGGGATTTTCCAGGTTATATAAGACTGTTGGGTAATTAAAGTAAATAAATAAAGCCTATATCACACTTGGATTTATTGTAAGAGGAGGGGCTAACCCTAGGGGATCTGGCCAAATGACAGTTTTTAGATGATAATGAAAGTGTTACAGAATGTCACCCAGCCATGTACCCTGGGCAGTGATCCCGTCAACTTCACTAAGCGGAACAGGCTAGTGTTACAGGGTGTTACCAGAAGTTGTACAAGAAAACCTTCAATGAAGTCCTGGTCTATGAAAGGAAACTGTTATAGCATCCTAGGAGCAAGTGGCTTTCCTCTTGCTCCAAGGAGAAGCATTTATTAAACACCTACTACATGTCGGACATTATGATGTCAATGGGAATTAAATGCAATGAATGAGAAACTGGTTATTTACCCACTTCTTTACTCATTGGTGACCTTAAGGATTTGGACTAGGTGAACTATAAGGTTCTTTTCAGCTCGAATCTGTGATCCTTTGTTGAACCCTGTTCAGAGAGGCCCTTTTGAGGCTAAAGGGGCTATCCTGGTACAAGTGTAGATTCTCTTGAGCTGTAGCTATAATCCTATGGTTCTGGAGTCCTGCTTTTGGAGGAGCTAGGATAATAGGAAATGGAGAACCAGCCACTACTCCATTAAGACATGGTGCCAATTTTCACTTGATCTAAACAGCCTTTGAAGGTATTGAATTAGATGAGATTGATTAGACTTGCAGGGGTGAGGAACAGAGAGCCTTGAGGTCACATATGGCCCTCTAGGTCCTCAAGTGCGGACCCTTTGACGGAATCCAAACTTTACAGAACAAATCCGAAGTTTGGATTCAGTCAAAAGGGCCACACTTGAGGACCTAGAAGGCACATGTGTCCTAGAAGCCACAGGTTCCTTACCCCTGGATTAGAGCCTCTCCGTCTTCTTACACTTGGCTACTCTCCCCCTGCTTTACAGTGACACAGGTCTCTTTACTCTTTCTCCAGAAAGATGCTCTGTCTTGTTTTCCAACTCCAAGTGTTTTCACTGGCTTTCCTCCATGACTAGAACTTTCTCCCCACTCCTCATCCTTTCTATCTCCCAGCTTCCTTCATGTTTCAGGTAAAGTTCTGCTTTCTTCAAGAAGTCTTTTCCAGTCCTTCTCTTTTAAGACTCCCCCCAATTTATCCTGTCCGTAGCTTCTTTATCCATAGCTTTGTGTATGTTGTCACCACATAAGATTGTGAGAGAGCAGGGATTGTTTCTGGCATTTCGTTATAACCTTAGTCCTTAGCATAGTGTCTCTCAAACAGTAGTGGGCACTTAATAAATGTTAACTGACCCACAGACTTAGCTAAGGTTTATGGTATAAAGAAAGAAAAATACAATTAAATGGCACATTGAAGAAAAAAAATAAAAAGAAGAATTCCACCAGAGATTACGTGGTATCCCTCTTATCCTCTTAGGATATATTTTCAATCTTAAAATGGATTGTCTGTTCGTATGTTTGGTTATGTTGTATGTGTGTGCGCCCATGTGCACATGTGCATTCATTTGTTTTCTGAAGCACATAGTCGGCTGCTGGCCTGTGACATATGATCAGAGCAATGTGGACACAGTATGCTTGGGCAATCTGACTCTTCCCAGTTCATCCTGAAAACAGAGTCAACATCCTCAAGGTAAAGTTCTGAAATTCCCATGATGACCTTTTCATAAAGCATTATAATCAAGCTGAATATTTCCAGTTTTACCACAAATGCTGGCCCCATGGGGATATACTTTCTTGCATTTATAGGACTGTTAGTTTTCATTTTGAGGGACCAGCTTATATCAAATGCAATAGGACCCACCCCACCCCCCACAGTGGAGACAGAAAAGTTCCAATATTTAGGCTGTCCTGAAATTGTTGTCAACTATCAATTTAGGGGATGCTGGGGGAGAACAAAGTTGTGTTCTGTAAAACTATAAAGTCTATAAAATTGTACTATAGATTCTGTATTTTTCTAAAAATGATTGCTTCATTTTTCACAATATTTCTCTTTCTATAGTCCTCTCTTGGGGTTAGTGATCTCAGATAAGGGATTACTAATCCCTCACTGGGCTGTGAATTCCTTAAAGGCAGACCTTGGATGTTCTATTTTGCTTGTAATTCCCTAGAGCACTTTTTCCCCTTGTGGAGGCCACTGAAGGAATGGAGACAGGTGAATGACTGACTCGCTTCTCCAGAATAAGTCAGCATTTTGTTCCAGTGTTGGGGAGGGAGGATATGATTAGCTCTTCATGTACCTGGGGCCTTTTCTGTGGGGTCATTAATACAGTTGGAGGGGCTCAATTTCCTCATTTTATAGAAGAAAAAACTGAGGTCTAGACGGATTATGTAATTTTATCAAAACTATGTGAGTAAATGCGAGAGCTGGGACTGAAACCCAAGTCCTTTGACTCTGAATCCCTCATGCTTTCATTGCACTCTGTCATCTCTTGGCCTCCAATGAAATCCAAAGCAAGGGTTTGCAATGCTTCAAGGTGCCTAGGCACTCTTGGTAACCCATATTTGAAGTATTATCAACCTTCAGATCCAACTGGCACCTCCATATACTCCCTCTCACAGTTTAGGATGTAGTTTAGGATGTCTTGGGACATCAGCATCTTCTAACCTACCCCGGAGAGAGAAAAAAGACAAGTAAAAGGTTCTATTGCTTCTTAGAGCTGCATTTGTGGTATTAAATAATTAGGTGTCCACTTGATGTCCTAGAAACAAGGACATCATTCCAAGGACTTGGAAGCTAGATTCAAGATGGCATTTTGGTCCCAGTGATAGAAAGTGGAGGTTAGTGTTGAGGTACATTTCAGAGGGGCATGAGATACAACTAACTGAAGATATGTATCACAGTATGCACAGGTATCACAGTGCTGAATTGCCAGCAGGTCATAGCTTTGTGACCTCTGGTTGGGGAGAGGAATTTTAGTTGCATCAGGGCTAGACTAGGCTACAGAGGGGTGGTGATTTCCTCCTTGAGTTGTTCTAAACACAGCAGCGGGGTGCTAGGGACGGAAGACTGTAGAATATTGCCTCTTGGGGAGGATTATTTCCCAGAGAATTATTTACTTGGAGTATCTCATTCTTTCTTTGTTTACTTTCTTTGCCAGTCAATAACTGTTTATTAATCACATACTGTGTGCCAGGCACTATACTTAGTGTTGTTGTGTCTGTGTGTATGTATACATAATACACACTTAAACAGTTTCTATACGTACTCATATACATATATACACACACCCACTATATATATACATATATAGAGCTAATATTTGCACAATATACTCCATATACACATGAACACACATACACAGAATATATACATGCACACATATGCATATGCATGTACATGTAAACATATGTTCATATTTATAATATGTATGTGTATATATATATGTATCTGTGTGTGTGTATATATATATATTTATGTATGTATAGGCAAAACCCACATTCTTGGAACTCAAGGAGTTAAAATTTTAACACAGATATTATTAACTTTTTGTCATAGGTTCCTTTGGTCACCTAGGATGCTCTCTCAAAAATAATATTTTTAAATGTGTAAAATTAAATACTTAGGATTACAAAAGAAATCAGTCATATAGAAATACAGTTGTCAAAATATTTTCTTTTCTTTAAGAACTCTTGCTTTAATGGGAGAGAGAGCATAAAGAGAGCTATTTACATACAAGATATACGCAGTGTTGATAGAATGACATCTCCAAAGGAAGATAGTAACGGTAGAAGTTTCATATCTGAGCTGAAATAGAGAAAGTAAACTGATGAACTCCATTTCTAGGCCTACCTCTGTGCTTTGCAGTGTCATCCAGGGCCATTTATTGCTCTGGTGGGGAGCACAACTGAGGGATTTCGCACTCATGACCTGTTTTTTAATAGGCAGTTTACTGTTGACTAAGTAGTCTCCCAATTTTGAAATCGGGGGCCCTAGTTTGATTTTCAGAATCTATCTATCTATCTATCTATCTATCTATCTATCTATCTATCTATCTATCTATTTGTCTATCTTTCTATCTATCCATCTGTCTGCCTATATCTGTTTATGTACATGTATGTGTATATAGACATAATATGCATATAAACATGCATGCACATATATACATACATATACATACACATACATATACACAGAACCATGGGCAAAAGATTTCAGTGTTCCATATACCTCAGTTATCCATTCCATAAAATAAGCTGCTGGTTTCTGACCCTTCTTTTTCAAGTGCAGGTCTCATGATGGAGGAGACTAATGGCTTGGAAGAGGTTATTGTAGTTTTTGGAGCATAATATTTAGCAGTTATAGAGGGTTATTATTTCCCATGGTTAAATATCCTTGTAAATTCCCTACCTTCCTTTCCTCTCAGAGTCACTTGCATATCTCAGAATGCTGTGAGAGAATGAGCTTCCAAAGGCTCTCTTGAGTTTCTTACTTTGTTTTTGACATCTACAGTTTGTTGAGTCTCTCACCAGGAGTCTACTTAATGGTTCCCTCCTTTGCACTCTGCCCCCCACCCCCATTCTGTCTGTGTCCCCTAGGCTACCCTCAAGGAAACTGGCAGGAGGGGGCAGAGAGGGGAAGAAAGGGAGGGAAAGGGGGTTATGATCATTCAAGAGAGAAAGGAAAACAGCTTAAAGAAGCTATGTTGCACCTTCATCTCCCCTTGGTCCCCCCAAGAAACCCCCAACTTTTAGCTCCAAGGTTCGCTGGTGAGCTCTCTTCTGCCTTGGTTGTGCCTGGCTGTCAGAGGTTATATATATCTGCTGTGCTCATGCTCATCCTCTGTGACCATTTTCTGTTACAGAATCTTCTCGCTGCTCATGGAAGCCTTAATCCCTAATGCAGCGATCAATGGGTGTGCGCCTTTCCCACTCGGATGCTCATTTTTTAATCCCCACTGCCTCCCTCAATGTCATCCCTTTCCATTTTTCTTTATAGAATTTCAGGTCTACTGTACCTGCTGATTACTTAGTGGAGAGCACTGGACATCTCCCTTAATTAATTCCATCGATTTTAAGTCCCACAAGGTTCGGGGTCCTTAGATTTCTGAAGCAGCTAAATGGAATGTCTAAATTCTAACATTTTCCTTCTATAAATTGTTTTGCCACCAAGTTGCTGGGAGGCAGAGAACTGGTTTTATTTATTTGGGTAGTATATTAATCCACAGAGGACTCTGCATTCTTAACTGGGCTTTTGTACAGGAGACAGACGAAAAAGGTGTTCCTGTGTATCCATCTTTTGTCTCCCGCTCCCCATTCTCCCATCCCATCTCCTCTTTTATCTTTTCAGCATACTTCCACCTTATACCACATGCCCACTTTATCATTTTCTTTTCAGGTCATGTGCATGTGTTAATAATATTATCCTTAGATTTTTTTTTCTGCATGTACTGATAGAGAAAAAGAGGGGAAATCAGAAAACAAGACAAGCCACAAAAACAAATCAAGGACTCCTTTTTTTAGCTGGCCACTGCTGAATATCTTCTTGGGGTAGATCTCCCCAAGTTTTGAGTACTCTCCACTAAACAATGTGCATGGAAAGACTGGCTGGAAGGGAGTAATCCTGTTTTGGTTTCAGTTGGTGCCATGCAAATACAAGCCCCTGAAGTTTTGCATTCTGTTTTTAAGGGAGGACCAGTAAGATAGAGGGAGAGGAAGAGATTTAACTCCTTGGCAGCCCCATTGGGCCCCCAGCACTCACAGATGCTTCTCTGGAGCCAGCACAGTAGAACGCTAGTTAGGGTTCCAACCAGATTGTACTCAGAACATAGATGGTTATCTTGGAGTTAAAAGCTGGAAGCCATGTGGGCGATGGGTCAGTGGAGAGAAGGCGATGGTCAGATGAATGCTCACCCATGCCAGCTGAGACTGTGTCTGTGCAGTGGCAGCCCCAGAAACAAACTGCTGAGAAAGGCAATAGACTTGTTTAAAAAGGAGTTTCTCCTTTATGCTTGGGCCAGGCAAGCAGCAGACCCCTCACTGCACGCGGGCGGCTGTGGAGAACTCTGTTGCTATGCGCCGGAAGCTTAATTTTATTATCGCTCTCCCCTATTTAATGTCTGTCTCTCAGGCAGCTGGTGATGTTTTAATGAAGCTGGAATTGTATAGTCTGTAGCGCTGGATAATCATAAGCTGCCGAGTCAGAATCAAATTAATAATTCATGAAATTAAAGTGTATAATTAATTTGAACTGTGCAGATGAGAAGAGGGGCCTGAGCCCACAGCCTAGAAGGAGCTGAAGTATGCTGGAGATGTGTTTACCGTCTATGGCCACTACCAAAAACACGATTCAAAGCCATATTGGGGAATGGAGAGTTATGTGACTGTGTTGAGGAAAAAATGGTGTCTTTCCTTTCTCTGCCCCAGATGTGAACACGACCTCCTTGGAAGCTTCAAAACCACTTCGTTGTTTTTGTAAGTTTCCTCTCCCTGGCCTCTACAGTAGAAATGCCTGGGTTGCCTTGATTTGTCCCATTCTCAGTACTATGCAGAGAGGCAAGATCTGTAAGTCTCCCTGTAGTTCAGTGAGATCTGAATCAATAATCACATTTTAAGGTGCTCTGTTCAATTCAAGAAATCTTTATTAAAGGACTAATGTGAACCAGACAGTGTGCTAGGCATTGGGAATTCAAGGATGAAAATAAGATAGTCCCTGCTCTCTGGGTGCTTACACACTTTTGGTGGGAAATAATAAGTAGAATTTGAGTAACGGGTAGAGGATGGGGTGGGGGGGGGAGAAAATATGGTAGGCACTCGTTATTGGGAAGGATCAGGATGAAAGGATAAGCCTGATATAGGAAATGACTTTTGGGCTGAGCCTTGAAGGAAGCATGAGCCTGTGACTAGAAGAGAATACCTTCTTCCAGACATTAGGAACAGTTTGTGCAAAGGTGTGGAGATGGGAAATGTGATATTGTTTATGGGAAACTGCAAGGAAGCCAGTTTGTCTAGATCATGGAGCAGAAATTCTTAACATGAGATTTGTGTTTATACGTATATACCTATATGTAGGAGTGTGTGTGTGTGTGTATATATATATATATATATATATATATATATATATATATATATACATATACATATATACATGTACACATAGCTGTAGTATGGGGTTGTTTCATTTTTTTGTGATTTTCTGTGTAATTCTATGTATTTTGAACATTTAAAAACATTTTCTTCCAAAGGAATCTTTATATATCACTAAACTGAGAGATACATGAAACACATTCAGTAATGGTTAAGAACCTTTGGCATAGAGTATGTGAAGAAGAGGTACCTGGAAAGGAAGGCTAGAGAGAGGGTGTAAGGAGCTGTAAACGTCCAGCATTGAATTCATATTTTATCTAAGAGGCAAAAGGCCACACTGGAGTTCCTTGAGCAGAGGGGGTGACTTGGTCACACTTAATGTTTGAGGAATACAAATTTTGATGTCATATGAAGAATGGATTAGAGAGAAGAAAGCACCGTAGCAAGACCACTTAGCAGACTCTTGCAGTAGTAGTTGCAAGTGGATAAAAGGAGACAGATGTGCAAGATGTGAAGGAAGACTGGGCAAGACTTGAAAAGTGACTGAATGTAATGGTGGTAGAGTTGAAGGAGAATGAGAAGTCAAGGATGACTCTTAAGGGTGTAATTTTGGAAAGCTAGAAGGATGGTGGAGTCTTCCACATAAATGAGGAACTTAGGCCATGTTATTCTTCTAGAAATGGTTGTACAAGAAGGGTTAGGAGGAAGAGGTAGTGGGGCAGGAGGTTGGGGGGGAGGGAATATAACAAATTTCATCTTAGACATATTGAGTTTTAAATTCTTATTGGATATCTAGGTGGAAATGCCCAATAAGCATTTGGTGTGTAACCAGACATTGAAAGAGAGACTTAAGTTGAATACAGTTATGGAAGCCATTTGCATAGAGGGGATGGTTGAACCCATGGGAGCTGATGAGATCACTGAAAGATAGAGTAAGGAGAAGAGATTCCATGAATGAAACCTAGGATAGAGGCATCGCAAGTATTTCATAAATGCTGGTTGATTAGCTGAAGAGATGGAGAGATCCACTGGAGAGCCAGAGAAAATCCAGGGAGAAGGAAGGATCCAGGAAGAGGGGATTTCACTATTTTCAGATGCTTAGGAGGAGGAATACTGAGAAGGGTCCAAGTCCATTGATTCCTCACATACAAATATGTGCATATGAATAAAGATACACTGTTAACGGCCGCTAGGTGGAATTGCGGCACTTTGAGTGCTGGACCTGGAATCAGAAAGGAACGAGTTCTGTTCTAGTCTTTGACCTTGGCTCTGGGTAAGTCACTTAACCCCTACCTCAGTTTTCTCAACTGTAAAATGTAAATAACAATAACACCTACCTCTCAGGGTTAATGTGAGGATTAAATGAGATAGTATTTATAAAGGGCTTAGCAGAGTGCCTGGTACACAGTAAGCACCTAGTACATATTTCTTCCTTTCTCTTCCTCTTCCTGATAATGTTAATTATGCCGTCCATGTTTATTTTCTCTCCCTCCACCCCCTGCATATTTCTTGCATGTGAAAGCTACAAGGAAGCAGATTTAAGTCCAACATTCTAGAAATTAGAGCTGTCAAAAAATGGAATGGCTGATTTGGAGGAAATGAGTCCCCTATCTTTCTAGAGGTCTTTAGGTTAAGGATAGGCCTTACAAATTGAGTAGAAGGTTGGATTGTATGATTTCTAAGGTTCCTTCCAAGCATCATTCTAGATAAAAGAGAACATTTTGAAGCTTTATTTTGCAGTGACAACACAATATAAAAGGACAACAATGCCTTGTTAAAGTTATATCAAGTGAGTTAGTGGAAATCTTGGCCTAACCCTGATTTCCTTTCATGGAAGCATATTTAACAGCCAAGGGGACCTTGCATTCATGGTATTTATCTTTGCTTCTTTTGGAGGAATTAGTGGGGGAGGGAGGGTTAGGAAGAGGTTCTCATATGGGTGGCTGGTCTACTCTGCCTTTATTTGAAGAAGGGATTAGAGTGGAGAAGTACCAGGAACGTGTCTAGTTTAACTTCCTGGTTCCATTTCATATGCCCTTGATGCATTTGGCAGATCTCCTTATTATGCCTCTAGAGATGTTTGAACAGGCGAAGCCCTTGAATTTTGAATGACAAATATTGTGACTTCATGGTAAACTGTAATTTGGGGGCTATGCTTTCATTATAATATTCCCTCTGGTGTTTATGGCCCCACAAGCTTGGCATTCACCTCACCCCATGCAGGCACTGAATGGGAAGGCAGAAGAAGAATTCTTTATTTGTCCATTCCTCTTTGTCAGACTACTCAGGGCCCTTGTTCTAAGGGAACAAATGACTGGGAGCCATGATACAGACTAATGATGCATGAGCCCCACAAGGTTTGGGTTGAAATGAGGCCTCGCTGTAGCCATCAAAAGACTTAGCTGTCCCTAGGATGGATCATTCCCTTATTTCCAACAAAAGCCTGCAAACTGGGAGACCATATACCAGATGTTTGAAGCTGCCTTGGCTTCTGGGGATCAGTAGAGGGCAGTGCTTGAAGCATGCAACAGTAACATCAAAAAACCAACAAATGTGTCCCTCTTCTTAACTCCCTGTCAAGCTATAGCATCTCACCTTCTCCCTTTTCCTGTCTTGCATTTACATTGACTTCTCCAGTGCCTTTATCCCTTTGTCCATAGGCAAGCTTTCATTCGCTCACTGTCCTGTCAGATTGGCTGATTACCAATCTACCAATATACTCTTGATGCATATACTTTACCTGCTGGCAATCCTTCAACTACTGCAAATCTTGTATTCTGAGTCTGAGGCAGAAATCAGGAACATCTTATACCCAGCCCATCACACAAACATTTCACAGCAAAAATAATGATCCTGTAATATGTCTGGCTTCCTATCTTCAAAGCTCTTTGCTTACATGAGACAATCCTCATGGCCTCACAGCAAAGAAGTGATCCATCATTTCTTGGCAGCCAAGCCAAGACAGAAAAATGAAGTGACTTGCCCAAGATGACTGGCACTGTGATTGGATTAATCCTGCCTTTCTTTAGTAGGTACAAAAAGTTATTATCTCAGCTACATCAGAACTTGGAAGACCTAGTAGAATCTGAAATGAGTTACCAAAGCTCCTTCTTGAATTTCATTCCTTGGATGTCACTAAAAACAGTAAATGCTTGAAGCCCACCTGGATGATTTGTTGAGAGATAGGGCGATAGACTACTAGACTGCCCCTCCATGGTGCCTTGTAAATACTAATCTCATACAAGTGTTAATGACTCATTTAATTATTTAGAAGTGGTCAGGTTTCATCACTTTGATCAGTTCTCAATGATCCCCATAGAAATCAGGACCTTTAAGGTGGACATGCATACACAACACTGCCACAGGTTTCACCGCATCAGAGCATCACAAAATTTCAGAGTTGGGGGGGGCTCTCAGAAGTCATCCATTCCAGCTTATCTCTAGGTAGAAATCACTTTTATATATTCACTGACACGTGATCATTTAGGCTCCACCTGAATATGCAAGCAAAGTGGGGAATTCATAGACACCCTGAAGCGTACTAACTCATTTTAGGGGCAGTTGTCATTGTTAAGTTTTATTTTTGAACCAAAGTCTTCCTCTTAGCAGCTTCTGTCCACTATGTCTCCTTCTACCTTGTGAGACTAAATTAAAGAAATCTTTATTCCAAAATCCTTGTAATTTAATAGGCGATGGAATGGGCTGGCAGTAGGAAAGAAGGGAAAAGTGGGACACTAAAGTCATTTGAGTATAGCCAGAGGAACCAAACCATGATATAAGTGCTTCAGTGATTTTGATCATGTTCCAAGTGGCTTACTTGGATCACCACATAGGTGATCAAATAAATTATTTTGCAATTAGTCAATAATGTGGTTGGAATAATTGAATCCCCTATAAAATGGTCAGTGCAATGTTCTTAACCCCAACAATGGGACTGTGAGGATTTTATCACGTGTTACATTTTTCTTTTTATTTCCTCCAATGCCAACAATAGTGTGTTAAATCAAGTCTCCCCAATAAATGTTTATTAAAATTCAATGCATGTGTTGAATTTGCAACATGCCAATAGTTCAGTGTGTATAAAATGGGGGAGAGTTTGGTTTCTAAGTTGCTGAGAAACAAAGTTTGGCTTGATGTGAGGAAAAACTTCTAGAAAACCAAACTTCCTAAAAGTAAAATGGACTGACCCAGGTAGTAGAAGGTTCCTCTTGACTCTAGCAAATGGAGACTAGGTGATCATATGTCAGCTATGTTGAGGTAGAGGTTGGCTTGATGGTAGAGGATAGAATCCCTTCCAGATCATGACAATCCATGATTAAAAGACACAAATGTATAGTAATAAGCAAATAATCCTTGAAAGTCAACGTGTCACTTGATTATTAATGTAACATTCCTATTTTAAAGAGAGAGCTTAAATCTTTTTGAGTCTCTGAAGGTGGACAGTAGTATTCATTTTTTATGGGAGTATACAATCAATCATCATATATTTATTAAGCACCTACTGCATGCCAGGCATTGTGTTAAACTCTGGGATGCAAAGGCCAGGGGTAGGGTGCAGGGGGTGGGGGGGTCGGTGAAGTAACTTGCCCATCCCACATAATGGAACCAAAGATGTGGTTTAAAATCCCATCCTGATTCTAAAGATATGACTTTCCAATGTCCTTTCAATGCTCTTTGGAATCATGGCTGCAGAAAGTTATTTTTTCCTACTTATGATTTTTTTTTATACCAGTTACCACCTTGCTCCATTTATTTAATATTTGGATAGATGCCTCAGCAGGGCAATGTGATATCATCTTGCCAAAGCTCCACACTGAACTTAACATTTCATTAAGTTACAAAACTCTAGGGAGAAATATTTTGATTCTTTAGCAGGCCCTGGATGAGTAAATGTATTTATCCCTTTGCTTGCGTATAATGAAATTAAATAATTAATTTAATTTATTTGTTTAATGCATGTTTTTACTATCTCTGATTTAATATCTTAAAATATTTGCTTAATGATTGTCTTTGATTGTAAGTTCCTGGAAGGCAAGGTCTGTTTAGCTCACTTTGACTCCAAATGAGTGAGCATCACAGCCCATATTTGATAAATATTTTTGGTGATGATTTGAATGAATCCAGCTCTTATTTAGGGTAGCCTAATCAGAGGATATTTTACAAGGTCAATTAGAGCTTTCCTACTAAATATGAACAGATACAATCAACTTAATGTTTCCCACAATTAAGAGAAGGGGTTGTCCTTCCTAACAGACCTGTCATATCCAATCACACAGGCAATTTCAAATCCTTTTCATTCATGTGGGTTATAAAGTAAGTGATTATGAGCTATAGATTTGGAGACTCCTTGTTCTCTTCTGTTCCCAGCTTGGCACCTTATAGTACCCTGCCTTGGTCTTAACAAATGAATTAGTAAGTAAACAAATACAATGCAATAAATCAAGTTTTTGTTAAAAATTTAAACTACTTAAAGGGAGACTGCCCTCGAACTTAATCTTTACCTTTATGTTTCATGGGTTTGTGTTGAAATAAAAATGTTTGTGATTTATTATTATTTTTTTAATTCTGGTATGTCTATATGTGCACACACACATGCACAAATATACACACATATACAGATGCACACTATTTCCATTGAATTCTTATTCCAAAGAACCATAGAACTCAGAGTTGGAAGGTGCCTCAGATGTCATCTAGTCCATCTTGGACCTGACTAAGAGTCCTCTTGCAAACCACAGAAGACTCGGGCATCTAGTTTCTTCTGGATATTTTCAGTGATGGAAAACCACTACATCCTGAGTCTGCCCATTCAACTTCTGGATAACGGTTTGCTAGGAAGATTTTCTTTATTGGGTGGAATGCTTCCTCCTACACCTCGTCATGGAATGGAGGTGACCCTTTGTTTTCTAAAGCTATTTTTCAGGAACATAAGCTCTAGCAGGTCCTACCAACTAATAAGGGATTTAAGTACAGTCTTTGTAGTAGATGACAGTCATCTGAGCGCTAACTTAACAAAACATGGAGAAACTCGTCTCCAGAAGATTGGCCTCTGGGTGATAATTGAGGGATAGAACAACTCATTAAAATATCTACTATGGCATGTACAAAGCTCTCAGAGAGATAGGTAGGGAAGCATGGATAGTATCACAGAAGCAGCAAATAAGAGACTTTGGGAGCCAGTGGAGGATAGAAGGGCTTGGGCTCACAAAGAGTTGGACATAACTGAACAATGACGAAAGTATACTACAATGAAAAGAATGCTGGATTTAGCCCAGAGGATATAGTTTCAAATCCTACCATTTCCGCTTAAGTACTGAGTAGCTTTGAACAAGTCACTTAACCTCCCTAGGCCCAGTTTTTATATCTTTAAAATGAAGGGACTGTATTAGATGGCCTCTAAGTTTACTTCTAACTGTAAGTCTGTGATCCCAAGGTATGTATATAGGTATGGGCCATACAAACTAAAATGCATAAGAGAAGCATGAAATATTCTGAGATCAGATAAGCTCAGGAATGTGTACACATATACTCATGGGCACATAAGTCAAAAAAAAATACAATTGACAGAATTGCTTTCAAGGGAGACTGGCTAACTGTGTCCCAGATGCCATTAAAAAGTGGCATATTTCATCAGAAACAAATATGGAGTTAGGTTAATATTTTTTGCTTGTATTTTAATTATCTAAGGGACTATTAGATTTTTTTAATGACTTGTACCTCTCTTCCATCCGTGGGATTAAAAAAGGGACATTATTTTTTCTCTCCAAAACAGCTTGCAATGGCCAGCTTGCTTTATCCTCTGTCACCCTAGAGAGATTTGGAGATGGGGATTCACTTTGTTACAGGCTCTTTGGTTATGCTGGAACATAATTGGCTCTTTTTTCACTTTCTTGGCATGTGGTTACTCGTCTCAAAACTACCTGTGGGAGGCAGGTAGTACATTTGGGGTCTGGATTTGGAGTCAGAGGAGCTTAGTTATCATTTTTCCTCTGTCACTTAATACCTATGTGACCTAGAGCTAACTACTTAATCTCTTTGAATCTCAGCTCCTTATCTGTAAAATGAATGATTGGGCTAGATGGTGTTTGAGGTCCCTCCTCAAAGTATAGTCCTCAAAATATGGCTTGTCACTTGTGTTCTGATAAGGTCTCCCAACCCAGCCATGACCAAAGTGCCATCAATGACCAAGTCACATTAAAAAGAAGAATGGAATCGTTTTTCTTAGACTGTGACTTAGTTCTTCTTGCTATACCTCACCTTCCATATTTTCAATTGGTGGCTACTGTTTACTACATTTCCTCTTTGAAATAAGAAGCAAGTTCCATTTGACTTACTCCTTCCCAACATCATTCCCACATCCACTCCTCCTTTGAAGTCAGTAGACATTGAGTCCAACACTCTGTCCTTTGGCACACTCCAGAAGGGCCTGGGGCCTTGGCATACCACTGTTAAAAGGCTGCTAAACCTAGTCCTGGGCTCTTAAAATAATAAATTTTTGCAATGACATCAGCACTTTTTTGTGTGTGTTCATTCCAGTTTTGCTCAGCAGTGGTACTGATAAGAACCATACTCTTGTAAATCATGTGAAGTAGGTGGCATATCTGAGGTATCCTTCCTTGTTTTAGAAGTACTCTAGGAGTCCCCAAAATTGGTATTCATCTCATTTTACTTAATTTCCAAAAAAGATGAAAATCTCTTTGAAACAGAACAGTCTAGCTGCAGTCTACTACTAGAGCAGAATTTTACATTATCTCTTTTCATTATTTCTATGTTTGAGCCACCAGAACCATTATTGTTTCTGAAACCTGTCCCCCTTTTTCTTCCACTATGTTTTGTATTGACACATGCAGAATGTATCTCTACCTGTTGAAATCTTTCTTTACTTTCAAGGCCCAGCTTAGATGTCCCATCCTTCACTAAGCCTTCCCTGATTCTTTCCCTATCGCTAAACATCATCTTTTCCTTTGCATATTTCTGAGAATAATCTGTCTGGATCTTTCCTTTAGCTTTATCATATGCTACCTTGTGTCATAGTTATATGTGGTAAAATGGGTTAGAGCTCTGGGCTTATAGTCAGGAAGACCCGAGTTCAAACCTTGTCTCAGACATGTGCTAGGTGAGTAACCTTGGGCAAGTCACTTTACCTCCCTGGGCTTCAATTTTCTCATCTGTAAAATGAGCCTATAACAGGATCAGGATCAAATGAGATAACACTGATAAAACTGAAACCAGTCTATATAAAAGGTAGTTATTGTTACGATACTCCTAACTAGACTAGAATTTTCTTGAGGTGAGGGATAGTATTGGTTTTAAAACAGTGTCTACCCAGTGTCTAACCTGAGGTTAGAACACATTGCCTTGTGTGCAGGTAACCAACTGATAGTTATTTATCAGGTTAAGCCAAATTGAATTATTCAATGTCACCATATCTTTGCAGTTCTTTATTAAGCAATGTAACAGAACTAGGGTAAACAAGGAATGAGTGAATGGTTTTATTTGAATGAGATGAAGTATGAATATAACTATTATGTATGAATTGCCCCTTTCCCCGCATTATGAAAGAGACCCTTCTCATTCAAAGATCTTTTTTTTTACGAATCTAAATGCCTCTTTCTACTCTTGTTTTTGGGACTTGATAATTTATCCTTACAATCCAAGTTATTATGTTATCACAAAATTTGAAAAACATTTACATGTGCCATACATGAATCTCCATGTCCTGCATTGTCTAGCATAAAGAGGATGAACTTTGAGTTGTAAACCTGGATTTGAGCCATTTCCATTCAAAGGCTAACCTTCTCTCAGCCTCTGTTTCCATATCTGTAAAATAAGACAGGAGGCTTAAGTGGACAGTGAATTTGAAAGTACTTGGTAAACACAAAATCACTATACAAATGGGAGCAGTAGTTATTATGTTACTTTATCATCCATTGGAGTATGTTTTTAATGATTCCTTTCACATGCTTGATGATTTCTTTCCTTCTGACACAAAATCATTTTTACTATATAGGAGAGAGCTACTATTTCAGGCATAATGAATTGGATACATTTAGGAGGATCCCACGGAAGTGAAGGTTTGTATCACTCCAGCCAACTTCTAACACGGATTATTGCTGGTGATTTTGTTGCATTAGGCATCTTGATTGGTCTTCATTCACTAGATAATGCCCACTTTGCCCTATAATCTCTTTGATGGACGCTGGGAACAAAGGGAAAAAACCAGGTATTTTGGTGATAGGCATATCAAGACAGAACTGTCAAGATGGTCTTCGGTGCTGTGTCCCCCTAGGACTGACTTTGGATGTTTAAAACAGAAAGAATAAAAATATAAGGCTGGATTCTTTCTCTGGGTAGGAAATAAATCTGAACAGTCTGTTTCTGCCCATTGGGGAAGCTTTTATTGCAGGAGAAGAGGTCGTTTCTAAAATGACACTCCAGTGAATCAAAGGGTTGATATATCTCTGAAACAGAAGTACACTCCCTACGAAAGTGTTAGCATCTGACTCGTTGTATTCACTTTCCACCACTCAGGCTGTGTGTTTACTTTCATACCTACATTTGTCTGGGTCAGTATCCTTCATCACTCCTGTCATATTTATCAACACCAAGATTAGAACAATTGACATTTATGCCACCCTTTGCATTTTACCAGCACTTTAGACATATTTTTATTTTGTTTAATTCATATAGTGGTCCTCTGGGATAAGGGCATATATATTACCCCCATTTTATGGATGAGACCATTGAGCTCAGAAAGGAGGAGTTAATTTTTTATGGCCTCATAAAACAGAATCAAAAATAAGATTTGAACTTGGATTTTCCTTACTCTAAATCTACCCCTTTATCTACTAACCCTGTGGAATACTGTCATCAGTGAGAACTATGTCATAGTCAGAAAGTCCAGTGTTTGCTGTTGGATGAATTGTGTACAAAATCAGTTGGAAACAATATCTGTTCTCTGGAAATAACTGCCACCAATGTGACCACAGCAAAAGAGACAGAGAGTGATCTGTGCAGATCGCTGACGGGACAACGGAGATGTGGATAAACAGAATCACTAAGACATTCACACTGGCATAAACAAATTGGATGTAATTGTGGGGTACTTCCAAGAGTTACAGGTGTAAGAAAGCAGTGTGGTCTGGTGGGAAGAGGTAGAAACTTGGCAGTCAGAAGGCCTGGGTCTTGAATCCTTCCTTCATCACTTATGAACAGTGTGACCTTGGGTGAATCACTCAATTTCTTAGAGTCTGAGTATTTTCAAATGTTAAGTGGAAACAATAATACTTGCAGTTCCTGTCTACCTCATAGGGAGACTAGAAAGCTTGCAAGAGATCATTTATAGTACATGAAAACTCTTTGTAAGCATAAAATCCTATGTGAGCCTTAGGTAAGATAACATCTCATATTTACATCTCATTTTGAGGTTCACAGTCCTACATCTTAGTACTGTAGGGAGTGGGCTGCAAATATAATTAGAGCCACATCTTCTAACTCTAAGACATTCTTTTCACTATGGCACAGTGCCTCTGATATTAATGTCACTTGTGTTGTTTATATCATTGTGAATCAGTCAGCACACTTTTTACTAAGCATTTATTCTGTGCTAGGCATTGTGCTACACACCAGATATATAAAGAAGGGCGAAAATAGTCTCTAGCCTCAAGTAGCTTGCAATCTAATGGAGAGACAATATGTAAATGACTAGATATATAGGAGGTGTGGACATCACAGATGGAAGGTAATCTCAGAGGGGAAGGCACTAGCTGCTAGGAGACTTAGAAAGACCTGCAGAAGGTGGGATTTGTGGCTGGATGGCAAACTTTAGAGACAAGCTTCTATTTGGTTGAGGACAGAAGAGAATATGGGTTCGTCTACAGGTTGTGTAGTCTATGAACTGTAGACCAACCTAATTCATTTAAATGATGCTTATGATCAAAAGGCTGGTGAAAAGGTGATGGATAGTTTTTTACAGAACAGCTCATGAAGATCCTTTACCAAGCTGGAGAGAAATCTGCATCCCTGGGAAGGTACTCACATAGGTGAACTCTTGGATTTTTGAAGTAATGAGCAGAAAAAAAAAGTTAGGAAACGGAGGTTAAGAATGTGGCGTGGTGCTTTGTTGGTTAGACCACTTGGTTCTAGGAATTGGTCCTGCAGAAGACAATTCATTTTGCTCTGTTCTGTGACAACATCCACGTATAACCTCTCTACAGATTATATGCCATAATGGTAGCGGGGAATCAGTAAGACTGGACAAGGGCAATTCCATCATCACTTCTAGGAAAATAAAACAAAATAATGCATGTTTTATTTTCAGTCTACAAATATACTTCTCTGTGTGTGTGTATACGTGTATGTATGTGAGAGAGACAGACAGAAGGCAGCGGGGACAGAGAATCTGTATGACAGGTCTTTAAAGATTGGAATCCCTATCTCTGGCTTGTCTAGGGTGTTTTACTGCTAAGGCATGATTCTCTTGCATATTAGCCGAAGATTATATTACCAAAGTCTTCTCTCCTCCCCTTAAGCTGATGTAGTGATCACTTATACCTTTTCCTTTATGTGGGCTAGTGAGCACATACACACATATGCACACAGACCATAGAGAGATTCCAAGCCTAGTCTCTCATCTTTTCTTCTGCATTGCTTTTTGCTGAGGTTCTGCTATTGATATTTTTGTCTGTTAGGTGAGGGTGGGGGAAACACACCCATAAAGACACACACCTATACAGATGAAACCAAAGGTCCCTGCTGGTTATGGAGGGACCCCTCATTTCTTAGCAGCAGGGCTGCCTAACTGGTATTTAGAGGGGGACAGAGAGGTCCAGGCTATGAATACCGTTGAAAGGGTTACTGGGAAATGCAAACAAAAACAACATGCAAATGAGGCTGCCGTCAACAGGTAGACTTAATCAGATGCTGTCAGATGAATTCAGCGTCTCCCCGATTGTCGCCTCTCTTTGCCTCCCATTCGGAAGCCCTCATCTGCTCCAGATGTGGTTTAATTTACTGCGACTTGGCTAATTACTGTAATTAAGGATTAATTACTGTTAATTACTTTCACATAAACTCAACGCCAGTCAAAGAGCGGAGCCTTATGAAGTCTGCCACATAAGTGAACATAGGCACCAGGGCCTGCCTGAGCACCACAGGTCTCTCCATGGTGGCCTGGCTTCGGCCACTGCCGCCACTGCTGCTGCTGCTACCAGATTAGTCTCCACATGGCCTGACCTTTCTGGATCACCAAGTGTCACAGAAGGGCTAGGGGCAAAGGGAAGGTCAGCACCTTTGCCTTGCTAAGGAAGGCAACTGTCAGGTCCTTTGTTACCTTGTGAGACTGCTGGTAGAGTTGGAAGAGTGCTGTGACTGGAGGAGCCCAATGATCTTGGAAGAGATCCCAAAGCAGCATCACCCTCCCATAGCAAATGGAGGAGTCAGTATTTATTTTAAGGTTACTATGTCAGTGATTTTGTGAGTCACTGAAAAGCCATACTGATATCTGTGCCAAGGTGGAAGAGCTATTCACTCCTGGGTATCAGAGCAAAAATATAGAAGCTATTTCTAATCAACTAGATGGAGGGAATAAGTAGGAGACAAGCTAGGAGCAACGTCATACAATGAAAAAAACTTTGTAATTGGAATCAGAAGACCTGAATTCAAATTCCAAGTCTGCCATTTATTCCTGTATGATCTTTGCCAACCAGACCTCAGTTTTCCAATCTGGAAAATGAGGGGGTTAGACTAGATGACCTCTGGGTCCTTGAAATTCCATGATTCTTATGACCTTTAACCAGGACCTTCAAAATCTATTTAGGGGCAGGGATGAGATTGACAATTATACATTCCTGGGCATTTTCCAAGGAAGCATCTAAAAGCCCTCTGTACCAGCCCAAACAATTCCTAGTGTACTTATTAAAATGTCAAAGGAACATATTTTCTCTAGAAGCTGTGCAGGCTTTAGGAGTCATTCAATAAATTTTCCATTAGTCTGACCTTAATGATGAACCTAAGTGAGGTACAAAGATGGATTCTCTCCCTCAGCCCACCTTCTCTGTCCAGTTCGATTGGATTTATTATTACGTAAAACAGAACCTCAGACACTCAGTATAATATTCCTCTTCTGTTTATAAAGCCTCCAATATGCATAAACCTACCTGTTTCCAAAGAAGCTGACCTGGCTTCACACTGGCAAAGACCTTTTAAGGGCCTGCTATATGTCAGGCACTGTGCTAAGCAATGGGGATACAAAGAAAGGCAAAAAAGACAGTCCCTGCTCTGAAGGACCTCATAGTCTAATGGGAAAGATAACATGCAGACAACAATATAAAACAAGAAGTGTAAAAGATAAATGGGAGATAACTGCTGGAACTAACAAGAATGAAGGTCACAATCTTTGAAGAAGGAAAGCAGTCCAAATCAATAATATAGTATAAAGACAGAGTTCAATAGGTCTTCAATATAAAGGGAACTTTGATACAAGACTTAAAAGATGATTAAATTATTCTAAATATAATTTTTTAAAAAAATTGAACACACTGTTTTGTGTATTCAGAAGAGGACATTTTGTGTGCTTCCTGAAAGTGGAGTTTAAAAATTATTTGAATTGTTTTTTAACTTTTTTAATTCAATAAAAGCAGAGTTTTTAGTGAACCCATTTTTTTTAACACAACTTAAGAGATTTTAAAAAATAAACCTGCAGTGTTGGGGGTTAGGGTTGTTATTTTTTTAAAAGTCAAGAATCTAGCATTTCATCATTCCTTTCCACCCCCATATACATAGCTGCTTAGATTTTGTCTACCAGTTTTCATCTGGGCTGGCTTAATTGCAAATGGACCAGTTTTTACACATAAACATTATCATATGTATTTAGGCTTATGTTCCATATGTACTGCAGATGTGTGTATATATGTGTAGGAGCATCTGCATGTATATGCCTCTTCCATTACTAGAAACTCACAATTTAGAAGGTAAGGGGAGAGACCGCTTGTCAAAACTAGCATTTCCCGATTACAGGTAGGTTATCTGTTTTATGTGGGCCTATATGTATGTGTCTAAAGTATGATGAATATATTTTTCTTGCATTTAGGCATATCCAATTCAAATCCCATTGCGATTCTAGTCTGAAGAAAGCTTCATAGGATTATGGTTGAACTCAAATGAAATAATGCACATAAGATACTGTGCCAAAAGCACTATATAAATATGAGTTCCTATTATTATTAGACTGGACTACTAAGACTGATCTGAATTCTTTTGTTACACTGGAACTTCGTTCTAATAAATATTGCTGCAAGTGGGTTTAGACATCCCACAGTAATACAGATTGGGACTAAACATTCTGCATAAGAACTGAAGCATTATCAGTAATTTCTTGTGTGGCCCAGATGATGCTCTACACTTCCAATAGATAATATTATATCAAGCAGTAGCTTGATGAGAGGGAAGCAACATTTTAAAATTGTTGGAACATGCCTTAAAGTAAGCAGATCTAGGTTTCAAGTAAGCTCTTTTACTTTGCATTTATTATGCTGAATTATCTTTAGTAGAAAATTTTAATGTTGAGAAATTAATTAGGCACAATTAATGTAGGCTTGGAAGTACCAAGCAAATGGGGCTTGGGACTATTCTCCTCCGAGTGAATGTTTAAAAGCCAGTTTTGACCAGCATAACATATTGAGTGAGGGCACTAGAACAATAAATGTGTGCTTTAGACATGATGATATGGTGAGAGACAGCATAAAATGGTGGATGGAGGATTAGACTTGAAGTCAAATCAGTGATAATTTATTAAATACCTTCTCTGTGCCAGTTTCTATGCTAAGTGGTAGAGATACAAAGTAAGACAAAAAAAAAATAGGACCTGCCTGCCTGGAGCTTACTATCTAGTGACCCAGAGTCAAGGAGACCTGTTTCCCTGACACTTAATCTCTGTGTGTCCATGGGCATATCATTTAGCCATTCTGAGGCTCAGCTTGCTCAATAGATGTTAATACCTGGAATGGATACCTCACAGGGTTGTTAATGAGCCTCAAATGAGAGTACGCATGTCACCCACTGTGCAAACCTCAATACACTCTATAAATGTCAGGAATTATGATACTGCTGTTGATGCCAGAAACACCAGAAGATCTAATTCTTTTTTCTCTGTGTGGAGACATAAGACAAATACTGGCTTGTAAGGAGCTCAGTGTGGGATAAGGTGAATTGCAGGGCCAAAGTCTAAATGATTAAAGGGGGGCAAAGGGGAAAATGAGAATGTCAAGACCTGGGCCTATATCATTTATAAAATCTGATTAAAGGACTCTGTATACTTAACCTATATGATATAAATAATCCCATTATGTTGTATATTGCCCACATTCCACTTCACAAACACTTATTAAATAATGCCTGTGGGTCAAGCCCTGTACCAGATATAGGGATACAAATATGCACAGTGACTAATTACCTCCTCTCAAAGAATTTACAAAAGAGAGACATATCAAAGCATGTGTATAGTATGAGAAGCACTAAGAACAGATTCTAGTAAAGTGCTCTAGGAAAATTTGAAAAGAGAGAGATCATTTTCCTTTGGGCATGGGGACGGAAGGGTAAGAGATTAGGATAAGAATTGATGGACGAGCTGGCATTTAAGCTGAACATTGAAGGAAGAGGATTTCTATAAGTAGTGATGAGGATATGGTACCACCTGAGGCTGACCTGTAGGAATACACAGAAATAGGAGAGTGCAGGTTGACGTACAGAGGCAGAGTAGGTGAAAGGGAGAGATGTAAAGCAAGACTGGAGAGGTAGCTTGGCAGCAGACTGTGGATTGTTACTTGTTATAATCCTTAAGACCTAGATTCCGATTATGATATAAATGCCATCTGTTGATATGACTACATACACGTACAGAACTATATGCAACTTTCTTAGGAAATTGAGTATATATATTAAAATTGTCAAACTCAAAGCCAGCAGGCAACAAACTATGGCAAAACAGTGGGATCTGAACCAGATGAAAATGTAATAGGGAAATGTTTAACAAAAGAAATGAAAATGTAATATAACATAGATAATATTAATTTGTGTTTCTAAGTCAATAAATGGTCCACAAGGATCCATTTCTGCTTAAGTTTGACACCAATGCCATAGATGACAGAGGTACTAGCCCAGTAGAACAGGGGAATTTTGTAAATACAGTTTATCTGATTTTAACAAAGCATTTGACAGGATCTTCATCAAATGTAGGATAAATTTTAGTAAAATTAGGTGGATTTTGTTCAGATCGATAGCTAGACCCCAAGTTTAGTGGTTTGATTAATGAGTTGACATCAACTTGAGGGAAGATGGAAAGATATGGACTGAACAGTAATACTATTAGATTAAGAACTGATCGAATGACTAGACAAGACTCAGTGTTATAACCACCATCATCATCATCATCATCCACATTCACATAGATATATACATGTATGAGATATTATTTATTCAGGCTACAAAAGTCATGTTTGCCCCTTCCTTATACTAAATTACACTTCATATTTTGTTGTAACTAAATAAAGATCAAAATGGTGTATGTTTGGAATTTTGGACTCTTTGCAGTAGTCTTACAATTTTTTGGGGTCTCCAACATGCAGGTTGAGGATTACTATGTAAAAGTATTCTGCCTGGATAGAACATTATGACATGCGTACATACGTGTACACACATGTACAAAGTGCTTTTTGTATATACTAATTTAATATCAACTGGAATCATACAGATGTGTAATATGCTTATAAATATCTTTCTAGGGTATGTCATGTCATTTTGTGTGTCTTTTATGTATGTTCCTACGTGAGTGTTGTAGATATGAACAGAATAGGAGAAAAAGAGTCATCATTTGATCCCTCTTAGGGACAAAGCAAGAGAGAAGGAGAGAGAGAGAGGCAGGGAGGGAGAGACAGAGAGAGGGAGAGAGAGGGAGGGAGAGAAAGGAATAGTAGAGATTAAGTCGGTATTGTTTTAGACACATCTCTGGCTGCCTTCTATTGTTTTCTGGCTTTTGAAGATGAAACATATTCATTTAGCTTTCAGAATGAATGGCTTTAATAAGGACAGTGAGGAGAGGTGGGGTAGCCCTGATGACTTGAGAAGCCCATCAGTGCTCCCCCTAAGGCCATTCTAGCAGGGATGTGGACCACATGACCATCCATGCTGCAATCAGGACCAGTCTTCAGCAGTCAGGGTGTATCTTTCGACTATAGAAAGAGCTGTTTGTAGCCTATGTGAAGATGTATATCAGCTGTAATTGGATTGTGGCCTAAGTCCTGGGTATAAGCATTCAGCTGTAGGACCATGAGAATAACAACTCAGTTAAGTACAGTTTCAGAGGGCTTTCAGGTTTACAGAGTTGTTTGCCTCCTACTGACCCTGGTGAAAGGACCATGCCCGTCCTGTTTTTATTTTCTTTCCTAGAGATGAGAAAGCTAAAGCTGAGGAGGGAGGTGAGATTTGCTCCTAGTCGTATAGCTGCTCATGGCTGTCTTCTGCAGGGGGAACAGTCTAGCAAAACTAGAGAAAGAGTAAGGTGACTGAGAGGGTAACATCCACAAGCATCATCCATCCAGGCAACCCCTGTTCAGGGTCTTCTTCATAGCTCCTGGAGTCCAAATGGACCCTGAGGACATGGAAGGGATCCCCTATCCCCAAAAGAAAAAGGCTTCCTAATATCCTGAAGGATAAGAACTTCCTGCTGGAGGGAGAACATAGCCCTGGGTGCACTCCACAAAGCCCTCCGTTAAAAGGAGGTCTTAGAGTGCCCCCTTCCCCCGCTTGCTTTCCCACTGCTGTCCCTCCCTCCTCCCTTGGCCCTGACTGCTTCATTACAATCTGCCTTCAGGCCCGAAATGCCCTGCTTAAGCCTCAAATCATTATAATTACCATTATTAGAAATAGCTGCGGGGGAGGCATGGGTACACCAAGCAAAATGTGTGAGTGTGTCCGCCTGCCCTGGCATCACTGATTCGGAGCTCTGGGGACCACAAGACATGAGGGATCCACCAAAGCCAGCTAATGCGATGGCTGTCAGCTCCACTCACCCCACCTGTCAGGAGGGGGATGCGGTGGGGTTCATTTTTTTAATTGACACCTTCCTCTCTCGTTCCACGCTCTCTCATCTCACTATAATACTTCCTTTCATCTTCCTTCTTTTCTCTGAGAGAAATCCAGTTCTCTGGTCCCAGAATAAAGAAAAGGGAAATAGGAAGAAAAGAGAGGTCCATTGGGAGCAATGACATGCATTATCCTCCAGGAAATCCACGGATGGTAACTATGGCCCGAGGTAGGAAATGAGCTCAAAGTCAGGAAAGAGTGACAATGGAACCAAAGAAAGACAGAGAGACAGACTGGAAAGTGAGACAAGAGAGCCTGGGATCGTGAGGAGGAAGGTGGAGAGACACACAAGGAGAGTCAAGGAAAGGTTACCGCAGCCAAAAAAAACCAAAAACCAAAAACCAAAACAAAAAAAACAAGACCTGGGACATAGGTTAGAGGGAAAGAGTGAAAAGAAAATTTCTGTACTAGCTCAATTCATTGCCATCATTGATGGTGCGATGTGCTTGAGTCAAACCCACAACTTTAGTGGGACATCAAGAATTGTTCCAGATCTAGATTTAAGTCCCCTGAAGACTCTTACCTAGGCACCCGAGGTAATATCAAAGGCAGGTACAGGGCTAGAGAAAGAAAGATAAAAAACAAGCAAGTACTCCAGGACATTACACTCCATTGAGATAGGATGGTATGAAATGCAAACAGAAATGCATTTGAATGATACTTGGGAGAGAACATTAATAATTGGTAGCATTTCTTTTTTTAATAGTATTTTTTCTTTTTCTTTTTATGTATTTTATTTATTTATTTCAGTGTTCCACAATCACTACCATGCAACCTAGATTTTTTTCTTTCCCTCCCTCCCTCTTCCTCCATCCCCTCCACATCCCCCTTCCCCAAGACAGCATACAATTTTACATAGGTTCTACACATACATTCCTATTAAATACATTTTCACCAGTCATGTTGTATAGAAGAATTAAAATGAATGGGAGAAATCGTAATACAAGACGTAATACAAAAGAAAATGATCTGCTACATTCTGCGATTGAATTCCATAGTTCTTTTTCTGGGTGTGGAAGGCATTTTTTCTTAAAAGATCAATTGCTAGCATTTCTAGCTAGAGATTGCATATGAGCCAAGCAATGAAGGAAGCCAGGTATTCTTAAAGGTAGAGGGCATCACAGGCCTGATCAAACACTATCCCAGTGAGTGGTCATCAGACTTCCTTAGAATATTTCCAGTGAGGGAGAAACCACTTCCTACAGAGGCAGTCTATTTTACTTCAGCACAGTTTTAATCATCATCAATATTTTCCTTATATCAATCTTAAATTTGCCTCTGCACATTTTTTTTAGCTACCTCTACTAGTTTCATCCTTTGGGGCCCAACAGGACAATGTTAATCCCTCTTCCACAGTAAGCTTTTCAGAGATACTGTAAGACAGTTATCTTGTCCTCCTCTCTGTTACTTACTCCTTCTCCCCACCCCAAGTCTGCTCTTCTCAGAATTAAAACTCCTCAGTTGTCATGATGTCAAAGCCCAACATCGGTTGTCTTCTACTGGGTAATTTGTACTACATTTATTCATTCTTTTCTTTTCTTTCTATTGTTTCTTACTGGCATATTATTTGGTATAGCTTGGTTCTTAAAACTATTTAATAAATTTGATGGAAAGGATCAAATCTTCTGTGTATACGTCCACTTTCTGTCCTGGGAACAAAATAATGAGACCACAGAAGAGTACACAGCTTTCTTGGGAAATAGAGTAGGCAGGCATACTTATATGTAACGTCATCATTTTGAACAGATTGTAGGCTCGTAAGATTTAGAATCCGAAAATTATTTTATACAGCCCCTTTATTTATATTTTTATTCTACTTTTTTGACAAATTTGTGATGTAGTAGTAGGAGTATTTTTTTTTGTCACATTAAAGAAGAGGAAACTCTGACTGACCCAGATCAATTGTTCCTAATTCGTATGGATAGTAAATAACCAATAAAGGCTTAAACAAAATGAATAAAATAGTCTACAAAGGTCTCTCTTTATGCAGCACACTAATATACTATATATTTTAAGGAAAAATATCTGAAATATGAAGTGACTTTCCTATCCTAAATATTACACATGTGTGTTCACATGCATTCTCTCTCTCTTTCTCTCTCTCTCTCTCTCTCTCTCTCTCTCTCTCTCTCTCTCTCTCTCTCTCTCTCTCTCTCTCTCACACACACACACACACACACACACACACACACACTACTCTTTATAATGGACTTGTCCTGCCTGCTGATATAGCTTTAAATGGGCTACACATCCAGCTCCCAACCTTTGAGTAAATAATCATGTAATAAAGCTCAAGAAATATTTGGTTGTAGGTTTTAGTTTTCCACCTCAGCAGCTGATGTGTTACCTAGAAGGCTATATTCTACCCAGTGCTTGGTTCTCTCTCACATCTTGTGGTAAGTGAAATTATTCTGAGATTCAATGAATACCTGCTATTGAGCGGTTTCCCTAACCACCCAAACTGGTCTTTTGTTAGTGGTTATTGAGAGAATTGTCACAGCCATCGACCTGCTCAATTTCGCCTCAAAAGAAATGAGTTTGTTTCTTCCCCTCTCATTTCTAAAAGCAGATCTGGTAATTTGCTCAAATGGCTGTCTTTAAAAGTTTAGATGATTATACTTTTTCCCCCTCTTGCCTTTTCCTTCCTTTTCATTTAAGCAGCACAGTGGCGTCTCTTTTCCTGGGGTTGAGCACAGCCTTCTGATATAGTTCTTGTGTGTGTGTGTGTGTGTGTTTCTTTCTTTAGAGGATGTTATTCATTTCCATACCATCCCAATGAGGCAGTAGATTACTATTGAAGTATGCACTGAAAAAAATGAGATTAATATGGAAAATCTAGAGTCCAGGGTTCCATGAGTCTGACACTCACCATCCCTGTATACCCTCTTAGAGTTATATTGTGCAGCTTTCCTGTCAATTTCACAAAGTTCATGAAATAGAATTGTAGATAGTGTGGGAGAGGGTGCAAATTGGATAAAGGGCATTTTCTATTACATGTGTCTCACATGGGTATATGTGTATTTAGATGAAACTAATGCCATGTGTTCTTCAAGGAGAAACATATGGAATCACTGTGGCATTCACCTGGAGGGGTAAGCAGGACTGGTTAGACCTTTGTCCCCTTAGTATACCCTGAAAATTTTCACCTCCTTTACTTTTGTTTGTTGCTCCTGATTTGTAGTTTGCATGAAAAAGATCTGGGTGTTTTAGTGGACTACAAGCCCAATATAAATCAGAAGTAGCAGCTAAAAAATCTCATGTGGTCTTGGGTTGTAATGAGAGACATAGCTTCTAGGAATAAAATCTGGAACAGTTCTTGCTAACCTTCCCAAATCCTGCCAATGTAACCCCCATAAGCATCTGCCATTCAAGTTCTGAGCTTTACTAAAGTTTGCCATTCTGTCAGGCATGCTGGTAAATCCAGTCTAGTAATTTGCTTATCACCCTTTTCCTTCTAATTTGTGTCCCAGTTCTTAATATGACAGTGGTCCAACTGCCCTGGCAATGTCTGACTGCCCTCGATGTTGTGTTCAGTCCTGGACGCTTCAGTTTAAGGGGGAGGTTGTTTAAGATGAAGGGTGTTCAGAAGAGAATGATGTGGAAGAAAGGATTAAATTTCTTCCATGTGGCCCTTGAAAAGAGAACCAGGAACAAAGGATAGAAGCTACAAGTAAGCCAACTTTAGACTTGATTTTTGGGGGTGAGGAAACAACGGACGTAAGAATAGCTCAAACCATTAGAACTCTCCATGAATGGAATGGGTTGTCTCGGAAGAGGATGAGTTGGTATGATTGAAAAACCATTAGCCTGAGGCTAACCTGGTGATGTCTCTTAATTAAGCCATGATAAATTTATATACTGTGACCTGTTAGCAGGCATTTACCTGAAGCTTTGATATAGGGGTTCTTTTGTGTCATGTACCCCCTTTGACAGTGTAGTAAAAGCTAAAGCCCATGGGCTCCTTCTCAAAATACTCTTTTTAAATGTGTGAATCAAATGCATTGAAAATTTACTTTTCAATTATATTGAAAAATAGTTGTCAAAGTATTTTTAAAAAATTCATGGACCTCAGGTTAAGAATCCTTGATTTGTGGTCTGGTAGGGCTGCCAGAACTTAGAACCTACTGTCACAGCCTTTGAGAATATTGGGTCCCTTTAACCCACTGATAAGAGATTGGAGTAGGGTATTAATGGAGTTTTGTCCAAATGAGTAAAGGAAAGAATGTGATTCTGGGCCAGGGACTTCTGCACCTTTATATTCTAAATATAAAATTGATGCAGTCAACTTGCAACAAAGATTGACTGTGGGCCATAGCTGGTTTCCTTGGAAGGATGTTGATTGACAACCTCCTTTGACCCCCTTTTACTCTGGAAGTCTGTCAACTTTGTAGCTATTTACATAATTCTCTTGGCCACCACTTTGGTTATGTTTTCAAGATTAAAAACAAAAATCTATGTGATGCTACTGTTCCAAAAGGTGACGTCTGTGTGTGTGTGTGTGTGTGTGTGTGTGTGTGTCTTTGATTTATGAACCACTGATGCCACAGTGAAGTACTTGGGAGAGAATCACCTACATTAACAGCGAAAAAATGTCACCATCAATATCAAGAGGGGCTTGTAAACCCGGGGCTAACAGCCAGTGGTTTATTCTTTGAAAGTGGAAATTTCTTTAACCTTCCTTTGAAAAGCAATACAAATTTGTGGGCACAAATATGGCTGAGTGGCATCTTTCATTCAGATTTTAAAAGTGTAACTTCATTCCACAAATCTGAGATTAAGACTCTAGTGTGTACATGGCACTGTATTAAATGAAGTGGGAGACACAGAGAAGTGTCAGGTTATCCGACCACATGGGCCTTCCAATTGAATTTTCCCATAGGATACTATCTCCATACATAATGAGATAGGAAATCTATGAATACTGTATCTGTGGTCAGAGAGAAAAGTTCTTAATGAAAAATCAATCTATAATGTGTGAAAAAGAAAGACTTATAATCTGAAAGAGTGAAGCTAAGGGTGGCGGCATTGGCTTAGAGTATTTCATTTCAGAATCACAAGTGATGGAGCTAGAGCTATGTATTATCTTTTAATGTTTTACATTCTTTTTGAGTTCCAAATTCTATTATTTCCTCTCTCCCTCTCCTCTATCCACTGAAAAGACAAGCATAATGATATCAATTATACATGTGAAATCATGCAAAACATATTTGCATGTTAGTTCTATCACAAAAAGGCAAAAACATAAATAAAGCAAGAAAATTATACTTCAAATTACACTCAAAGGTTATTAGTTATCTCTCTGGAGTTGGATGGTATTTATTCACCTGGAGTCCCTTGGAATTGTCTCAGATCATTGTATTGATCAAAGTAACCAAATATTTCACAGGTGATTATCATGACAACATTGCTGGTTCTCACTTCCTCTTGCATCAGTTCATATATGTCTTGCCATGTCTTTTTTTCTGAAACCATCCCTCTCATCATTTCTTACAGCATAATAATAAATAATAAATGCTACTACTTGTTCAAACATTCTTCAATTGATGGGCATCCCCTCAATTTCCAGTTCTTTGAGAATGCAGAAAGAGTTGCTATAAATATTATACATATACCTTCTTTTTCTTTTTCTTTAAGCTGTTTGGGGTACAGACCTAGTATTGATATTGCTGGGTGAAAGGGTATGCACAGTTTTATAGACCTTTGGTTATAGTTCCAAATTTTTCTCCAGAATGATTAGATCAGTTCACAACTCCACCAGCAATTTATTAGTGTACCAATTTTCCCTCATCCCCTTCACCTTTTGTCATTTCTGATAGATAGGAGTTGGTACCTTAAAGTTGTTTTACTTTGAATTTTCACTAATAAGGAAGTCAGAGCATTTTTCACATGAATGTAGCTTTGATTACTTGTTCATTAACCAGCAATCATTTAGGGAATGACTCCTATTTTTATAAATTTGACTCTATTTCCTATATATTTGAGAAGTGAGGTCTTTATCAGAGAAACTTGTAATTTTTTTTTGGAAATTATTTCACTGTCTATAGTACCTTTTAAGAAAATGGAGTTTCTCTGATTATCTGTTTTAATAAGGCCTGGTTTTGCTTAGCTTGGCTCCTGCCATTTTTACTCCAGCTGAAACATCATAGATTATGCTCCTGCCCCTTATTTTAACTCTGTGTATGTGTTTTGCTTTGTCAAGCATGTCTCTTGTAAACAATATATTGCTGGATTCTCATTTCTAATTCATTCTGGTATGGGCTTCTATTTTATGAGTAAGCTCATCCCATTCACATTCACAGTTATGTATTTACTTCCATCCCTTTTCTCTCTCTCTCTCTCTCTCTCTCTCTCTCTCTCTCTCTCTCTCTCTCTCTCTCTCTCTCTCTCTCTCTCTCTCTCTCTCTCTCTCTCTCTCTCCCTCCCTCCATCCTTTCCTCCCTCCCCTTCTTAAAATTCTGTTTTGCTTCTGACCACTGCCTCCTTTAATCTACCTGTCATACCTTTTATCATTTCCCTCCTCTGGCACACCTCTTATCCCTTTCCCCTCCTATTCCCTATTAGGTAAGGTAGATCTCTCTACCGAACTGCATGTATATATAAATGTATGTTTGTATATATGTATATACATATACATATAGACCTATATACATACACACATGCTTTTTCCCCTCTATTGCCTCCTACCCTCCACCCCCATTTTCTCCTACCCTATGAAAGCTCTTCCTTGCATGTTTCTTTTAGAGCTGTGTGTTCTAATTTTCAGTTGTTCCTGGGTGACTCTATGACTTGGATCCATTTTAAATATACATGAAACATAGTTTGGTGTAAGTTTTAACATTTTAAAAATGGAAGTCATAATATCTACTTCCTACCTGCCTGATTTAGAGCACATGGAGATTCATGGATTAGAATATGGGCCATGCTTCTGTATCTTCATTTTGAAAGTACCAGTTCTGTTCTTCCTGCCCCTTAAAAATGCTGAAGTCATAGCTCTGAAAATGACTATAAAAATTGACATTGATAAATGTGAAAGTTTAATGAATAGCTTTATAACAGAACTGAGATATGTTGGGCTTACATCCTAGTCACTAGAAAAAGGAACAGTGCAACTGAGTGAGGTTTAGATAAGAAGGTCCAGTATGATCTTTTGGACAGCTCCCGCAGACTGGTGATGTGAACCTGTGAAAAGAGACCCAGCATCCAAGGAAAGTGATAGGCTAAAGGCCTCAAACCCACTGAGTCCATTTAGCATCATTTGAATATATATTTTTGCTTAACATTTCTCTCATCCAAAGAAGTCATCAATAGTAATATAATACTATGATCTTGATAATAGTATCTACTGCTATGATAACAAAATAGATAAGCATGCTATTGATCTGTTTTGCTTATTTCTGTTCATCCCCTCAGAGCCTCAGTGAAATCTGTCTTCTTGAATTGTTCCTTGTTTTCAGGAGAAAATCCTCTGAGTTCATAAGAATCTAGCACTCTTCACTGTTATACAGTTTTTTTCTTTCTTCCTTAAAGGATTATTTCTATCTACTGTGCAATTGGAAGTAGTTTGTTTCCAGTGCCTCCTAGAAACCATCTACAGTTTTCTCATTTGCTTTCTGTTCAATTCCATAAACCTTAATTAAGCACCTTCTATATTTAAGACGCTGTGCTTGTCTAGTGCCTTGTGCTAGGACAATAAGGAAATAATTTCTGCCCTTAGGAAGCTTATTTTCTATTTAGGGGATATAACATGTAGACAAAAATTATAATCTAAAGATAATTGAGTATGGAGAGAGTACTATCACTTCGGGGTGGAAACAGGTAAAGCTTTAACTATGAAATGGAAGACAAAACAAAAAAAAAAAAAAGAAAGAAAGAAAAAAGACCAGAAGGGGGAAAAAGTTGTGAAAAAAAGAATGAATTTTTTTTTTGTAAATAGTATTTTACTTTTTCCAACTACATGTGAAGATGGTTTTCAATATTCACTTTTTCTTAAAATTTTGAGTTTCAAATTTTTTCTTCCTCCCTCCCATCCCCCTCTGCAAGATAGAAGGAATCTAATATAGGTTATACGTATGCAATTATGTAAGCATACTTTCACATTAGTCATATTATGAAAGAAGAAACAGCAAAGGGGAAAAGGTCCCCCCCCAAGACCCCAAAGAAACAAAAAAGGGAAAATAATAGTTTGCTTGGATCAGCATTCAGACTCCATAGTTCTTTCTCTGGATGTGGATAGCAATTTCCATAATGAGTCTTTTGGAATTGTCTTGGATCATTGTATGGCAACAAGTTAAGAATTACTATTGCCCAAAATATAGATATTTCTTGAAATGCTATGTATATTCACACAAGTATAGTTTGAGAGTCCTATCAATTATCTTGGGTTTCCAATCTCTGCTGTTTTTATATCATAAATCCCCCTCCAAAGATAGTTTTACTTAGAAGGAAAAATAAGAGTTGAATGCTCAGAGACTAAGTCCAAGTTCTACAGAACAAATCCTTTTATTAAGGAGATTTGTTCTGTGAGCTTTAGATTTGGTCAGAGGACTGCACTTGAGGACCTGGAGGGCCATATGTGAACTTGAGGCCACAGGTTCCCCAACTTTGGCTTAGACCTTCTTACCTTTAACTGTTGCCATCATTTCATCTATAGTGAGCAGTATTTCTGCCCTACTCGCTTTCACCTTTAATGTAAATAAAACATGGAAACTTAGGGGGAGGAGCCAAGATGGCGGAGTAGAAAGACTCATGTATGCTAGCTCCGAACCCACAGCCCATATATTTTCTGTAAAAAAAACTCCCCACAAATTCTGAATCAGTGCAAGCCATGCAGAAACACAGTGGAAGAGATTTCCGTTCCAGAGAGCCCTGAAAAACTGACCCCAGGGGTCCATCACGCATCCAACAGCGGAGCCCACCCCTGTGCTGCCCTGGCCACACGGCCCCAGAGGAGCAGATCCGAGCAGGCTTCATGAACGGAATCTCTGGTGGCCGCGAAGGTCCCTCCACCCACAGGCGCTCCAGGTCAGTGAAAGAGACTTCTGGGCTGGCTGAGAGGGGAGCGGGATGTCTCCATAACTCAGGCCCCCTCGGGAGGCAGCTGCAGAGGCAGCGGCAGCCTGGGACTCCCAGAGCAGGAAGGAGCTCAGGGCCATTACTGAAGGTCTGCGCATAAACCCCCTGAGGGAACTGAGCCTGGGAGACGGCCCCGCCCCCACCCCAGCACCAGAACTTAAGCTCACATTGAATAGCAGCCCCGCCTGCCGTGGAAAGCCCTGAGGCTGGGGAGCAGCATTTGAATCTCAGATCCCAAGCACTAGATGGGCAGATCTAGGCGGGCGTGGAGAGGAATCTCAGAAGTCAAGTAACTGGCTGGGAAAATGCCCAGAAAAGGGAAGAAAAATAAGACCATAGAAAGCTACTTTCTTCGGGGACAGATGTTCCCACCTTTCATTTCTGATGACGAGGAACAATTCTTACCATCAGGGAAAGACATGGAGGTCAGGGTCTCTGTATCCCAGACATCCCAGGTGGATGTCCGGTGAGCTCAAGCCATGTAAGAGCTCAAAAAGGATTTTGAAAATCAAGTTAGACAGGTGGAGGAAAAACTAGGAAGAGAAATGAGAGAGATGCAAGAAAAGCATGAAAAACAGGTCAATACCTTGGTAAAGGAGACCCAAAAAAATGCTGAAGAAAATAGCACCTTGAAAAATAGGCTCACTCAATTGGCAAAAGAGGTTCAAAAAGCCAATGAGGAGAAGAATGCTTTCAAAAGCAGAATTAGCCAAATGGAAAAAGAGGTTCAAAAGCTCACTGAAGTAAATAGTTCTCTCAAAATTAGAATGGAACAGATGGAGGCTAATGACTTTCTGAGAAACCAAGAATTCACCAAACAAAACCAAAAGAATGAAAAAATGGAAGAGAATGTGAAATATCTCATTGGAAAAACAACTGATCTGGAAAATAGATCCAGGAGAGACAATTTAAAAATGATGGGACTACCTGAAAGCCATGATCAAAAAAAGAGCCTAGACATCATCTTTCAGGAAATTATCAAGGAAAACTGCCCTGAGATTCTAGAATCAGAGGGCAAAATAAGTATTGAAGGAATCCATCGATCACCGCCTGAAAGAGATCCAAAAAGAGAAACTCCTAGGAACAACTTTGGATTTAGGAAGAGACAGTTGAGTACACAAGAAGGAAGGGGCACTTCAAATACCGATGTGTTGCAACAGAGATTGCACATGTTTGAGTGACTAAGCCCTCAGTCCCCTAGTCTCTTCCTCCCCCCTCAAAAAATTCAGAAAGCCTACTCCAAAATTTTAAAATTGTTATTTTTTTAATTAAGAGTAAGTTATTTTCCCTCCCAATTCCTCTTCTTCTGAAAAAAAAGAGAAGTCAACCAATTAGAAAAGGAAAAATAACAAAAAAAAAAACCCTTGTAAATATACATACACACAGTCTTTACAAATTCCCACATTAGCTCTATACAAAAATGCATGTCTTTTTCTGCATATTGAGTTCATCACCTTTCTGTCAGGGAATGGGTAACCTTCCTTGTTGTCAGTACAATCTGCTGGAATAACTAAAACCATCTGGCAGAAATTAGGTTTAGACCATCATGTTATACCATATAACAAGGTAAGCTCCAAATGATGCATGACTTAGATATAACAGATACAGATTAGGCATAAAAGGTTAGATATGAAAGGTCACATCATAAACAAAATAGAGGAGCCAAGAAGACATTACTTTTAGGTGAGTGATTTGGGGAAGAATTCATGCCACTTGTTCATTTTCATTATGTGTTCCTGATTCAGGTTTTTTTGTATATCTTCTAAAAATATGAACTTATTGATGAGTTCCTCATGCATCCACATAAATCTCTTGTTTTTATCTCATTGAAATAATTTCTGGGAAAAAGATTCTGGGAAGATGGCTGAGTAGGTCCTAAAATTCCAAGCTCTCAAGATTTTCTCCCACAAAAGAGTTAAAATATCATCTTAGGGCAAGTAAAGTATGGGTGGAGATAAATAAGAATAGGGGTACACTGAGGTCTTCCCGGGACAATTTGAGAAGTAGAGAAGAAAAGTCCCAGGACTAGGGTTGGTCCCTTTAAAGAATAAACACCTCCAGGCTAGGGTCCTCTTTAACAAGTGGGAAGCCCTAGTGTTAGTAGGTTTGAGAGGCTGCCTTGGCCCCAGTCACCCAGCTCTGTATCAAAGAGTAGAGGGGGCAAGAGGGATCCAAGGATGGCTGGAGGGTGAGTGCAGAAGCAGTGCGACTGAATGCTCCTGACTGCAAGCACTTATGAGAGATTGGAAATTTGGTTTTGGTTCCAGGTGGGAGGGGAGAACTGAAGATCTGGGGCAAAAGGCACCATTTTCCATACCCCCAGGGCTAGAGGTGATTGCAAAAATTAAGCTATTACCAAAAAAAAATCCACAGGCAAAGGAAAAAGGATCCAACCATGGAAAGCTATTATGGGAATTGAGATGACTGGGGTTCATCTTCCGAGGAGGATATTGAAGTAAAGAAACCTCCAGAGAGTAATGTCAAATGGTCACTTGCCCAAAGAGAATTCTTTGAAGATCTTAAAAAAGAGTTTAAAAACCAAATGACAGTGATGGAGGAAAAACTAAAGAAAAAATAAGAATAATCCAAGAAAAACAAGAAAGTTATGAAAAGAAAGTCAGTCAATTAGAAAAGGAAATCCAGAATCTTAAGGAAGAAAAAGACACCTTGAGAATTAGAATTGGACAAAGTGAAGCCAGTGAAATTATAAGATATCAAGAAATATTTAACCCAAATATGAATAATGAAAAAATAGAAGAGAAAGTGAAACATCTTATAAGAAAAACAACAGATTTGGAGAATAGATCAAGAAGAGAAAATATAGAAAATAACCAGACTAACTAAAAGTTATGATCAAATAAAGAGTCTTGATACAATAATACAAGAAATAATTAAAGAAAACTGTCCTGAAGCATTGGAACAAAGAGGGGGGGTGTAGAAATAGAAAAAAAAAATCCATCCATCACCACTTAAAAGACACCCTATGAGGAAAACTCATAGGAATATCATAGTTAAATTCCAAAACTCCCAGCTCAAGGGTAAAATATTAAAAGCATCAATTAAAATAATTTAAATATATTGGTATCACAATTAGACTCACACAAGATCTAGCAGCAGAGACATCAAAGGACCACAGGTCTTGGAATGTAATATATTGAAGAGCAAAAAAACTGGGTCTATGACTGAAAATATCATACCCTGCAAAATATCATCCTGAATGGAAAAAAAATGGACATTTGATTTATTCTCAGACTTTCAAGACTTTGTTAAAAAAATCCTGAACTTAATAGAAGATTTGACATATAAGAACAAGAGAAAGATATGGTACATACCAGATTGATTATAAGGTATTCATAGGGACAGACTATTTACTGTGTGTGTGTGTATGTGTGTGTATAACGTATGTCTAAGATTCTTATTAATAATTGGGTGGCTCCTAAGTAATATTGGGGAAAACCTGACTAGTATATGAATTTTAAAAGTGAAGCCATTGAAGAATAGCTAAAAAGAGTAACCATCTTATGCAAATTAAGTGCAAGAGGAAGAATCAATATCAGATGGGGAGGAGGGTTGGTAAGTTCTGGTAACCTACTTTCATTGGGAATAGGTTTAAGAGGGAACAATACATATATATTTAGAAGAGTATAAAAGTCTTCTAAATTCAGAAGAAATAAAATGATAGGGGCATAGGGAGGGGGAGAGGACAAGGGAGGGTTCTTTAGAGGGGAGGGGAGGGGAATAGGCGAAAGGTGAGTATAGAAGGGTGTTTAGATTCATGGGGAGCACAGATCCTTGGAGGGGGTTAGGTAAATAATAGGAGGACAAGGTAGTGGGTGGAAGTTAAGTAGAGGAAGCAAGAGAGATAGGAAACAAGAGATATGCTCGAACATACAAAACAAAGATCAGGAGTAGAATATGTGCCTATATATGTATGTATATATCTATAGCTATAGAGAAACATATCTAAACTTTATTGTAGCCTTTTGGGGGGTTGGGGAGGCAGGGGAAAAAGAAGAAAGTAAAAAATACACAGCAGAGAAGAGTTCAGGAGGGAGCAAAGAAAAGATGGACAATTTTCATCACAAGTTATTATTTATCATCCAGGTTTACTTGAAATGAATATTTATTACATAATTTAATCTTTCTCATGTTCTGCTATGCACACAACATGATTTTTTTCTTTTTAACTTTGTATTGAAGGTCCAATATTTAAGTTTATGACCCATGTTTTGAGTTCTTTTATTTTTCTATCCTGTATTTGTTTTCTGGCTTTTGAGTCTAAAGTAAAATTTTTAAAATGATACTAATTCCTGCTTGTATCTTTAAGAACAGAGATCTTTTGTTTTAGCCTCTTTTGTGAATCATAAATATCAAGGCCAACTAATAAATCATTTCTTAATACTTGAAAGGGACAAGCTGAGTGCATTAACAATGAAACAGAAAAAAATATAAAATCAGAAAAATTTTCAGTGAAATGCTTGCAGATCCAGAGGGTTCACACTCCATTCTTGGCTTTGTCTCATTATCATGAAGATAATCTCTATTATACTCTCCAACTCATCCCCAAACCCTTCATAGGAACCTCTACAGCTTCTATCCCTGGAACAATAAGTCTCCATTTCCTCGACCTTTATATACTTGATCTGGAAATCATCTTCTACCTGTCTCTTTATAATGCATTTTTGGTGGCAAGGTTGGCTTTGTTAATTGGCCTAAATATCAAAAATCTACTCTTCTGAGATATACACTTGGGTATTTTTGTAGCCAGTAAGCCTAGCCTGTAGGTTTTCATTTCAGGAAAAAAAAATGCGGGAAATGATAATGTTGCTTCATCAAAGATTTGCAAAAATGAATAAGTTAATATTAGTAATATATTTTTAACTCTGTAGACAATAAACCCAACTACTAGTCAACGTGGTAACCTTTGTAAAATGATCTGGGATCTCTGAATCGCAGGTATACAAATTTAAAGCATTTTATATTGGCAGTAGTGGTAATAAGGATGAGACCCAATTCATCAAGGATCTGTGATTTGGTCACTGTGAGGAATCTCAGGTCTCAGCATCTCCCTCTCCAAATCCCAATCCCACCCCACTTTGTCTTAATAAATAAGCATTGGGAAGCTGCCTGAGGCACTGCAATGTTAAGTGACTTGCCCAGGATTCCTTCCCAACCAAGTATGAGTCCAGATTTGACACAAGGTGCTCCTGACCCCAAGTCCAAGACTTAATGTTCATTCACCTATGATGGGATCATCAGTCATAAATCTAATTCAAAAGCTGGCACCATGGTCCAAGTTTCCAAGTATTTCCTGCCAATGAGAACTTGCTTCATGTCATAAAGTCTATTTAATAAGGAAGTCGATGTTTTCAATATGTGATAAAAGTTGAAGAAAAAACCTGAGCCTTTGAAAAAATGCTAAAGAATTTGGCTCAGGTATATGTCCTAATGTAGCTGATTTCTGCAGGTGCTTTGTTGCCTTTTCTCTTCACTGTCTTTTCCTTCAAATGCTACCTGAGTTTCATTACTTAATCAAGTTATTATAAGGGATCCTCCCCATTAGAAGTTTTCATGCATCATAAATATCAAGGCTAATGACCATAGTTAGGCAGTTCATGGCTCTTGACATTACCTGGCCAATTCCCAAGAGCATTTTATCATAGAACATGACAGGTAAGCAAAATGGACTTCCCAAATACCTAAAACCAAAATATTAATTGGCAGTTCCCTTATGGCCAAAGGAAAACTCACACCCGCAAAGTGGTTTTATGGTAAGGTATGAACAAAGTTTTCTATAAGGAAAGAGTTAAATTATGGGAAAATAATATCCTTGAGTCATTTTTTAAAGTATTTTTTTCTTTGTTTGGCATCTTCCTATCTCACAGTTACATTCTGCCTGAAGGCTCATAGCAGCCTGTATAATTAGTGCAAAGTAAAATACATTACTTCTGAGTCTCATAGCATGGGCAAGAGTGACTAGCGAACTTCAAAGACTTTATTATTTTAGAAAGATTTATTATGGGATAGAAGGAGATTTCCTTTTCATGTTTTTGTTAGAAAGATGATCAACTTTTTTCCAGTTCTTATGATTTTTCATTTCCATATCTAAGTTATGTGTTGATTTAAATAGATGGTCATTATTTGGTTAGTAAATTCATGCTGTAGAGAGTGCTACATTGATAACATTTTACTTGTGTATCTGGGGACTAGAAGTGACATTTGCATGTGAATATGGGTAATATATTTTTAGATGTGACTTTTTTTAAACCTGACCCATAGTTTCACTGTTGTAGGAGAGCTCCTGTTAAGAAACTTCTTGTTCTTCTGGAGACACCAAGAGGTTAGGGGACTTACCCAGGGACATGCTGACAGTATTGGTCAGAAGTTGGAGTCAAACGTAGCTCTTCTCAACTCTGATATGAGTTGTCTTTCCACTCCACCAAGCTGATTCTCAATATTAGCAGAAGGACAAAAACACCCTTGATTTTCAGTACCTATGTGGTATATTCATGAACATATACCTATATACACATACATACACACATATATACATATATACGCAGACACACGTGTATATATATATATATATATCAAATGGACAGCAATTGTATCTATAAAATATATTACATAAAATGTGATGCATAACATAACATAAATAGACAGATTGGTATTGTGTGTAATTTTGCATGAGTATATAGTTGTATATATGTACACATTAATTCACCATGGTGTATATTTATGAATATGTGAAATACTTCCATATAGTACATGCACATATATAGGATGTATTAAGTATGAATGTGTGTATATGCTAGGTGATTCAGCAAACAGAAGGCTGGGCCTCGGGTCAGGAATACCATAATTTAAACCCAGCCTCAGACACTCAACCTCTGTTTGCCTTAATCCACCAGAGAAGGAAATGACAAACCACTGTTCTTTGCCAAGAAAACCTTATCCAAAATCACAAAGATTCAGACACATGCCTGAATAATTGTACAACAAAATAACAACATATGTGTATATATATATATAATATATATTTATATGCACAATACATGCCTAATATCATCTATACAAACATACATTTACATATGAGTGTTTGTATATGATTTATATAGTTTATCACAGGTGTAGTACTTGTAAAAGTGTATGACTGTACAAATATTCATGCTTAGGCAGTTATAGCATTACAGATTTAGATCTGAACAAGGAATCTTAAAGGTCATCAGATCCAACAACCTCATGGTAAAGATGAGGAAACCCTTAGAGGTTAAATGGCTTGCCCAAGTTCACATGGCTGATAAGGTCTAAGGTAGCATATAACATGCTCTTCATGTAATCACATTATCCAATTTATTATTCCTTATAACAGTCCTGTGAGGTAGGTAGTAGAAGTACCCCGCATTAGCATTTACTGCCCCCAGAGAGATAAAAGGAAAAGATAAAAACTTAAAATGCTTGTTGGGTAGAACCCTTTCCTAGCTGAAACACTTTCTTTAGAGAGCTCAGAGTTGGGATGAGTGCTGTTTATAGGGGGGAAGTAGTTTAAAGATTCAGTGCTGAGTGATGAGGAAGGTTTTCCAAGGGGGGCATCCCATTGCGATTCTTCTACTTGAGTCTGAAGCTTTCAGAGTGTGTTCAAACTCTGTCCTTGGAAAGAATTGAAATCACTTGCATGGTACTCAGTTCTGAGCCTAGAAATTTTGGTAGATGTATGCACTTTCATATGAGTTTATTGTTGGCAAGAGTTTGATACTCTTTTGACCTCACCACAAGCTTCATGAACGGGGTTTTGGTGAGAGGACTTAGGATAGTGAATAGAAGTAGAAAGAATGTTACCTCCAATTACTTCTGGGTTAAGACTTATCAAGGTCATCCTGAGACAGGATGGGTTAGGGCACAGGACTGTCAGCTGCAAACCACCATAACCAAGGATCTGGGAGAGAGTGCTTAGGAGTTAACGATCATATGCACTCTCTGTTCCCTAATATTTTCAAGGCTCCTTGTGATGAATTCCATTCAAATTAAACATATGTAGAGTGTTTCGTAAACCACAAGAAGGAGATGTCAGTATTTGGTTACAGTTGGCCTAGGGATCAAAAACAAATGGAGAATATTAGGGATAAGAAAGAATTTGGATTAAGGATACCTTAACTGCCTTATTGCATAGAAAATCAGGGTGAGAATGAAAGGATGGAATTTGTTATAGCTTAAAAAAAGGTAATGGTCATAAAGTCTAGAATTCTCCACGTTACTCTCTGTGAGGTGTGTGTGTGTATGTGTGTATGTGTGTGTTCATGCTTATGTGCCTGGGTGTTGCCTTATAGTTCATTCACTGGTAAGTGTGACATACCCTCTCTTATTAACAATATGTGTGTAGGTATCTGTTTGTATATGTAAACTATCTGAAAATATAGTATTTAGGCCCTATTAGTGAGGGTAAAAATGTACAGATAAACTATATCATTTGTGGTTATGATGTGGCTACTGTCAAAATAACATGTTACTTTGACAGTTGCTTTATCTTCTTTCTGAGTCAACAAAAAGAAACCAGTTTCTTAGCAACTGAAATGTATTCTCAAGTAAGAACGTTCAAAGAGAAAAGGACCAACAAAGGAATTTAAAAAAGACCTACAGTCGACTGGGAGGCAAGATACCTTCATCGGGCTACATGTGCTCGGTCGTAATATGATGGGCTCTTCCTTGAAGTTATCCTATGGACCCATGTTGAGCCTGCTAGCTCAAGGAAGCTTTTGGTCAGCTTTTTCTCAAGGCAGGGTAGGCAGGAATAGGATGCTTGGGAAGACAGCTTGGGAAATGATGGCGAAGGTCCTTTCTCCACTTCATATCAGACTTCCAAGGGAGATAGCCTTCAGTGGGGAAAAGGAAAGAAAGGGAAAAAAGAAGGTGAGCTTAAGGATACAGAAATCGGTGTTCAGTCTTGATGTCTTTGTTATGGACTTATTTTGTGACTTTGACCAAATTTGTCTATGGGTCAACTGCTTTGTGAAAGTGAATTTATTCTGCCTTGCAGAGATACTGTGAAGAATAAGACAAGTATATATGCAAGATGCTTTAACATGCTCCAAAGAATCACAAGCTTTCATTTTGTGAAGCGTTGCCAGGGTTTGAGGTAGATGACCAAGGACAGTTCCTTCCTTTATAAGCAAGCCTTGGAAGAAGGTATATGAGGTTTAGCAGAATCAATCCTACAGTCTTTTTGTTTTATTATCTGATTTAATATCTATCACAGTCTCTCTTTCTTCTTTTCTTCTTCTTCTTTCTCTTCTTCTTCTTCCTCTTCACCTTCTTCTTCTTCTTCTTTTCTCTCTCTCTCTCTCTCTCTCTCTCTCTCTCTCTCTCTCTCTCTCTCTCTCTCTCTCTCTCTCTCTCTCTCTGTTTCCTTATCTGTAAAATTAGATGACCCTCAGAGGACTCTTCCAACTCTGTTTATGATCCAATGATCTCCAAACCAGTAAAACCCAAGCATAATGATGATTAGCCTTTCTTCTCAGAGATATAAAGAAAATAGCCTCTAAGTGAGTAGGTGCTACTCTGTCTAGTCCCAGTGAGCTGGTCTGCCAGTAAGCAATAACAGGAGGAAGAAGACATAAGGGAGAAAGCAAGAGGTGGAGAAAGGAGAGGGGGAATTGTTAATTAAACACTATTAAATATTAATTGACATATAAATTCAAAACCTCACCCACTCCTGACAGTTATATAATCTAATTAAGTGGTAGGCCCTGTTGCCCCATGGTGGCGTTGGGTACACTAAGGGAATAAAGTTATCTTGTGCTCATAAACACCATGAGGGCTTTATTAACCCAAGGCATTTGCTAATAAAGTAGATGGGAAAAATCAGCAATAATAATAATTTTAGTGCATGTGGAAGAATTGAAATGGCAATTTAGATCAATAAAGGAGTCCAGCTAATCAGATGATGTGACCAGTAGGTAACTCCTACACTCTGGCCTTCTTCGGTAGGTGGACGGATCCAGTGAAGGTGCTTGGTAATCCAGGGTTCTGACCAGACACTGAGACATCTTGGGGTGTCTGTGCCAATAAGTCATTAAGACCTGGGTTGACATTTTTTATCCCTTATGGGGCAAAAGAGTGAGCCTCTCTTATAATTGATTGATTGAGTGTAAGGAAATTATTAAGAGGCTTACGACTTGAAAGGATTCTGAATATCAGTTTGGCTTCTTAGTAGTGAAACAAGGGTCATAAGCTAGGTTAGTCTTTGTCAACTCTTTTAGAAGTTCTATACTTAGTAAGGGCATTGTATACTCCTTTGTGAAAAGAAAAAAGATTCCTCACTGGATTTTCTTCTCTACCATTCTTCAGAGATCTGGAGAAAAGAGATAGGGGAAGGGGGGCGTGTCAAAAAAGAATCACAAGGAGTGCCTCATATGTTTGATTTCCTGATGCTTTCAGATAGTCAATAAGCATTTATTAAGCACCTACTGTGTCAGATACTGTTTTAAATAAACTGTTGGGACACAAAGAAAGTCAAAATAATACCTGCTCTCAAGAACCTCGTAGTCAACTATGTATAAACAGTTGGAAGATAATCAACAGAGGGAAGATGCCAGCATTCAGGAGCATGGGGAAAAGCTTCTTGTAAAAGGAGGGATTTTAGTTGGGACTCCAAGGAAGCCAGGAGGCAGAGATAAGAAGAAAGAGAATTCCAGGCATGAGAGACAGCCAGTAAGAATGCCCAAAGTCAGGTGATGGAGTACCATGTTTGAAGAGTAAGGAGGTCAGTGTCTCTGGATTACAGAGTATGAGATAGGGTATAAGGTGTAAGAAGTGCACCTGGAAAATTAGGAAATGGTTAGGTCATAAAGAGCCTTGAATGTCAAAGAGACTGCATGAAGGAAACCAGATGTTTTCAAGGTCTATTTTCTTACTGTGAATGCTGCTAGGTCTGAGGTGACTTTTTTCTTCCCTTTGATGTCCAAGTTTATTTGAAATTTATTTTTCTTCCTTTCCTTGTGCATTTCATTCTACATGCCCATTAATATCTTGAAGTCAGACTCTTCTGTTTCACTGTGTTACAGTTAATCCTGTCTGTATCCTAGCATAGCATTGCTGCGGAGGTTTCCATGCCTGCAGGAGAAGGTTTCAATTTTTAGCAAATGAGTTCAATGGAATTTCCAAATGCAATCTACAAGAACATTTCTGCTCTTATGAAGTTTACCAAAGCTCACTTGGGTATGATACAACCTTGGTTTTGTTTTTGTTTTTGTTTTTTGTTTTGGTCCCTGCCCATTTCAGTGCATTCCCTTTGGATCTTGGAAAATGGGAGGCAATCTTCCCTCTTCCTAGCTACCATGGCTCTGTCTGTTTGTGTTTGGGGGGAAGTGTAACGTAACTATGTCATGGATCGCTCCATTATGTCCTGTATGTTAGCAATTTTGCCATGGTCTGTTTTTTTCCTTTTCAATTTGGACTTGAGCAGTTTCCTAAAGGAATGTGGATAAATGCTCTCAACATTGGGAGCAAAAGGAGTAACATAGTTAAAGAAGAGACATTGGCATCAAGATTAGAAGTCCTGAGAAGCCTGAACGTTACTCTGAGAAGAGAAGGCGTTGTGCTCTCAAAATGGTAGATACTAAATATTTGGGGGAGAAACTGGGGCTCCCTTTAGCCATTCAGAGGGAAACATAATGGAAAAGAGGAATTAGTAGATAGTAGGATGAGGCTATTATGTTATGTTATAATATAGTATTATATGATTAGTGGGTATGCCTAGGAATTTATATATTGTACCTGGGTATGGAGTAACTATTTGTGCTATTTATGTGGTACTAGGTTATACAATAGATCCAAAGCTGGACTTTGAGTTAAGAAGACCTCAATTCAAACCCTACCTTGTACACTGAATAGCTTTGTAACTCTGGGCAAGTCTTTTAACCTCTGTGAGCTCAATGGTTTTCTCATCTATAAAATGCCAGATAATAACCACACCTACCACACAGAGTTGTTATGAGGACCAAATAAGATAGCATATAAAACACTTGAGAAATCTTGAAGCTCTGAATAATTGCTCATTATTAATGAGCACTATTAATAGCACTAAATATTATTAATAATAACTTATTGTGATCCCAAGTCCATGTGGGCTCAGATGAGGGCCTCATAAAAGAAATGGGCAGGCTCTAGTCCCTTCCAATTTTTTGACTTGTTTTTTTTCCCTTCTATTTTTCCCGTTCACTTTTGGAGTCTTTCTTCTTGAAGTCAGGGCTGTATCTTGTGTCTGTGCTGCTGACGTTTTAGAACATGAGAAAGAACCGCAGTAGGAGCCAAGTATCTGCCAGACTGTGTCGGGAGAACTTTTATCATTTCTGTCAGATACATCACAACTCGCTTGTCTTACCATACATCTTCCTAAATGTGACAGAATATTCAGCTGTTATTAATTGAATACTCTCTAATTTAACTGCTTAGCGGGAGAAAGAGTGACTGGTTTGTTTCAACACGTAAAACTGGCATCAACCTATATGTGGGTTTCCAATGCAGCTGTAATTTCAGGGCCTCCAAAAAAGCCTTGTATGAAATGAAATACCTACCCTACTTTTCAACAAAGTAGCTGAATTAGATTTATGAAGTAAAAGAGAGAGGGGTGTGTGCATGTTTCTGCAATGTTTGTACTGATCAGGAGCATTGAAATCAGGCAGAAGACATGAACAGTCGAAGCCATTTTTTAATAGTGGTAAATTCAAGTGCTCATGGAAGCACCCACGGTCTTTGAGTTAGTTCATAAAACTTAACCAACAAAAGAGAGGCAGAGTGAATCGCATTGTCTGAAAACTTAGAGATTGGAATACCTGTTCTCTATTATATATTTTTAATTGGAGGCAGCCTTTAATTTGTAGTAAGAATATCTGAGTTCAAATCTCACCTACCTGAATGACCCTGGAAATGATTAAATAAATTGTTAAATCATTAAATGGTTAAATGATTAACCTCCTTGGACTTAGTTTCTTGATATCTAAGATGAGAATGTTAAAATATATGATCTTTCAATTTCATCTCTAAATCTCTGACTGTAATGATGATCCTGACCAAAGAGGTAATTGGGAAAGTCTCAGGACAGTCTATGTATTATGAATTACAATTTGTGAAATACAAAATCTTCGTGTATGCTGTCTAAAGAAGTCAACTTAATATAATAGGAAGCCTGTGAAATTTGGAGACAGGAAACTTGGGTTTGAATCTCAGTGCCAGGACTTACGAGCTAGGCGCACTTATGAGCTACTTGCTTGTAGCCAGTATCTTCGTCTACAAAATAGTTAGAATACTTGGGCTCCCATCATGACTCACATACTCTCTACTCAAATAACTACCACTTTAGTTCAGACCCTCATTGCTACTCATCGGGTCTGTTGTAATATTCCCTGTCTCAAGTCTCTCTCCATTCCAATTTCTCCTCCTCGTTGCTGCTAAAGTGATATTCTTGAAAACAGTTCCATGGTACTTTTTTGTTTAAGGAGTTCCAGCCGCTCACTTTTGCCTAAGCTTGGCATTTAAAGCCCTTAGTTCCAAGTCTGCCTTTCCAGGTTTAATACACATCATTTCCCTTTCCCACACTCCAGGTTAGTCAAACTGCCCTCTTGTTCTTTCACCTATGGGAATTCCTTGTCCCTTACCTCCACTTCTTAGAATCCCAGCCTTTCTTCAAAGCTCAGCTCATGTTAACCTTCAACAGGAAATCTTTACTGATCCCATTCCTCCTAACTGCTGGTGCCCCTATTAACCAATCACTATGCGCACACGTGTGTATGCATATATGTATGTGTATGGTGTGTATACAAAAGCTAATGTGCTACTATAGGAACATTTTGACGTTTCCCTGGATAGACTGTCAGCTCCTTGAGAACAGGGGCTGTTTCACTTTGTCTTTGTATGCTACATATGTAGCATACATATTAATATTTCCTTAATAAATACTTGTTGCTTGTTTTTATGTAAAACTTAAAGTGCTATAAGAAGTGTGTTAATAAGGCTCCAGAAAAAAAAAGTCCTGCAACACACCTAATCTTTCCTTGGCCCTTTGGAGAGAGAACAAAACCATTATCAATTTCTAGGTTCTGTCACTACTGAATGAAAAACAATGAGCAATTCCAAATGAGAGGGGAGGGAGGAGGGAAGAAGGGAGATAAGGAAAGAGAGAAGAGGAGAGACAGAGACAGAGATAGAGGGAGAGAGATTAGTGTGGAAAGCAGCCATTGCATTCAGCCATGTAAATTTCGTGATTCATTTATGTAAATTAAATGCAAATTATTTATTTATTTTTAGGAAGGTATAAAAATGTACTCATTGCCAAAATGCCTCTGGCTGTATGTACAACATATTTTTTTTTAAAAAAGAAAAGAAATGTGAAGTGTGAAAATAATGAGGAGCTAGACTTAGCTTTAACATTTACACCCACTGGCATTTCAGAAAAGTGAAGCCAAAGATATGCCTGTTGGTCCCCGCCCTTAAGGTCAGAAAAGTAAAATTTGATTCCAGGAAGAGCAAGTTCAGAGGCGGAGAAGACTTTCCCCCCCGACTCACTGGGGAATATTATACTATAACCTGCCCTGAGCCACCTATCATGGGACTATTAGCTTGAGTGTTCTGGGAAATATTATGACCCCAGGGTGCCATGTAACTAACTCACTGGTTCTTGACATGCTGCCAACATGGCCCTCTCTGGACCACAAAGTTGGAGCTCCCCTGGAAGCTTGCCAGTGTTTTAAGAAGGCCCTAGGGGCCCTGGGCAGCCTTCTAGTGCCATACTACATTCATAGCAAACCCAATTCAGAAAGGTCTCCTTTGCTTCCATTCTGGGCTTGGCAGACAAGTTTAGAGCGTTTTTTGTAGGGGTTAGCAAATTTGCCTCCCACTTGGGGACTGTTTCTTACACTGGGATACTATAGTGAGCAGGTATACTTTTTCTTCAGTTTTTGTCGTGTTTAGGCCAGGCACTCTATCCACTGTACCACCTAACTGTGCCTAAAAATGTTAAGTGACGTATTCAGAGTCACCTAGGCAGCTAATGGCAGAGCTGAGAGTTCAGTTTTACATTTGTAGCTACTATTTACAAAGCATTTCTACACAGCCTTTATGTATATCTTTATTTGTATGTGTGTATACACACACATACACACATAGATAATGTATATATGTACATTGCATATACATACATATATAAATATTTCTACATGCCCTTCATATGTATCTGTATCTACCTATATCTTCATATATACATATAAATATACAAATATTTCTATTTACCTATCATGTATATCTATATGTATGCACATTCATAAATACATACGTTGTCATTGTGAAGTTTTCCGGTCTATCTATATGTATGCACATTCATAAATACATACGTTGTCATTGTGAAGTTTTCCGGTCTTAATCCTGAAAAGCTCTTTGAGGTTTCATTTTATATAATCTTTTGGTTGTGCACCCTCCAACAATGGTGCTAAAAGACACTTTTAAAATGTCAAGTGTCAAAGAAATTCTTTCAAAAGAAACACTTACAATGGTGTATTGTAATGGACAGATTTAAATGCTGCCTAATGATTACTTGATTGGTGCCTGGTGATTACTATATAAAGAGAGTTTATTAGAAAATTAGTATTTGCATGATAAAAAAAGTGGGACCTATGTTCTTTGAGCTAAGGTATTATGGACTCTAAATGTTAAATGAATATTAACAACAAAAACATACATTTACTGAACCAGCAATGTCTTCCCCAAGAATAGACATTTCTTCCTTGACTTGTAAGGCTGCATTCTTAATAATGAATACAACTTGATTAGCAATGATTCTGATGAGTATTGCCTCAGGGAAAGTGTCACAGGATGGGATACTACCATGTGTAGCTGAAGTGACCTTACATCAAAGTTTAATAGATCTAGAGCTGGCAGGGGTCTTTGAAGTTGGCTTGCCCAGTCTCTTCCTTTTGAAACTGAGTAAACTGAGGCCCCAAAAGACTGTGACTTATCCAAAAGTCATACAGGTAGAAAGGGGGGTATCTGGACTGGAACCCGTAGCTAGGAATGTCTTGCGTTAAATGTACTTGGCCTTTGAAAACACTACTGTAGAGATGTTGTTTCAAGGGTTTCCAAGAACAGAGGAATTTCATATTTTAAATACCGGCCTAATCCAATATTTGACAGTTCTCGCTGTATGATAAATTGTGGTATATTTATGTTTACTCCTCATGACCACTATTATTGAAAATCTAACCCATGTGAAAACTAGGACTATGGAAAAGAAAGAGTGATACAGCTTTGCATTTATTTTTATGGTGGCATTCAAAGATTAGAGAAAGGTCATTGAATAGTCCAGTGTCCTCATTTGAAATCGTTAGGGAGCTCTTGTTTCTGAACATGTGGGAATTTAGTCTGCGGTGTGTGCCACAGGGGCTGATGGGTAAGACCTGAGTGTGGATTGGTGAGATCCGAGGAAGTCTAGGTACTAAAGGGAGGTACTGAGGAGTGTTGGGGGTGGCCTGGAAGAAACTGAGAATAGGATATTATTAGTCAGAACCACAGAATTGGTCATGCCCTGGGGAGCACCCTTCGGAAGAGGGGAGGTGCTGCAAGCACGACTATGGAAAGTACTCAGTGTCCTTGTTAATGAAAGGCATGCTTGCTTTATTTAGCTAGTCTAGGTTTGCAAACATGGGATGCTGGGGTATCCCTTAGGATAATGTGCCCCAGGCTCCTCGGGATGTGTTGTGGCTATACAAGCATGATAACCATTTATACAATGCTACAAAGACAAATAACTTTGAAAACTGTAAGGATAATGATTCACACACATATATGTACACACGTACACACATATACATGTGTGTACATACATATACATACACATATAAGTGCTCTGAGCAGTTAAGTGACCTGGTTAGTCTGCGTTACAGAGACGTGATTTCAACTCGTTTCTTCCTGACTCAGAGAACAACCTCTCCCTCCATTATGCAAAACTGCCTCTCATTCACATGCATAGGGTGTCCCAAAAGTCTTTGTACAGTTTTTTTCTATTATTTCATTTAATCTGCCCTACTAAGCTTTACTAGCTTAAGACTGCTCTGAGACTTTTGATGTGCCCTGTAAATGTATGTTTGTGTGCAGTTAATAAATATTAATAAAATATTTTCACTATTTTCTCTCAAAGTGGACATTATATCTCTATTTAGGGTTGAAGTTTAGGGTAGATTTATTTCAAATTCCAGATTATTTTCACGGGCTCTCACATGGTTGGTTGTGAATATAACCTGCCCAGAGTCACCCACACACCCTCCATTGCCGCCTTCCTTCTTGCATTTCCATATACTTTTCTGTTATTTCACTTAATCTGCACAACATGTGCTAGGCTTTGGGAGTTGTCCCTTCAAATTTTTGTCCAACAATGAACAGCACAGTTGTGAAATATACAAGAGCCGCCTCCCCTTTTTGCCAACATCCCCAGTTGTGGTGTTTTTTCTTTCTCCTTGCCATTGCAGCCGGTGGCCTCAGACACAGATCCCTCGGTTTCGTGTTTATTATTACTTAAATATATCATTGCACAGCATCGTGGCTTATGGCTAATAAAATTCCCACTCTGAGTGACTGCTGCCTGGCATGGAGGCTGGTGACATGGGGAGCTGCGGGCTGATGCTGGAGAGGAACATTGGGAATTTGCTCCCAATCCTGGGGACTGATTGCTTCTCCCCAGAGCACATAGCGTTAGAGAGGAAGGCCGTTGTCTAATGGTCCTGCCAGAGGATGAGGATCAGCAGAGGGGCCCCAGGGTCCTAGCTCCTCCCTACCGTGATCATAACTGCAACTTCCTTTGAACCAGCTAAATATGCAACAGACTAGTTCTTCCAGTGTATTGAGCTTGATTCAACGGACTTGATAATATCAATATTGTTAATTATTTATTATTGTCAATAAGTATCTAATATTTAAAAGCTACTTGGGATATAAAGGTGAAAGAAAACAAAACTTCATTTTCAAGAAGCCTGTGGTTTAAATGGAGGCAGGTTAGCAAGGGGAGGACGTGTACACAAATAGTTATTACAAATTGAAAGTAAAGACAAAAAACTATGAGAAATTTGAGGAAGATCAAGTCTGTTTCATCTGCAAGTCGAGGGAGGGCTTCATGGAAGATTACACTTGATATAGAATATGAAGTAGGGAGAGGTTTTAACAGGCAGAAATGAAGGTGGGGAGTGATAGTCAATCCGTCCCATGTATATGGGAGAAGAAGGACAGTAGTGTGCCCAAAGCCAGACACTAGAAAGGGGCAGCTGACAGGGGAAACTTTGGAATAATTTTATTTGCTTTGAGCATAGGGTATATGAAAGAGAATAGTAATACTGGTAGCCAAGATTGATATAGTACTTTCAGGTTTGCAGAGCACTTGATGTACATTATCTCTCATGACAACCTTGTGTCATATGGCCCCCCATTTTACAGATGACAAAGCTGAGGCTGGGAAAATGCAAATGGCCTACCTAGGATCACAGAGCTTGTAAGTGTCAGAGTTGACTTTGGACCCAGGCCTCTGCTGAAGGCAATCCTAACACTCTTGCCACTGTGCCATGGTCTAGATAAAGATCTTTCACTTTATTCAGTAGGTAGTAAGAGAGGGACCATGGTGTGGTAGACAGAGGTGTTCCTGGCATTGGAACCAGGAAGGTCTGGGTTCAGGTCTCATCTATGGCACATACTGGTGGTAGGCAAGTCACTGAAGCCCCTGGTGGTCTAGGCCAGCGATGTCAAACTCAAATAAAAATAGGGGCCTCTGACCTATACATTAGGACCCAAGTAGGTGTCATATTGACAACATGTTTGTCTATTTTTTTCTCTATCAATACATGAACTCGTTGAAATCAGATAAGAACTACATTTTAATCTAGTTTGGGTCATACTTAGAAGTACTGTGGTCCATGTGCAGCCTTTGTGTCTGACACCTAGGTTCTGGGCAATTGATAAGATAAGGCGCAGACCTGCAGTGGTGGAGGAATTTTCTCATCTGGTGAAATCCTAGGTCCACTCCCTAAGCCTGGTAGGCAGTAAAGAACCACAAGAGGTTTTGGGGTAGATTCAGTTACAGTACTAGTGATTATAAGGGTCAGTTGGCTTCTACCTTGGAGGTAGATTGGAAAATAGAAAAAGGCTGGTGACTGAAACACCAACTGGGAGGTGATGACCTTTGTCCAGGCAGAAAGGGCATGAACTGGAATGGAAGGAAAAAGAGGATGGGAGTGAGACAAAATGGCAACATTGGAGTTTATAAAATTTGGAAACTGATAGGATAGATTTAATGATAAAGGAGAGGGAATAGTGAAAAGTGACTCAGGTTTTGAGCCTGAGTATCTGCGAGACTTTGTGCCATTAACAGAGAAATAGAGAATTTAGAAGAAAGGTTTAATGAGAATGGTAATGAGTTTTGTTTTGTGCGTGTTGAGTTGGACGTGTTGGCAAAATGTCCAGGTAGAGAGATAGTCAGCAGGCAGTGGGAAGTAAAGGACTAAGTCTCTGGATAGAGCTTGGGCCCAGGGATAAAGATTTTGGAGTCACGTAGATAGGATGGATAAAGAAAGACACGAATAGATGAAGTCACTCGGGGAGTGAAGGAAAAAGGGAAAAAGACTAAAGCCAATCCATGGGGACACCCACATTTCAGGGACAGGAATAGGAGAAGCCAATGAGGTAAAGCAGAGAGAGCCATTAGGGAAGTAAGAAAAGGATCAGGAGATGGTAGCATTTCGAAAATTAGTGGAAGACGGGACATCAAGATTTTATTGAGTGATGGTTTGCTTCCCTCCCTGGCAGGCTCTTAGTGCCAACACCCTCTGTTTTTGGAACCAAATATGTGTTTCCTTTTCTTTTGTACTCTGCCATAGCATATGATATTTGCAAAAGCTCCCGGATGGTGTGCCAGGTGAAGCACCCGTTCCCCTGTTGCTGTTGAAAGAAGGGAAAACTAGTCACCAAGGCTGTGCTGTGTCAGGAACTCATGCTGCTGGCTCCCATTTATGATTTTTTTTTAAATAAGAAAGAAACATAAGGAAAGCATTTGCTTTGACACTGAATCCACCCCCACATGTAGCAGTAATTGCAGGGCCTGGAGGGGGAAAAGAAAGGAGCATTCCAATTTGGGGCCAACCAGCCTTGACAACATTGCTTTAAACCCTTGGAAAAAGAATGCAGCCAAACCGTAATGGATCAAGTGTGGCACAGGTGGACAATCAAGGGGCATAACAGCCTACATTAGGGTGAGGTTTCCTGAGCCAAGCAATTCATAGTTACCAGAGGATACCTCTGAGAAGACCATTAACCCCAGGCCCGGCCCCAGAAAGGTCAGAGTTACTCCCCAGGGTTTGCAGGCACTGATGGAATCTGATGTCCAGTTCAGAGTATGAGCCACTGCTACTTAACACTCACCTTGGATGTGATCTGTGTTCTAAAAAGCACAGAGACCTACCTGCATGGGCTGTGGGCACAGAGATGTTCCAGCACCGCCATCCTTCACACATCTACACATTCTCTCTGTCTCTGTGTCTTTGCAAAAGTTCAAGCACTGAGTCAAGTTTATTGTTTCTATCTCGTTTATTTTAAGTATAGTTTTACACTTTATTATGTGCTGTGACATCTTAAATGGAGCCTGTCACTCCATCTTGACTACTGCTAGGGGCTGGAGCCACTTACCATGTCACACATTTCAACAGCCCTGATTAATTGGATCAAAACGAGCAGCTTCGACTCCACCCCTCCGTAGTACCCCCTTATTTACATATGCAAATAGTATCTGAGTAGTAGAACCCCAAATCCAGAGGAAAACTGGTTAAAAATTTAAGAAGTTTGGGTTTTCCTTCTCTTTTTTCTGCCTTCCTCTCCCTCTTTTTCTTTTTCTTCCTTCCTCCCTTTTTCTCTTTCTTGAATTCTTTCCCTTTTCCTTTCTTTTTCCCCTCCCCTTCCTTTCTCCATCTCTCTCTCCCTACCTTCCTATCCTTTCTCTCTTTCTCTCCTCCCCTTCTCCCCCCTTTACCTTTCCCCCCTTTCTAAATTAGGCAAGTTCCCTGAATTCACCCCCCACCTTCCCCAGTCACTGCATTTGGGTGCATACGAGATGACAAAAGCAAATATGAGTTGGCTGGTTGGTTGATTTATTTTTCCAAGAGTAACATTTTGTTATATTAATACTTGCACTAAAGAAAAAGCAAAAGAAAAGAAATGAAACAAAAAAGAAAAAAAACTTTTTTTTTCTTTATCTCCCATCCCTGGTTACAAGTCAGTTTTCTGTAACCCTGTCATTATGCGAGGTAGCCTAGAGTAATTTGAATATTTCATTCTCCCGGCTGCTAATGCTCTATGTGTTACAGATGGTCCTTGCTCCATCCTTCTGGACTCGGTTCAATTATAAATGAAAGTAGGGAGCTTAGATTTGTCTTTTTGTCTCTGCTTAGTTGAAATAACACAATCAAGCTTGATGGGTAGGAATTCCTCAAAGTGTCTCTCTGTCTCCCCTGCCTAGGACAGTGCACTTCCTTCCCCATTCGATCTGCCATCATGGTGGCCCTTTTGCATTTAGATTTGGAACCAAATAGATCATTATTTTTGCACACTTTTCTTTCCTTTCTTGAACCTGAGATTCTTAAGTTGTTATGGCCTGACCTTCCTTATCTCTCCTTTTCCTTTTTCTTCTCTCCTGTCTTTTCCTTTACCCTCATCTCTTTTTTCTACCTGTTTTCCATTTCTCTCCTCACTCCCTCTTCTCTCCTTATCCCCTATGCTGTGCTCTCTTTATTTTCCCCCCTTTTCCTCTGTCTCTCCTCTTCTTCTCCACCTCTCTATGCCTCATCCTCTCCTCTCCGTTGGTATGTCTCTATTTCCCCATTTCTTCTATTTTTCTCTTCCCCCTTTCATTCTCTTCCTCTGCTTTCTCCCTCACTCCTATTTTCTGATTCTCTCTCCTTTTCTCCTCTCCTCTTTTTCTTTCTCCTCTCCTCTCCTCTCTCTCTTTCTCTGTCTCCCCTCTCTCCTCCCCCTTTGAAGGGCTTCTCTTTCCCATTCACTTCTCTGAGGTGACTAAATGATTTATTTCAGTGGCTCAAGTAAACCGCTTTTCTTCTCCTTGCCCTTAAGATTGCACTTCATCTAACCGCTTAGTTGTCAGGAAGCGTATGAAAAGGAACGTTCTTCATATAGAAACATACAGCCATGTGGAATACAGAATAAATCTAGACAACATATAGATGTCGTAGCTGTTAGTTAACTGTGGTGTTCTGAATTTGTATATATACCCAAATTCAGTCGGGGGGGCGGTGTTCGGGGAAGGCTGGCCGGTAAACATGGTGCTTGTTCTGTCAATGGGGTATGATTTTATGAGTGTTTTCCTAACTGGCAAAATGTGCTGTTTACCTTGGGCTACTACTTGCACAGCAGTATGAGAATTTCCCTTTTAATTCCAACTTTAACAGTGGTTGCTATGTGCTTTGCAGACATACAGTGAGAGTTAAAATAATGTTCAGACTAATTCAGATACCACCCCAGTAATTTCACAGAAAAGGCATTGATCGGTGAGTCTAACCAACAGATGCTTTGTTTGCCTTATTTGTGCAGCTTAGTTAGGGCATCCTATAAGTGTCCATCCTTGTGAGATCACTTCCTGTTTCATCTTGATTTTCCCTGTTGGAGGAAACTAGATTCCTACAGGTTCATATCTGCAATTATGAGATTGCTAGCCTAAGGAAGTGTCTCTGATCATAACATTAGTTAGGGTTTTTCATTTCTTCCATGAGTCAAAATGATCAAGAAAAAAATCCCAGAAAAAGAATTCCCTATTTGGATGCAGGAATTATTAGTAATTGGCAATAGCCAAATGATAATAGGATCTCTTGCAGCTAGTCTGACGTCTGGTCTCATAGGGCATCATATCAGTCTTTTCACTGCTTCACTTCTGTTCCTACTGTGGGAATCTTAAGAGCCAGCAGTAGTAATGATCACCAGCATTTATTTAGTGCTTTTAAGTTTGCAAAACACATCTGTTATTTCATTTGATCCTCATACCATTTGTGAAATAAGTTATACAGTTATTATCATCCATCTCCTTTTACAGCTAAGGAAACTGTGTCTCCAATGAGTTCCATAATTAGTTCCGGGACACACAGCTCTTGGAGGTAGATACTATTATTATTATCCCATCTTACAGTTGAGGAAACTGAGGCAGAGGTTAAGTATACTGCTGCAGGTCACCTATCTTGTCTGAGGTTTGGTTTGAACTCGTCTTCCTGTTTCCATATCCGGCTCTATAAGTAAAAGGAATCCTATTTGAACTCAGATTTTACCTGACTCCAGGACCTTCTCTCCATCTGCCATACTACACTACCTTTCACTAGTAATTGACCAACCCAATATTTCCTTCAGTTTGCTTCATTCCAGCTTGATAGGCACCTACCTACCCATCTATGAAAGCAGCTCTAAAAGCAGTATAATAATACTCTTTGAAGATTTGGGTGCACTTCATTTCCTGGGTTCACTTTATAGTAATTAGAAATTTTTATTATTTGACGATAACATCCCGATGCTTTTTCCCCCTGGGAGTTTGAAATGAAGCTAAAATAACAATATTGTTTTCCTTCGTGATATATCCCTTTGGCCTGATCCACCTATTTTTTATTAACTCTTAACTTCCATTCCACCATGGGTGTTCAACATAATAGTGGAAGATTACTGAGCAACGTTACCACTACAGATATAATAGCGTCCCAGAATGGGGCACTTGGACATCTCGGTTATAGTCATGGTTGGAGCTCTTGATGTCCGCAGCTACTTTGGGAGAAAGGAGACCAATCATGGTCAAGTGCCTGCCATTCTTACTGTCTGCACTTAATTGCACCAATCTTAGCCTTATAAATTTAAGGCTAAAAGGGGATTTCATTCAACAAGTCTACTATGTGCAAGGTTGGGTTAGGTGCTGAGCGTACAGAGGCAAAAAGAAAAGCATCCCCTGTCATCATGGAACTTACATTTATTGGAGGAGGGGGAGGATTATACATGGGATCTCATTCAATCCCCACAGCAATTTACACCATGAACTCCTTGAGAGGGAGGACTTTTATCTTTTTTTGTATCCCTAGCTTAGCACGGTGCATAGAATGTAGTAGGTCTAATATAACATAAATACTTATTGACCGATCAACTATGATATTATTATCTTTACAGAGAAGTGAAGGAACAAATACATTTTCTCATTGTCAAACAACTAGTTTGAGGAAAGATGTGAACCCAGATCTTCTGGCTCCAAGCCCAAAGTTCTACCCACTATTCCACTCTGCCCAACCTTATTTCATAGAAGAAGAAACTGAGATTTGAAGGTTTAAGGGAACTGCCCAGAGTCTCATATGTAGTTTATAGTACAGCTATGAATCAGAGTTAGAGTGTCATCACCCTCGTCATCATCATCATCTTCATCATTGCTGAACTTTCTATGAAGGGTTAAGATTTCCAAAGCCCTTTACATATATTAACTTATTTGATCATCACAACAACTCTGGAAGGTAGATACTATTATTATCACCATTTTGCAGATGAGGAAACTGAGACCAGAGCAGGCAAGTGACTTACCCAGGGTCACACACTAAGAAGTGTCTGAGGCAGGATTCAAACTCAGTTCTGTTCCCCCACTCCCACGCTCAGCCTGAGATTCTCGCCATTGATTTAAATGTGAAAGGAACTTTTTTGGTCCTATAGTCCAATTTCATCATTTTATCATTAAGGAAACTGAGACTCAGAGGGTAAGTGACTTATCTACGGTTAGTAAATGGCAGAACCAGGATTTAAACCCAGCTCTTTAGACTCCAAATCCAGTTCTCTTTGTAATATACCATACATAATGCTTCTCAACCATCCCCTAGCAAGAAAATGAGCAAAACTGAACTGAACAGAATATAATTAAGTGTAACTGTGAAGGTACATGTAAGAGACAAAGAGATGTATTTTTTTAGAGTAACAGCAAAAATAAAATTGCCTATTTTTAATGACACTAGGGCTTGGCAGGGAGGAGAATCTACACAGGAAAACCAGGCAAGAGTGCACTGAGAGCAGTAAAAATAAATGATCAGGAGTTGATTTGGACCCATCCCACCATGTTTCATGTGTTTCTGTCCATTTCAGTCACATGTCCCTTCCTTTCGCTTTCCACTGAAACAGAGAGAACATTTCATTCCAGTGGGGCCATATTTCTTTAATTATAACCATCCACTGCCCCTCCTATTTGTGGTCACCAATCTTAGATGTCTCTCACTCTAAGCCTGAGTAAGACTCTCTCTTCCACACCACTACTAACAAGGCATTTATCTTTTGGCAAAAGCTTTCAGTGAAGGGGAGCCCATTGCCTCCTGATGTGCTTGGTTCATTCCACTTTCTGATGGTTCTGATTAAGGGGAAATTTTCTCTTGAATCAAAACTAAATGTCCCTTTCTATGATTTTCTACCTACTGCCTTGTCTTTTTGTGGCCAAGCAGAATCTATCTCATCATTCTTCCATATGAAAGATCTTAAGATATTTGACGATGGTAGCACACCCCGATCTCTCGGATGCTAGCACACCCTGATCTCTGTTCCTTCCCATCTCCAAAATAAAAATCTCTAATTGCCTTAACTGATTTATTGTTGTGTGGCTTCTAGCTATCTTACCATCCTGCTTCTTCTTTGGATGGCTGGGCTGGTGAAAGGAGCTAGAAACTGTATCATCTATATTACTCTGTAATATAGTTTCTAGAGGAAAGATCAAAGATGGTGGTACTGGCACCAAGTTATTTATTTAATTAATTTAAGTCAAATTCCCCAACTGTGTTCAATACTAAATATGTTGGGGTTCTCTTTCATCTCACCTATTATTTAAGTCACTGAGACAATATTCTTGAAATCAATGTTGAAGGGTTCTTTTGCAAAGCTTCATTGTAAAATACCTTAGCTGTCTTTTTAGCATGGGAAACTTAATGTATGTATTTGTGCATCTGTGTACACTACTTCACAGTATATATCACTCTGGGCTCTTAATAGGAATCTCCTTGGGCCATAAACCCATACAAAATATTTGACATTGTGGCTTGCTGTAATCTTTCTGTTGCAATAATGTGAGGGTGGCCACATTACTCAGGAGTGTACAATGCTAGTCTCGCACTAAAACATATTTTATTTAACTCGCAGATGTTTAGTCTCCTAATTTGTCTTTTGAGAGATTTTTCCCCCATCTTTGGTTAATATACACACACACATAATATAAATATCATATATAACAAATAGTACATAAATAATAAGCATGCTATACACTGTATTATATATAACATAACATTATATAATAAAATATTATTTGAATGCTTTTATATTTATAAAATATTTTATTTTAATTTATAAAATTATGTTGTGCATAAAATAAGTTATGCATACATTCATACATATATATATGTATAATATTTGAGAGATGCATTATGAACTAGTGAGTGGAGAGCCAGCCTTAGAATCAGGAAAGCCTGGGTTCAAGATCCACCTCCGCAAATACCAGCCATGTATACTTGTACAAGTGACTTAACCCCTTAATGATGCAGGCAGACGTTTAAGTCATAGTGATCATGACAGTTTGTATTTTTAGATAAGATTTCCTCAAAAGCAGTGAAATTACAGGTCTGGCCTAAAACATATGATATAACTTTTTAAAAAAATAAAAAGCCCATGTCTTTTCATTGGTGATTATGAAAATAACCATGCACTTAATTTCTCTGTGTAAGTATGCACTTACAGTACTTCAAGGATCTGTTATTTGAGGGTCCTTGTCACTATCAGAGGCAGTGTTCTCCTCCATGCCTCAGTAGATCATCTAGGTGTGTCTATGACAAATTCCTTACCTGGCGGTCAGTCTTAGTGATTGGCCTCATTAAACCCAGCTCAGTTCTGCTCGTCACTTACTGGGCCCATACTTCCAGATTATTATGAGTTGATGACTTGGCTGTTGAGAACTCAGGGTAGATGCATCTGCGTAATGCATTCAGCGGAAGTCCCTGGAATCCTATAGGTTAACTATAAATTACAAAGCTAAAATATGAATTGTAGTAAGGTACAGGACAGTTTTCACTGCCATTTATGAAATGCTTAATTACATGTCTTTATTGATGTCCTGTCTACTGTCCTTGGGGCAGTGAGGTGGTACAGTGGATAGAGTGCCAAGTCTGAACTCAGGAAGACTTATCTTCCCGAGTTAAAATCAGACACTACTTATGTGACCCTGAGCAAGTCACCTACCCCTATTTACCTCAGTTTCTCATCTGTAAAGTGAGTTGGAGCTAAACACTCCAGTATCTTTGCCAAGAAAATCCCAAATGGGGTCATAAAGAGTTGGACATGATTGAAAAAACTTAAGAATAACAGCTATACTCCATGGATCAAGTAATGATATTAGCAAACTGAACATATATATGTATGTATTTATGTATATGTATTTCATTTCAAAGTTTGTAGTCATACATATAAGCACTGCGTTAAACAATTTACAGATGTTATCTGATTTGATCTGTACAACAACCCTGTTACAATTGTGGAAATTGAGGCAGATAGAGGTTAAGTGACTAGGTCAGGGTCACTTAGCTAGTGAGTGCCTCAGGCTGGCTTTAAACTCAGGTCTTTCTTGCTCCAGGCCCAGCTGCCTCTTTAAATATGCTTTAGATTTAAGATAATTATTTAGGAACATGGGATCATATATGTAGAACTGGGAGGGACTTCCAAGGATATCTATTCAAGCTACTTTATTATAAAGAAGAAGACAATCGTGCCTTGCCCCACATCACACAAGTTTTGAGCATTAGAGGCAGAATGTGAACCTGGCTCCCAGCTGCCACTGCTCTTTTTTACTCAGATTTGAATCCTCAAGGCCAGTGTTTTCATTTTTTTTCCTTTCTCTTGGCTTTACTTTTACCATCTGTTTTAGCAGTTCATTCTTGAGGTTGATTCAATTATGGATCCATCATTCCTTTTGTGAAAGACTGTCCCAAACCTCTGAAGTCATGTACATTTGGGAATATGGATTAGGATTCTCTTACTCTTCTATGACTGATCTACTTTATTTAATTGTAACCAGGAACGACTTGGACACTGATCTTACATTTGCCTTAGTTGGAATATGCAACTTCCTCTGCCATGAAGCTATAGTATTGCCCTATGGAGAAATTCTACACAATATGTACAATCTATGACTAATCTGCAAAGGCCAGACCTCCTTCATCTGCCCTACACCACCAATGTTGGGCTACATCCTTTCTCTTGTCTCTCAGAAAACTGGATTTTGTTACCATCTAATTCATTTATCATGGAATACTTTATTGTGTATTACAGTTCAGGAAGGCAGGATCATAGCATATGTAAATCTATCTCCCCTAGTGCTTGGCACAGTGGCCTCCACATAGCAATTTATTAATAAACAATTATTAATTAGTATTAGGTAGTCAGTGATTTTAATAAACTTCCCCCACCTCTTCTTTCATTAAGTCCAGTCCCTGTATAAGATCATAGACATGGATGGACCTCGGAGGTCATTTTATAGGGGAGGGAGCTGAAACCTACTGGGCTAAAGTGAGTTGTCCATGGTACCAGAAGTATTAACTGTCACAGATAGAAATTAAATCCAGGTCTGTTGACTCCTGTAAGCCCATTGCCTTTCCTATTTGATCTGTGGGTTTATGTCCATGGAAACAAATAACTATTGAAATGCAGTGTATTGGCAGGTGTATGCAATGTGAGCTAATGGAGAGTCAGAGGTTTACAGATCTCTGGAGCTCTGAGTTCTGAGCAGCTTTGGGTTGTGCTCATTAGGTGTCTTTACTAAGTAGGGTGTCAGTATGGTGTGCTAGTGAAAGTGTGTGGCAGTGTGTGATTAAGAAGGACAAAGTGGTTCAGACTGGAAATGGAGCTGGTCAGTGCTCACCTGCTGATCAGTCGTGGGATCAGGTTCTTCCATGCTGGGCAAGCTAGAGAGAACTGAGGAAGGAAGGAAGGAAGGAAGGAAGGAAGGAAGGAAGGAAGGAAGGAAGGAAGGAAGGAAGGAAGGAAGGAAGGAAGGAAGGAAGGAAGGAAGGAAGGAAGGAAGGAAGGAAGGAAGGAAGGAAGGAAGGAAGGAAGGAAGGAAGGAAATTGGGAAGGAGGGAAGGAAGCTGGAAGAAAAGATGGGAGGGAAGGAAGGAATGAGGAAACTGAGGCTCAGATATATTAAATGATTTGTCAAAGTCACACAGCCAGTAGTAGACTCAAGATCAGATTAGAAAAGTTGTTTCTATTAGAAATATGTATCCCATTTGCCTTGGGTGATCAGTGGAACCCAACAGATCTCCAACAACAGATATAGCAACTCATTCCCCAGTCTCTAAATTCCAGAGGTGGGAGCAGGCACTCCATAGCTGGGACAAGGAAGGGTTCTGGCAGTGACAGCCCATGTGTCAGTTAGGGCTCCAGAAATTTATTGGCAGACTCTTGGGTGAAAGAAGGAAAGCAAAGGGGAGAAATGACTGCAGTCACTGCACCTGGGTACCTATAAAGGGTTAACTCTATATTTGTCTGTTAGACCAGCCATGCCCTGGGTGTTCTGCATTGGGACAAAAAAAAAAAAATCTCCCAATAAGGGTGGAGACCTCCAGAGACAACCTTGTTCATCACCCATTCATATGTCTAGGCCATCTCTTAGCCAGTTATTCTTTAGTCAGGACCTGCCTTTAATCATGTTTAAGCACAAACTATTTTCAAAGTATATGTCTGCCTTTAAAAAAAATAAACAGATGGGATAAAAAACTTACACAGAAATCACATCTGCCACTCTGGACAATTAAGTAAAACATGAAATTGTAGCGAGAACCACAGGTTTTTCAGGATGACAAGATTTCACATGAAAGGCTCATATGCTGAGTTAGGTTTGTAGGCCTAGACTATGATTTAACTCCATGCTTTAGGGGATTTTTTTGTTTCTTTTTTTAATCTCCATTTTGTATGGCATTCTTTTTCCCAACCACAGTAAAACACTGTTTAAGGAAAAACTTTGTTTTACAGCGAGGAGATTGAGAAATTTAGCAGGCTAATAGCCATGAAAACTTAGGACTCTAGCAAGTCTTAGCATTTTAGGGTGGAATCACTGAGATCACAGGGTTTTAGGAGCTGGAGGTAAAGGGGCCTCCAAGTTCACTGAACCCAGCCTCCTATCTCTGCAGGAATTCCTTCTCTAATACGTCATCGCTCAGAAAGATTTCACCCTATTTGTGAAGCATTTTCATCAAAACCACCGTAAGCTAGAGATTGAAAGGATTATCATAAACATTTGGGAGGTACGGTGGGGCTGGAATGATGGGGGGACCTGTGGTTTCACTGGTATAGAATAGGAATGACTCCTAGTGAGGAAACCCACTTACCTCCCTACAAGTGTGGATCAGCAAACTGTCTGGACTTGGGCCTAAAGGCGTCCCTGGCTTCCTTGAAGACTTAGCTCAGATTTAACCTTTTTGTAAGAGGCCTTTCCTGCTTCCTCTCCCCTAGCCCTGCACCCCAGGTGTCTTCCCTCTGAGAGTACCTCCTACTTAATATTCATTGTCTCTGTCTCTGTCTCTGTCTCTCTCTCTTTCTCTCTCTCTGTGTCTCTCTCTGTCTCTCTCTCTCCCTCTCTCTCTCTTTCTCTCTCTCTGTGTCTCTCTCTGTCTCTCTCTCTGTCTCTCTCTCTGTCTCTCTCTGTCTCTCTCTGTGTCTCTCTCTGTCTCTCTCCCTCCCTCTCCCTCTCTCTCTCTCTCTCTCTCTCTCTGTCTCTCTCTCTGACTCTCTCTCTGTCTCTCCTTTCTCTACCTCCCTGTTTCCCTCTTTCCCTCTCCCTCCTTCTTCTCCCTCTCTCCTCTCTTTTTCATGTTTCTCTTCTCTCTCCCTCCATATACATATATGGGATTGCCTTGGGAGTCTGTGGACATCAAGGTATGAACCATGATCTAGTCCATCCCTATCTTAAGATGAGAAATCAGAGGCCCCAAGAAATGAAGTGAATTGTCCAAAATCATCCAGCTCTGTACTGATAGTCATGTCTAGTCCAGCATGCCATTTGATCAGTCTGTGGCCTCCTTTGGCATTGAGATGTCTCTCTCATCAACCAAACCATAAGCTAAACACTGGTCTGTGTTAGAGGAATTCTTCAGTGACCCCCATAGAGGTCCTGACCACCCTTCCATTACCATATTGATCCATCCCATGTACCATCCTATTCTAGAGTCCTAAAGGTGGGTTCTGCCATGTTGGGATATTTGCTTTTTAGTCCCCCTGATTTGTGGCATTGAACTTTATCCCAGAGGATCAAATCTGTGACTGCTGACTCAATCTTCAGGACATGTCATCATTGCAAGGATCCCATCTATGATTTATTCTCCATTTAGGCTCCAGGACATAACTATGGACCTCTAAACAGACACCAAGGGAACACGGATGTGACTCATGAGCTCTTGACTCTTTTAAGAGGGTCACTAGTCAAGGCCACACAGAACAAAATGGGAGGTGGAGAGGAACATCAGAGATGAGCAGCAGACTCTGAAGCTGTACCAATTAACCCCTACACTCTCCTACATTTATGGTGTTTAGTCGATTTTAGTCGTGTCTTTCCTTTTCGAGTTTTCTTGTCAAAGATACTGGAGAAGTTTGTCATTTCCTTCTCCAATTCGTTTTCCAGATGAGGAAACTGAGGCAAACAGGATGAAGTAATTTGACCACGGACACACCACTAATAAGTTAAGCCAGATTTGAACTCTGGAAAATGAGTCTTCCTGATTCCAGGCCCTGTACTTTATCCACTGTGCCACCCCCTGCATAATGCTCTGACAAAAACTAAGAAAAAAGAAACAAAAGAGATCAGCTGCTTTGACATGTGTCCTCCAGTACTAACTATGGCTTAGACTTTGCTGAAGTCTTCTCTCCTTTGCCTAAGATGTGTGTAGTCTCTGGGGCTTTTCAGAAAGATGCAACACTTCTCCCCAGTAGTACTGTTCGTTAATGCCCCTCCAATATTCACCCCCAATAAGATTTTTGCTAGCTATGATGCCTTATGTATCACAGAGACGTCTTTCATTATATCCAAGGAGTAAAGTTGGAGAAGTTGGGAGGGGCACGATGAATTTTAAAAGTGGGGAGACAGGAGGTGATCTTTGGAGATGAGAGATGGAGTTAGGTACCTCCAAGTGATAAATGGGAATGCCATTTATCCCTCTGCTCTCTCTCCAACTTCTCAGTGGAGAGCATTCTTTGATTCAGAGACATATCTTACTTGGAGCAATTCATGTGCAAACATTTTTTTTTCTTACAAATTGCCCATTGCAGAGAGTTCTACACTGTCTTTTGGGGGTGATACAAAGTTTAAATAATACTCTTCCTTTACCCAAATCAAGTTTCCAATCTTGTGGCTCATATGGAAAGGGACCCATGGGCAGTGAGAGAAGAAAGGAGAGAAAGAAAGAAGGATGAGCAGCAGGGACCCTTGTCAAGGCCTCCCTCCCTCCCCTTCTGAGCTCCATGAAAACTGCCTAGATCTGGAATACTTCCTGCCTGAGCAAGGGGGCCGCCAGGGGACTTCTGTGTTTATTGCTTTTTCTCTGGGCCTGAAACTACTCAGCCTGGCTACTATTTGAGAACGCAGAAGTATTTTTTGGTTATTATCAAGGGGAGAGGGGAGTTTCCTTTACAACTAAATGAGAACTTGATATCTCTCTTGCCCCTTGAGGGGGTTCAGATTTCCCTTTCTGGCTTCTCTTTTCCCGTAGCTAGGCTGACATTCCAAATGGAGGAAGACTGCTTTTTCACGGAGGGCAGACGTAGAACAATTAGCTTTCATCCTACTCATCCCTCCCCAACCTCCCACTTCCACCTAGACCCTTCTCCTGGTACATCTCCTGTGTTGTCTGTCTGTCAGGCTAACAGACCCAGAACACAGACATCTGTACTTGACAATCGCTACAGTTTTTCTGCCTTTTCTCTTAAAAAGCATTTTTAAAGCCCCCAGAGACCCTTTAAAAAAAAAGCAACAACCACAACCGCAAATGCAAATGGAAATTGCACTAGCAACTAAAATGAACATTGTTGTGAGTCGTGAGATCTTACCCACACTGGGACACACAATTTTTTATTTTGGGCAATATTTCTTCTGTGGCATTTATTACACCTCTGTTAAACACAGCCCATGTGACATAGTGTTACTCATAGGCAATCAGAGAAAAAGCTGAAAGCCAGCCATTACCAGGGCAGGGCAACTTAATGTTAATAGCAGCCATTAAAAATTGAAAGCAAAAAAAAAAAAAATTACCCATCTTCCCCAGGCCAGACTCCTGGACCTGCATACCTTTTGGGTCATCAGTCCTTGAATGGTAGTGAGGAGCTGAGGACCAAGTTAAAATAGAGAAAGAGACCACCATGTTGGATGACCTGAGTAGGGGGATTCCTTTTTCTAGCTCCATCTTACAAGCAGAAAAAATGGCCAGTAGAAATCGACCAAGGAAGATGTGTTCCTTTTGATCCTCTGGTAGAAGGGAGGCAGATGGGCCCTATTTGCAGACCTGTATCATAGCCTCTTGGATATCCCTAAGAAGGCCCTCCAAAGTACTCTGAGTCTGAACGTGTTGAAAGGTTCATAACACCTTGTATTTATATAATGCTTTCCTCCACCGCATATAATTCATAACAGATTTACTATGGTGGCACCTTTTGCCAGTAACCCTTAGGGTTCAGCAATGCAATTAAAAAAATCCATATTTAAAAAAAATGTTTAAGGTGATTTAAAACCCTTTCAGAGCTTTCTTAATCCTAGCCAAGTTTTCGACACAATTTGTCCACTCTACCAGGCTACCCTAAAGTGGGTGGTCATGACAGCTAGACAGGAATTTCCAGAATCTCCAGGGTTTTATTGACACTTTCTCCATTAGGTTCATGACATGCCTTAACAAGATGGGGTCAATTGAGGTACAGAGAAGGAGGTAGCCTTGTTGGTCACCAGGCTCCCATGTCAAGCCAGGTAGAGAAAACTCAAACTGGAAACAAGACCCTTCCCAATCTCTCCAGTTATCAGTATGTTCTCCCCATGGCACTTTTTAAAAAACATAGACTTTGTATTTGCTTGCTTGTATATATATATATATATATATATATATATATATATATATATATATATATATATATATTATAATCCCTTCTCTCCTTCTAGTAGAATGTAAGGTCATTGAGAAAAGGGACGGTTTCATGGTTGTCTTTGGGTGGTATAGTAGATAGAGAGCTCGGCTTGAAGCCGGAAAGACTTGACTTCTAGTCCTATCCCTTAACACATTCTGAACATTCAATTCCAGGCAAATCATCTTTCAGCATTCTAGGCCAGTGATGTCAAACTCAAACGGAAACAGATCCTTTCCAACTGCCTATTGATTTGGAAAACCACAAGTTAACATTGTCTATGCTGCACTGTATTTCTATTTACTTTGCACTGAAGAGTTTTGAGTACTTCAGTTTGAAAGCTCTGCTCTAGATAACTTTATAAGGTAAAGTGATAATAATAAGGATAATGATAGGTAGCATTTAGAGCATTTTACAAATATTATCTTAGTTGATCCACACAACAACCTTGGGAGATAAATGTGTTCTTATCCTTATCTCTACAGATGAGGAAGCTAAGGCAGACAGGAGTCCACTGACTTGCCCAAGTTCACACAGCTAATAAGTGTCTGGAGTAAAGTTTTCTTGATCCGCAGTCACTGTGTGCTACCCATCTCATCCCCTAACAGAGATAATACAGGTTTGTGTCACTAAAGAGAGTTTCCCCACCTGGGAGATCAATAAATCAATGAAATGTCAGGTCTAGACCCTTATCTCTAGCATCTATCGTAAAACCCTGCCCACAGCAGGTGCTTTAAAGATGTTGCTTGAATTGAACTGAAATCTATGTGTGATGTACTAGCACCTAGACAATCTGATGTTTCGTTCACAATTCATAATACAATAAATTATGTATAATATAATCTATAAAAATTATAAATATAAATGTGAAATATATAAAATAATTCATGTTTAATAGATTATATAATATAATAAATAATAATCCACATGTATGTAGCATTTTATACTGTCCTCATAACACTTCTGTGAGGCAGTGCTTATCCCCATTTACCAGATACCAAAACTGGAACTCCAATGGGTAAAGTGAATTGTCCAGGGCCACATGATGAGTAAGTGTTAGATTCAGGATATCAGCTCAAGATGCAACTGCCTCCAGGCTTGTCCTAATACCCTCAGTTCTCAAATGCTTTCTAGACATGGGGGCAAAGTTGGTTTGGAGAACCACAGTGACAACTTGAGCCTACATACTGGCAGCCAGTGTTTGCCCTATGGAATACACCTTTCATTAGAGAAAGTATTTGATGTGTTAAATAATTAAATGTAGTTTTTTCCCCTTAGGTAGTAACTTAAGGTTGGGATTTAGTTGCCTGATAAACCAAATTGGAAGGTATTTGCTCCTCCAATAGAACGTAAGCTGGAAAGAAGCGATTATTTCCTTTTGAGGGGTCCACAGCATCTAGCATAGTACTGGGCACATAGTAGGGACACCATAAAAGCTTGCTGATTGATTGAGAGGACCTTTGGGAAAGACAGGTCACCAGGACAAGTACATATCAGTCTTCACTAGCTCCAAAGCAAAGAAAGATGGTTTTTTTTTTGGTCAGTTCACCAAGATAGCCTCTCCTTGGGGGGTCTTGGCTTTGTTTTTCATAGTATCGCTTTGTCACTCTAGGCCCTGAGGTTATCTTATTTAGTAACACTTTCCTTCCTTACAGTCAGCCAATGGGACTGCATTGAAGGGACTGATGAAGTCTTTCCCTGTGTCTAAAGTGTCATAAATAGGACCAGGTTCATTCTGGCAAACACACATGAAAGAGCCCCAAGCAAACCACCTTTAAGATGGGAAAAGGTCAGGTGGACAAGTACAGCAAAAGAGCTGGAGGGGCCCATTGATGAACATGATAAATGTGAGTCAGCAATGTACTGATATTGATAACATGTGAATAGGGAACTAAAATAAATTAAGTTCTTTATGGGAGGGATTGGCAATGGAAACAAAGGCAAACATTTAAAGGGCTGTGGTATATTTATTCCATAGTTTGGAAGGCTGGGGGAAGATTTCATGATTGCCTTCAGATACTGGGTTGATACCAAGAAAAAGCTGAAAAAAATTCTCCTTTTCTACATATAAATGACAGAACAAAAGTAAAGGGGTTGGCAGTACACTGAATATTGGAGTGCAGACAGTAGAACTATGGAAATCAAAGAACTTTGGAGTCATAAGAAGGGACTTCTAAAACTATCTATTTCAACGTATGTCCAAATCATAAATTCCATCTGCCACATTTCCGCTAAATTACAAATCAGGTAGGAGGTAGCATATCCTTGTTTAGTTGAGTTTATAATCCAAAGGAGGAACTACATGACAGTATATATAATTAAAAATTGGAGCAAGCTATTAAGGAAAGATGAGAAATCAACACCCTAGGAGGTCTTTAAGAGCAGGAAAAGCAACCACCTGGCTGGGATAGCTCCAGATTGGATATGTTCTTGCCTGAAGGTAGGAGCCCCCAACCCCTTGAGGTTTCTTCCAGCTCTAGGATTATAAAATTCCATTGAGTTCTTGCCCTTAAAAGAATTAACTCTGGACCACAGAGGCCTAATAGAGGACTTCTCCCCCCACCCCACCTCCATCTCCAGTGGGGCCCATATTTTGATAGCACAGAGCTTAGCCAAGCTACAGTACACTAAGCTGGTGGACTGATCCAGTGTTTCAAGTCACCTGGCTCTGTGCCATACAGTGTGTGTGGGAGAGGCTCCCTCTGGCCAGGCAAGGACATCTTAGACATTTTATTGCTTGAGAGATGGTGTGTTTTAATGGACTAGTCAGTCCATTTAACCAGGCTAGTCAGTCTGTTAAAATTCAGCAATTTCAAGATCTTTTAAGGTTGGGCAGAAGTAGAGATGAGAATCATCTGTAACTTAATTCCCCTTCCTATAACACACTCTCCCTCCTTACCACCCCTCCCATTCCTGCATCTCAGTGTAATTACCATCTTAAGCATCGCCTATTGGTTTCCTTTAGGTACAATTCACCAAGCCAAGAAACTATGGCCCAGCTGGAATATACAGTATCCTTTGCCAGTGTATATGAGGGCTTGATTACACTTCAGGATTGTAATTCAAGCCTGCTAATCCTCCTCTGGGTTAGAGAAAGAGGCCTGCTCTATTAGATAAGCTGATTACGGTCTGGTGCGTGCTTCATGCCTAGTAAGACTTGTTTATATGTGGAATTACAGCCAGTTGGGGTTAGCGCTTCACTATATTGACTAAACTTGCTGAGAAATCAGCAGGGCTAGACCTGACCCAACATCCTGAGGGACGGGAGGGTGGGTGGAAGCAAGGGAGCCGACTGGGTGAAGTAGGAAAATAGAGTCTTGACTAGAGCTGCTGCCCTCCCACCTACCCCCACCTCCAGGAATGTGGGTAAATATTTATTTTTCCTTCTTGCAAAGGAAATAACCTGATAAAGAGTTGTAAATTCTGACAGTTTAGATCTAAGGAAGTCTGCTACTAGGTACGTTGTCTTGAGGTGCAATTAGAAAGAGATTTGCTAGGACCGAGTCAAGTATGTGGTAAGATCAGCAGCTGGTTGCTGTTTCTGTCCACAGACAACAAAGGATCTAGGCATGGGGGCAAGGGTGTCCACAGAGACCATTTGAATGCTTTCTCATCTTCAGAGATGTCTCATTTCAAAGCCACAAAAGCCCTGAAACCACCACTGACTCTCCCACCCAGCTGATCTCTGGTCAGGTTTGCAGCTTGTGGCTTTGTTGAAGTCTACAAACCTTTATTCCTCATTGAGGAAGGACGTGCATGTATTACCCCTGACTGGGAATGTCAGTTGGCATGATTTCCACTGCCTGCTCATGAGGGATTCCCACCAATTTCTCAGGGACAAACCTTTGGTTGGTGATGGAGAGTGTGGCTTGTTCCCATTAAATTCAACTCAGACATCTATTAAACACCTACTAAGTGCAAGGTACTGAATGGAAGGTGCTAGGGACAGAAAGATTTTTTTAAAAAGAAAATCTCTGGCTTCATGGGGCTTACAGTTCAATAGACTTAGTATTTAGCCGTTTAAGCCTTGAGGATTAGGTGAACCCTTTGATTCTTGTAGCCCTGTGTTGGAGCACCTGGTTTTGATAGTCCTACTCTCTGTCTGAACATATGTTTCAACCTGTTCCCATGTTTCAGTATGTACAGACCCTTGATGGGCTGGGAGAGCGACCGACAACCTACATGTGATTCATTGTGACATTTCAGACTGGTGGCACGTTCCCTTCTACATATCAGGCAGTGCCCCTCCCTCAAGAAAGAAAACTCAAGGTCAAGAATGATAGTGGTGCCTAATCATGTCCTTACTCCTGAAACAGTTGGTCCTAAATACATCAAATTCATGAGGCTCTTCATCTATAGGGATCTTGAGATTAGCCTAGCACTCTTTTCCCCTCCATTTCCATCTCCTCTTTTCCCTTTCTGTGTATTCTAGTTACTCATTTTCCCTTCTCATCCCTCTTTTCATCTCCCTTTTATCTTTATTATCCTGAGAAAGCCCTAATTTCTTCAGGCCAACAAAGCCTCCAGGAGATTGAGTCACAGTGCCTGGATAATTCTCTCACCTGGGCCTGGGTGGTAATTCTTGAAGAATTTCCTAAAGGAACCTCAAGAATGGGGGAGATGAGGTTGACTGTAGCTTTGTGAAAAAATGATTAGAAAGGGACTCATCCAACATTAGTGGCAAGGCATTTTTAAATAATGTAAATGTAAACTTATCATCCTTTTCCATGATGCTGGTGGGTGTCTATTTTAAGAGGATATGTGCTTGTCATGATACATGTTTATGAATGCCAACATTTAATTGTCATGTGTGAAATTGGATATTTGTATATTTGAGTGCAGTCAATGCATTTGTTTATGTGCATGCCTTTATACATATTCTGCTTCTTAAAGGATGGAAGTAAAACCTGGGCACACTTGGCTCTTAGGCTTGTGGGTTTAGTATCTAAAGGACTGTTGTCTACAGTAAAACATACCTTTTTGAGGTTTTCCCCCTTGGGGAGAGGGTCTGAGACCCTGAAAGGGTTAAGGGAAGGAGAGGTAAACAGGAAAGCAGTAAGTGTACCACTTAAAAAAAACTGACCAACGAGTTCAATTCTTTGACCATCCTGTGATGGGAAAGTTAGCATGGACATCAAGGGATTATGGTCATGTCTGGGGCATCTCAGGGTCCCCAAAACCTTAATACTGTGCTTGGAATTACTTGGGAACAAGAAGAACTATGGAACCAAAGGAATAAGGAGATTCCAATTTTTGTTCAACCCATTATTCTATTTATCTTTTATCTCCCTGTCCCTTTAGACCCACGTGAACTGCTGCCCCCATCTTGGACTTCTAGGCATTTACTCTGCTTGTGTTGGTTTTGTTTTTTTAAACAAGAACATGGAACATTCTCTTCCCCATCAAATTCATCTCCTTCCTGTAATACTCTTTCTCTTCATTATCTTTACAGCACTGACAATGTGCCTGGTGGTTTTCATTAACATTCAGAAGATCCATGGTTCTGTTATAACTAATAACTGATTGGAAAAGCCTTTGGCAAATGTCAAGAAGAAAAAAAATTGGGGGGAGGTGAGGAGTCTTGATTTAATGAAGGTTGATTTCTTGGAGATTTTATCTAGAGAAAGGAAATAAACTGTCTAAATAAAACCCACATTGGATTTCAGAGGTCTAGACCTTATTAGCAAGTTTGTCCTGTAAAGTAGCCAGGGTTACACTACCTACTTGTGATAGTTTCTGAGCATGAGTGAGGTATTAGTATGATCAAATGTCTCTTTCCTTGGAAACACTTAGCAATGTTACCGATGTGTGCCAAAGAAGGAAGAACTCCAAATTTCAAAAATTCCTTTCCCATCTAAGAATACCCAATACGGCTCTTCCTTATCCCTGCATAAGGTCAAGTATTGTAAGAGGAAAGAGAGAAGTGGGTCCAATTCAGCATTGTGGAAATTGATGAGTCAGGCAATGAAATTTGAAGGTGTTATTTAAGTTGTGATAACTCCTCCATAAACTTTGGGTTCTACTATCATCTTGATTTTTCTGTCTTTCAGCATTCAGTAGAATTCAATTCAACCAATACCAAGAATAACGTGGGTGTGATAGCGCATTGGGATGAGCAGTAAGCAAGAAACAAAGATGAATGGATGACATGGTCCTTGGTCTCACAGTCCTTATATGTTCCTAGTAAGGGAGCCAGGGGCAGCTATGTGGTACAATGAATAGAGTGCTGGGCTTGGAGTCAGGAAAGTTTATCTTGCTGAGTTCAAATCTGGCTAAAGACACTTACCAGCTATGCCACTCTGGGCAAGTCACTTAACCTTGTTTGACTCAGTTTCCTCATCTGTAAAATGAGCTGGAGAAGGAAATGGTGAATCACTCCAGCATCTTTGCCAAGAAAACCCCAAATGGGATCAGGAAGAATTAGACATTGCTGCAAACAAGTGAACATCAAAAGTCAGACTACAGACACAGGTTACTAAAAGTCAATCATATCTAAACTAATGATTATTAAATTTCATTCTGTCCATTTCTCTGATAAAGGAGAGATACTTAAAAAAAGGCTTTGTCTGAGTGAGGAAAAAATATTTTTAATTGGAGATGGTCACCAAAGGCATCATGGAGAAGGTAGCACCTCAGTTAGGGTTGGGTTTAATGCTTTGAAGTTATAAATGGTTGTTGAATGAAGGGGAACAGGAAAGGAATAAGCATTTATATAGTGCCTGCTGTATACTTGGCACTGTACCAAGCAATTTTTACAAACATTATATCATTTGATCTTTATAACAACCCAGAGAGATACTGTTATTATTAATGCCATTTTACAATTGAGGAAACCAAGGCAAATGGAGAGTTTTAAGGGTCACAAAACTAGTCAATATCTAAGGTCAAATTTGATTCAGGTCTTCATGATTGCTAGTCCCAGCTCACTATCCATTACACCACCACCTGCCAAATAAAAAAATGAATGAATGAATCCTCTGATAAAGGGGTTCTTAACTTTTTTGTGCACTAGATCCATGGTCACTGGGAAAGCCTATGGAGACTGAGAATAATATCTTTAAACACATAAAATAAAATATATGGGATTGCCAAAGAAGCCACTTATATGAAATTACTCTTGGTTAGGAAAATCTGTAAGAGATGCCTTCCTTCCTTCCTTCCTTCCTTCCTTCCTTCCTTCCTTCCTTCCTTCCTTCCTTCCTTCCTTCCTTCCTTCCTTCCTTCCTTCCTTCCTTCCTTCCTTCCTCTCCTCTTCTTCTTCTTCTTTCTTCTTCTTCTTGGTTCTAAACATTTTCTATTCAATTTTCTTCATTATATCTATATCTATATATATGTGTGTGTATTTTAGGCTAAAAATAGGGTGTATATATAATGGTATACAAGTCCCTTTGTCTTCTTTAATGAAATACCAGTTAAAGCAAAAATAAAGTTATTTTAGTTTCACTACCAAGATCTTCCATCCAAAAGGGATTCTTAGGATTTCCCTTCCCCAAAAGAATGTCCTTACTCAAATCTCATGCCATTTTCTTATATTGTAGAAGTAAATTTGTTGGAGGATTGTATTAAATTAAGATGGGCTATGTTTTATTTCAAATGGTCTATGTTTTCTGTTTGTTTGGAAGCTGGTGGTTTTATAAGCTTTAGCTTTTACAGGAGAACAAAAAAAATGAGATTAATCAAAACAGCAGCAGGTATATTCAATATTGCCCTTAGCTACCAGATCCTGAGCTTTAGTCTTTTTAAGAAAAAAAAAGTGGGTGAGATATTACATTGGGACAAGTAAGAATTTTAATTAACTGTCTAATGTAATGGTCTTCTATGGTACTTCTATAGGCTATTGAAAATGAACACTTGTCAAAAATAGTGGTATTAGTGGAAATTTTTCAAGCTGGTAACACTTTTTACGGCCAAACAATTAAAAAAAAAACCCTGATCTGTAAAATTGCCACTAAACATAAGTGAAAATGACCAGTCTGTTGCAAATAAAGGCAGGCCGAGTGCAGATGGCACATGGGCAGCATCAACAGGGAAAAGTAAATTAGGCTTTTAGCATTGTTATATCTGTCACCAAAACTCAGCACGATCTCATGGAAAGGACACTAGAATTCCAGAAAGGGCATTTAACTTCCTTTTCTTATTTCTGCCATAGGGGTTTACTTGATCTTTGCAACAGTTGTCCCTACTAGTCAGATATGATGACAGTATTGGTCAGTTACCTCCAACAAACACTCTCTCCCTCTCTCTCTCTTCCTCTCTCTCTCTCTCTCTCTCTCTCTCTCTCTCTCTCTCTCTCTCTCTCTCTCTCTCTCTGTCTCTCTCTCTCTCTCTCTCTCTCTCTCACACACACACACACACACACACACATGCACACACATACTTCTTTGAAAACTAAATCTAGGGTTTGTGTTAATTCCATTTGTATTCAGTGTCACTATTGCTTGACACAATGAGAGGTTGGATCTATGAAATACCCAAAATACTTATTGGATAGTTCAATTATATTTCCTGCATTTGGTCTTTTTGTTTAAAAGCAATTCATGCATTAGATGATTTGCAGAATATAGAAAGTTAAAGACCTTAGAGATGACATAGTCCAAACTCATCATTTAACAGTTCAGTAAAAGAGTGTCTTGTCCAAAGTCATACAGTTTATGGGGATTACTGATTGTTAGGCAGAATTCAGACTTGGACCTATGCTAGCTGACTCTTCCACTGTACCACCTAGATTCTCTGGCCACAAAATGTCAAGAATTCCTTAAGCTACTGATGATCGATGAGCCCTTTCCCCCAGATTTTTGACCAGGCCTGCCACTCATCATTCTACCCTCCACCCTGCTTTAAGGAAGGATCCACCAAGCCATTCAGTCAGTAAGCACTTAACAGACATCTATCATGTATCAGGCACTGTGCCAAGCTCCAGGGACACCAAAAAAGAGAAAAGACAGTCCTTGCCTTGAGGAGCTTACAGTCTAATGGGGGAGACAACAGATAAACACACATGAACAAGCTATATACAGGATAAATAGGAAATCATCACCAGAGGAAAGCCAGAAGAAATAAGAGGGATTGGGACAGTCTTCCTGTAGATAGATGGTGTACTGAGCATTAGGCTTAAAGCCACAACAATTTCAACCAGCAGTAATGCAGGTCACCATCCCAGCCACACTAAATATAAGCATGTAGTGTCCTTCCTGACTTGGGAAAAGAGCTAAGCTTTGAAAGGAAGTATGACATTAGCCACTTGAAAATAGAATCATTTCTGGGCCATCAAAAGTGTCAGAACAGAATTTATGGAGAGACACCATAGAGTAGAGTAGAGGAGAAATTATCTCTTCAGGTAAAACTGGTTAAAGAGTACAGTGTGAGGTCTAACATCAGCGGAGCACATATTCTTTCTCTCTGTGTGTCTTTTCCCTCTGTGTCTTTTCTCTGTCTTTCTGTTTCTGTCTGTCTCTATTTCTCTATATCTGTCTCTTCTTTCTTTCCCTGTCTCTCTCTGACTCTCTTTTCTTTCTCTCCACCTGTCTCTTTCTGTCTCCTTTTTCCCTCTCTCTTTCTCTCTCTTTCTTCCTCTTTCTCTTTTTTCTCTGTCTCTGTCTCTTTTTTTATTTCTTTCTCCCTCTGTCTCTGTCTTTAAAAGAAAATGAGACCCTGTCTTCATCCACCAACTCTTGTTCCAATTTGCTAACACCTCGTGGCACTACATAGATGTTTTCTGTGGATGGTGATGATGGCGATCCAAGTACATTTCTAGGAATCTTGAGATCCTTGTCTTCAGAGACCTTTTGAAGAGGTCCAATAGCAATGGAAGAGGCTATGGCTGAGAGAGCCTCTCTCTCTCTTCCTCCAGGATTTCACCAGTATTTCTTAAGCACAGTGGAGGCAACGACAAAAAAAAAGCCCATCTGAAAATCAGAGCCTAATCGCTCCCATCTGCTCGAGTGCTGCTTCCCTTTGCTTCTTGCCAGGATGTTTGCCACAGACGCTAAGTAGCACATTATTTTCGATAAGTTGCAATCATTTACTTGAAATCTACTTCTCCTTTAAAATGTCCCCCTGGAAACTCAAATCGGCAGTTGAGAAGCTTTGCTCAGGATAGAATTTGAATGCTTGCACTGAAGATCATGAAAAGTTAAACCTCCTCGAGTGCCAGGTGTTTATTTGTTCAAGATTCCAGCCACTTGGACTCATTTGGGGCTGTAGTGGGGTGAGGGCAGAGGAGGTAGAGCAGGTGGGGGGACAATCAAGTTGATTAGAGGAGCCCATTAGGCTTCATTTTTTGACAGAGGGTACAAGAATGGGGGCATGGGGAGGCCACAGTTGAGTGCTTGCCATTCTGGTCTGGAAGGCAAGTTTTCACATCTTTTTCCCCATTATATTAAGCCAAAAACTTTACCTTGTTCCCTTTGTGGAGATGTCTCTGCCTCTTCAGAGATCTAACTATTAGAGATGTGTCTCTCAATGTGGAACTGACATTTTCTATGCTAATAACTTAGTTTTATCGATCTTTCTGCTGAAGGTTTTATTTTTTTTGTTTTGTTTTATTTTGTTTTTATCACTCTGTACATCTTTCCTAGACTCTCAACATCGGGATGATTCTCCCTAGTTGTTCGTCAGTTACTTCTCTGGATTGTTAGGCTTTTCAGTAATGGGCTTGATGCTTTTGGAAGGCTACTCGGAAGGTTCTGAAAAGCGAACTTTTCCCTTCTTTCTCACTGTTTTTAGGTGCAAAGAGGACACTACTGACCCCCTCCTCGTTGGGCCATGTGCTTTGCATTGTTTTTTCAAATGGTTCTGTAGCAGAGCTGAGCCACATAATCTCACCTGCATTTTTAAGGTGTGTGAGGCAAGGGGAGAATTAATTGTTCTATGTGGACTGAAGTGGAACCAGGAGGCTCAGTAGTATCCTGCCATTGTTGACTTCCTGCTTCTACCCTGTTTCCCCAACCCCCAATGCCAAATAGGGGTGCTGCCTCCTCCCTTTGGGAAGTCAGCCTTTCCCCTATACTTCTCTCAGTAATTTCAGTCTCCCTTCACTGCCCTTCTCTACAATACTGACTCCAACAGCAAAACACAAGGTGTAAAACTGGCTTCATGTTACAATTAGAGGAAATAACAGGATACAAATGATACTCAGGTGGGGAGATTAAAGGTACACATTCTCTTTCATTAATTTGCCTTGACTCAACTTATTCCATTCATCAGAATCTTTCCTTCCAGTTTCATCAACCTTTCTTTGTATTTCCAGGCAGACATCTCACACTTTCTGTCTCTCTCTGTCTCTCTCTGTCTCTGTCTCTCTCTGTCTCTGTCTCTCTCTCTCTCTCTCTCTCTCTCTCTCTCTCTCTCTCTCTCTCTCTCTCTCTGCCTTTCTTTGTCCCTCTCCATTTCTCACTCTATGAGGTCCTGTACAGCTTTTCCACCTGTGAACCTATAATCCAACAACTGGAAAGGAGAGTTACAGTTATATTATGGGGGAGAAGGCTTCAACTCTAAGCTGAGGAAATTAATTGCATTTGAGATGAGGCTACTGAAAGGTTTCGAACAAGTGAGTTGTTGCTTTTGGATCCACACATGAGAAGAGTTATTTTGGGAAATACATAATGGATGGAATGGAGAAGACGGTAACTGGGAGCAAAGACATCAATGAGGAGGCTATATTAAGACCCAGTCTGGAGCTTGAACTAGAGCGGTGATAGCCTGAGAGAAGAGAATGGGGAGAAGGCTCCAGGTAAGATTTTAGAGAAATTGTGGGAACTTCTGTATTGATTGAGTGGCAGAGGAAGGGACAAGGGAGCATTCACGTTTTGAGAGAAGGAATAGTTGATGAACTGGATTCCAACAACTGAGAAAGATTCCCCGTTTCAATCTTGAAGGATAAAATTGTTTGGAAAATGAGGGAACAAATAGTCTGGTGTTTTTGTGTGTGTGAATGCGGGGAGAGGGAGGGGAGTTGGACCTGGTTTCATTAGTCTCAGATAGGGATTCTTAATGTAAGGTCTGTGAACTTGAAAAAAAAACACAAAGAAAACTGTAATTCAACCCAGTGTTCCAAAAATCTTAGTGGACTTTTAAGTTACCAAAGTGGAAAAGTGCACTGAGACTTTTGGAATACCCTATAAAATTGTTTGGTTTTTTTTCTATGACTTATGCATTTAAAAGCATTATTTTGAAAAAAAAGAGAATTGCCAAGGTGTATATGATGCAGAAAATGTTAAAACACCTGGATGAGGAGACTCCCTCTATCAATGCATGTTGGCGTATTCTCTGCCTCCTGTGGTCTTAGAGTTGCTTAGAACATTGGAGCATTAAATGACTCAAACTGAAGCCTTCCTGGCTTTAAGGTTGGCCCTCTTTCCATTGTAACTCACCACCTGTACTGTCAATGTGTTGCTCGGTCACTTTTCAGTTGTGTCCTACTATTTGGGATCCCTTTTGGGACTTTCTTAGCAAGGATACTGGAGTGGTTTGCCATTTCCTTCTCTAGCTTATTTTACAAATGAGGAAACTGAGGCAAACAGGGTTGAGTGACTTGTCCAGGGTCATGCTACTAGGAAGTATCTGAGGTCAGATTTGAATTCAGCTCTTTCTGACTCCAGGCCCAGCACTCTGTGAACGTAGGTACCCCTTCTTAAAAGCAGATGATATATCTGTAGTCGTAAAAGCATTGGCAATCAAGCCAGAAAAACAACCCAAGTAATCATAGGCTAGGAATAAAACTACAGAAAACACCAGTAAAAACCATAAGTTAGAAGACAATAACTACCGTGCTCATAGCAGCAATGGGGTACAGGTAGTAAGAACAGGATTGTCTTACAGGACATGAAAGCCCATTATATGAACTCATCAAAATCCAAGTGTTTTTGTCCTTTGTTGCAGTCTTCCCAGACATTAACAGAGGGCTAAGCCCAGAATAGACTTTATATTGACCACAGGGAAAACCCAAAGGGTTTTGAAACAGGTGGAGAAAATCCCAAGGGTCTCCCCAGATAACTGTGGAATCTGATGCCCTAGAATGACCTTCCCCTCGATATCACCCTTGAACATAAAGAGAGGCCCATTCCTACTTTTGACTTTTTCTCTTTTTATAGAGATTTGAAAGCCATCATTAAAAATCCCTCCCAGGCTGGCTTGTCTGACATGAGGTGAGATTTCAGCAGTTAAGTAGTTCCCAGAAGGGCTTTTCAGATTTCCAGAAGGACTCTGGCCCTTATGTGCAATCACTGATGGGCAGGGAGAACTGTGAATCTTCCCAGCTCAGCAGGACTGGAGTGGGGGCTGCCACAAGCTGTGTACATGGTCTGAATGAGAGAGATTGCAGATTTCAGATTCAGCATTCTTCTGTATGATTAAGAGCAATAGGGAAAAATGAGGAGACAAGAAGAGAGAAGGAAATGGGGAGAAAGGAGAAACTTTGAGATCTATTTCTGGGGCCATTTTTTTTAAAAATAGGATGTTGATGATATATGTGTACATTCTCTCTTTTATTATTCTGGAATTTGGTGTAAACCTTTTAAAACTAGATCTAACCAGCATGATCTTGAACACATAGGAATACAATTTTCTCCTCTCCCTACCTTCGCTGTGGTTCTTCCTGCATACCATTGCTCAGATAAATTATTTTTAAATCCCAAACTTTCAGCATGTCATTTGGAAAACACAGATGTGATTTCCAAGGTCTAAAATCCACTTTCCCCATAGACCTTTTCCTAACCAGACACATTTCTAGTCAGTGAGTTTGTTTTTAAGCAGGGATCCAGGATCTCTATCCTAGTATAAAGCCACATTTGACATGGACACTTAGTAAGTCCCTTTTGATTGATGGAGCCATGGTCTCATGAAGGAATCATCATTCCTGTGTGATTGCTTCATGTCTTGATTTGGAGAAGACAGAATGAAACCTAACACAGGATAATCAAGAAAGTCATAGGACTTCCCCCTTTCTTCCCTGAATATATGTGAGAGGAAGCAACCAATCTTGAGGGCTCCAACCCAGATATTTTGAGGTGAATGAGCAAGAAAATACAGGTCTAAACTAGTGAGGACCAGAGTCCCCTGTTTCGCCTAGCACATGGGCATTTATCCAGAGAGGAATCAGCCAGTTGCCTAGCACATTAGCATTCTCTATGCCAGCTGGCCAAGGGACACACAGTGTGCCAAGCAGGGAAACGTGTGAATGGGATCCACGCCCATACATCCCTTGAGACAGTCAAGGAGGAAAAGTGGGAAATGTAAGTGGGTCATTATATCTAGACAGCATCATGCCCCAATCAGAAGAATCAGAATGAGACTCGTCTAAAAAGAAACAGTAGCAAAATATCCCTTAGGTTATTCACATAAAAATCTCAATGTGGAATTTCAAAACTTTACTCTTGGTTGGCTAAAGTCCCCAACCTCTTAGGGAAGATAGACTTTGATCTATCTGATTTGACAGAAATGGAAAAGAGATGATTGAAAGAGGGTAAATGTTTCTCACCATTGAAAAAGAGAAGGGCAGAGAATAAAATATGTTTACTGAAAACACCTGGCTGAGTTACTGTGACTATAAATGATTATGAAACTGTGGTTCAGGGTATGTGAAATGTTAGATTTCACCATTGACCTGAACCCTTTAGTTCTAAAGATTCAAATCCTCTCCAATCTGGAGTGAAGAAATTCTTATTTGGGAATGGAAGTAACAATGCGAGACATAAAAGAAAATGAGTGAGACAAGGGCAAGCGGAGTCAAAACACTCATCTTTGTGAGAAGGAATTCAAGGTACATTTCCATGTACAGTCAAATCTCATGTAGGAGCCTCATCCTAAGACTTTTCTCGCTTCTGAATTCATGGATGCTACCGTCTCCTCCCATTATCCAGCATATACTTAGCTATTTACATGTTGCTTCTCCCAAGAAGAAGGCTCCCAAAGGAAAAGGCCTGTTTTTCAGTTTTTCTTTATTTTCTAGCACCTAGAACAGTGCTTTGTATGTGGTAGGAGGATAACAATTGGTCCTGTGATTTCATTGATATGGGGAACTCAGAACTGAGGAAATTTTCTCTCCCATAGTGCTTTCTTAATAACTTAAAATCTTTGAGAATTGCCCAGAGCACTGAGAAGTGTGACTTAGAGACTTGCCTAGCTAGGGTCCCATAAATTATATGTCATCAGAGGTTTGATTTGTATAAGGGTTTGAGTACAAGGCCATGTACCATATGAGTGGCATAGATAAATGCTATAGGGCTGCAGAAGTTGGAGATGTCTTTTCCTACTAGGGTCCTTGGAGGTCCTCATGGAATAATCAAGGAACGTTTCATAGAGAAGGATGTTAACCTCAGGGTAAAGGGTTAGGTAGGTTTTTGTTAGGTGGAGGTAGGATGGGAAAATCATTCTAGGTACAGGGAAAAGGGTGAATAAAAATCCAGATGTAGAGGCATTCAAGACACATTCAGAGGGAGTACTTCATAGGTCCTATAGGAAAGTGGTGGTCTATAAGACTGGAAAGATAGGTTGGAACCAGATAGTAGAAGGCCTTGAATGCTGAGCTAAAGAATTTAGGATTTTATCCTAGAGGCAATAAGTGGCTATTGAAGGATTTTGAGTGATGGAGTGAAGGGATCAAAATGGTATTTTAGGAAGACAAATCCAGTGACATTGTTTGGGACAAATGAGAGGAGAGACTGGAGGCAAAAGAGATCAGTTAGTAAAATATTGTCAAGACAAAAGGTAATGAGGGATCTGGAATAAAGTTGTAGCTTTGAGAATGGGAAGGAAGGGCCATATGGCAGAAACACTGTGAAGGGAAAATTCACAGAAATTGAGAGCCGTTTGGATGTCAGCACAAGAGAGCAAGAAGTCAAAGATGACTGAGGTTTTGTACCTGAACTGAGAGATCATCTACTCCCTAATTCCAATAATGCTCTTTCTAGTCCCCAGGAATTTAGTCAGTGTCTAGTAAAATGTGGGGCACAAGGTGTAAAGAGTTTGACAAAATAAAGTCATTAACTAGTACCACCCCTCCTGAGAAAGATGTCTGGTTACACATATTCCTGGGAAAGTAGAGGGTGCCTCTCATTCAATAATATCTACATATACCAAACTTTAGGTGAAGAAGGGGTTTGGGAGGAGATCAAAAGAGAAAGCCATGGCAGAGAAAGGAAGGAAGCGAGAGACAGACGGACAGACACTGACTGACTTTCTGGACATTACTGTATTGAATCACCAAGAGTCCTTTCAGTTCCCAAAGACACCTTACCTGTATCTGAAGCTTATGAAGATAGAGGTCAGGACAGAGCTTGTTTCATCCTTTAGAAGCCCGTAAGGCTTACCAACATCCCAGCCTTTTTCTGTCTTAAACATCAAAGAGATCCAGAGAACGTGAGTGTATGCATCTTTCCAGGGTACTCAGATGTGCAACATTAGGGGTGGGAGAGTGGGAGACACAACCTCTCCCACTTTGCCACATTGGTGATCTCATGAGGTTTGAAAACTAACCTTCTCTGAAGACGTGTCCTACCTGTGGAAGATCTGGGGTGAGGAACAGACATGTAAAACAGCGCATATAAGGAGACTCCCTGCCCCTCCCCTCCCCTCGCCGCCCCCCTCCCCCACACACCCACAGCATCTCTCACACCCATAGCACAGGTGGTCCTTTGTGAAGAAACAGTTCCCTCTAGTGGAGATCAGCTGGACATGTTTCACCTCTCTAGAGCAGGCAAGGACAAAACCTCCACCAAACCCCTCTCTAGATGTCTGAATGTGCCTTTGGGTCTGGTTTGATTTTCTCCTTCTGTGAAGAAAGCAGCAGCTCCTCAGTCGCAAGACCTGGCTCTCATTGCCATGACATTCCCTTTCTCTTACAAGTCCTACAGAAGAATTAAATCCAGGGCTGGCATCAGAACCCAGGGTTTTGCAATAAATAACTGCTTTCTGAAGGGCCAGCAACATTTTGGTTTAAATTACACACTTGTCTTGACAAAGGCTGTCCTATGAGGTGATGCTGTAGTACCTCAGGATGGTCTTAAGGACAGTGGGCTCCTCTATAGGACCATTGCTCAGCTGAGTAAATGATTTCATGGGTTGTTCTATATGAACATTGAATTCACTGGAGTTGACGATAAAGGAAAAATGGAAATGTAGGTGACTGTGCGTCAGAAAGCCCATAGGTGCTGCACAAACAGACGACTTGTTCCTTTAACAACCTTGTTTCAGGCCAAGCTGTTGCACCAGGGGATGCAGTCAGAGGGGAGGGCATAGAGGGGGGTGCCTGGGGGCTCATCAAGGGTGCGGGGTGCTGATCATATGTGATGGTTTCTGGATTAGGTAACTGCTCCACTGGCTGAAATTGGATCTTGGAGGATGAATGTTAACATCTCTGGTGTCTTGGCGAAAGGTTCATTTGAGTCTTGCATGGGGCTGTAGAGATAAAAAGGAACTTTTAAATAATCATTTTGTCTCCCCTTTTCCAGAGTGTAAGCTTCCAGAAATAAATAGGTGATATCAAATCTGCTTAGACACATCACCCTTTTCATTTATTTATTTAATGTAGGTAGAATTTTTTTAACTGACTAGCTGAACTGATTCAGTGTCAAGGAAGCCCAGTACCCACTTTTTTCTTGCTATGTTTCAGTTCATTCTTGAGGTACTTTCATGCATATAATACCTTTTATGCAGCCATTACAGACACCAGCCTCTACCCTAGACCCATCAGAGCCAAGTGATTCTTTCTAAAATTAAAGAAAAAAATCTCCGCTTGCTTAGATTGTCCTTAACCTTTAAAAAAATCTGATATTTCTGTATTCATTTCTTGTTTTTCTTTTCATTAGAATTTGTTTTATTTAGTAGATACATAGGCTGTTTTTGTTCATTTCTTTTAATTTTCTCCTTTCTGTTCTTCTCCTTTCTTTGTGCCCCATTTCAATATCTGTTTTTTGTAATTTGCTCATTTTGGATTTTGAGTACAAATGCAGACAACTTATGTTACAGGACGTTAAGATTTTAGGATGCCAAGTTCTTATTGGCCAAATCATGAAAGAAATATAACCCAGTGAGCCCGAGTTTCTTCTTTAGTGTTCACTTGCATGATCCCTAAAATGATAATTTCAAAACTGTTTGATATTTTGTCCAGCTCACACAGGTTTGGTTTTCCCAACCAAATATGTGGTTTCAATCCTGAACAATGAAATTGAGTCATTGCAGAATAAACCTTTAAAAGCTATGGCAACCCTGAGAATTTTGTGGAAATATAACATGTTTCTGTGAAGGCTATCCCTGGGCATCATTACATCCTTATATCTATGTTTATTTTGTGCCACTCACACATGAATTTAAGGGAATATTTGATATGATCTTGGAAAACTTCTTGTTAATGCTACTGACTGTACAGCAGAGATTTTTTCATTGTTAAAGCAATTAACATTTACTGAGTAAAAAGAAATACCCATAAGCCTTGTAAACAAAGTCCCTGTCTTTGAGCAAATCATAGCATAGAGTGACAAAGGATTGTTGGGCTCTGATTACAAGTATTTGGGGTAGATTCAGCTTCTTTTTCCTCCTTAGCTCTGAAGCAAATGGTGAATGATATTCAGTTGTTATTTTTTAAAATAAAATATTTGTTAACCATTAATTCTCCATAGGACTTTAGAAATTCTAATGAATAAATGTAGTGAAATAGAATATAAATATTATTGAAAGGTGCCATTTTCAGTCTTGGATCAATGGATACATGGTTTAATGTTTTCTTAGTCCCTGAAACAATGCAGATTATAAACCATTCATGGCAGCCTAGCCTTTGTGACTATTAATATCATCTTTCCATAAAATTCTCCATAAGGAGTCTATCCAATAGGAAAGGCAAGAATCCCTTCCTTGTATCCTTTGGACATGGTGTGGATACCAGTGGGACATGGAGATTGACTTCTCCTTGCTTTGGTTGGAGCAACATGGTTTAACAGAGTGCCAGTCACAGGACTGAGCTGGAAGCCTACCTCTGCCAGCCTTTTTTTGTCACATACTTTCTGCGTGACCTTGGGCCAGACACATGATCTTTCTGACCCTCAGTTTCCTTACAGATAAAAGGAGATGGTTCAAGTAGATGACCTCAGAGACCCCTGCCAGTGGTAGATTTATGATTCTATGACTCTCTGTTCAGACCATACGTTCTTCCTTCACTCCTACACACAAAAAAATGTTATCTGGGCTTTTTTGTGTGTTCCTTTCCTTTTTTATTTTTTAAACACACAAATAGAAAAGAAACCCTAAGGACTCTCTGTCAGAAATATAATCATCCTTTCCATTTCTCTTGAGTACATGTCCAGATGAAAAAGTTACAGGGGAACTAGTACTGAAGTGTGTGCGGGGAGCAGTCTCTTGTGCACCCTTGAGCCCCATGTATATAGGTGGAATTGTGCATGTTTCTCTTTTTCATGGTTCTTTGTCAGTCGAGGATTGTTGTCTGAATTTCGCTTCCTTCCCTTCCAGATGGATAAGGACATTGCTCTCTTTTCCTTTAAAATAAGAGAAAGAGAAAGATTTCCCACGGTCTTCTCCAAGAAGACCTTTCCATTATAAGCAGGGGATTATAATCAGGTCCTATAAATGATATAATGCCCTGAAAAATACAGTTTCTCTTCTCATTGGGTTCACATCTACTTTCCCCAGGACAACCTTGTGGAGATGACTTTTATAAGCTTCAGAGACATATAGAATTAAGAAGAAACTTTCAGGGCTCACCAGATATATTCTACCTTCAACTACTTCTGTGGTTTTTCCAACATGACCTGGAAATAACAGCTACCCTATCCTCTAATTTTCAGCTCATTACCCCAGAATACACTGGGTAACTGGATTCTAAACACCACCTCCTAGGAACTTAAAAGCTGGCCTTTTCCCTGTCTCTCTGTCTGTCTCAGGTTCTCTTCTTCAAAGAAACAAATAAATGACTTAACCCTTGTTTTTTTTTTTTATATTATAATTTGCTCCTATGTACCCCCTTAATAAGGTCTTGGCTATTACACGAAAATAATGATTTAAGGCATATTGTATGCAAGTTGCATATAAAATAAAAGGGAAGGTGTAGATATTGCTGTATTGATGGCAATACTTTCATAGAAGTAAAAGAAAACTAGAAAAAAATTGTTTCTTTTTAAAGTTGGGGAATGTCTAAACAAATTGTGATATGTGAATGTAATGGAATTTTGTTGTGCCACACGAAACCATAAATATGAAGAGTTTCAAGAAACATGGGAAGCCCTATTAGGACCATAGAGCATAAGATCATGGATCTTCCCACACTTCCCAGTTCCCCTTCCATCCCATAGCTCTGGTTTTCATCTGGACTGTTGTTGTGAAAAGTGGCTTGCACCTGGGGATTTTGCCTCCACCACCAGGATGTGGGGCAGACTGGGATTTCTCCATGCTAGTTAGGTCCTTGTGTATTATCTAAGTGACGCCATCTCGATCATTGTTGAGTTGTCAATGTATATTTTATAATATTACAAAGAACCTTAGTAAACGTGAAATAAGTGATGTCTTTGATATGGGTGTACCCTCCATCAGTAAGGATTGTAACTCAACCCATGGCACCTTCCCATGCCTTTGCGATTTGTGTTCTGGTCAGAGCAAAGGTTCTCTTGAGGACAGGTTCTCCCCATGGGCTGAAGGCTTTCTATGCCATTTCATATTTCAGGGTAAAAAGGTTCACCCCCAGGCTGTCTTTTTTTATTTCTTGCTCTTACTCCCTGATTCCCCTTCTTTTTTGATCTCTTGTGGCAAGGCAGCAAGCATTCATTAAGGATTTACTATATTGCTTCTTGTTCATAGATGAAATTAAAATTTAGCAGAATATTTAAATAAATCATAATCATTATAAAGCTAACATTAATGTACTGCTTACTGTGTGCCAGGCACTGGGCTAAGTATTGTAGAGTATCTAATTTGATCCTTATAACCCTGAGAAGTAGGTGCTAGCATTATCCCCATTTTACAGATGAGGAAACTGAAGCAAATTTGAGTGGAAATACTATTTCTTGAAGTAAACATTGGATGACATTCAGATAGTAGAGGAATTGATATGGAGGGAAAATGAGGACGTGGACTCAGGCAGGTTTCTTTGTTCTTTGGCCATTTTTAAAATGCTGTACTGCAGCTGGTCTAGGAATTTATTTAGTCATATGTATAATGACATTGACCTTTTCCTTGAATTACTATTAATAAGAGCTAACTATTCATAGTAGCCACCATTTACATGAAGCTCTTTCTGGTTTGAGAAATGCTGTACACATGTTGCCTCATTCTTATAATATCTCTGTGAGGTGTGTGCTACAGATCAGGAAACTGAGGTTAATAGAGACTAATGTCTTGCTTAGGCTCAAGCTTCCTAACTCAAGGTTTTCTCCACTGCTGGACCTCACCACCATGCACATATTAATCTTTTCCCTTTGTGTTTGTCTTTTCTCACAGTGTTGAGTATCCGAGGAGCCCAGGAAGAGGAGCCGACAGACCCCCAGCTGATGCGATTGGACAACATGCTATTGGCAGAGGGGGTAGCAGGGCCAGAGAAAGGTGGGGGATCTGCAGCGGCGGCGGCGGCAGCAGCAGCATCTGGGGGAGCTGGCTCAGACAACTCAGTCGAGCATTCTGACTACAGAGCCAAACTCTCACAAATCCGACAGATCTACCACACAGAACTGGAGAAATATGAACAGGTAACCTCAAGCACTCACATCTCTCCCTGGTATATTTAGAGAAGGGTAAGAGGTAAAGGGCAAAAACTGAGGCCAGTTCACAGAAGACAAAGGGAGCAGGAACTCTCCTCACTGGGGAGCTAGGTACAATGGGGAGAAGTTGCTGAGGGCAAGTCGACTCCATATAAAGAAAAATATCCTACCAATAAAAGTGACCCCTTCAGTACAGTGCATATCCTTTAGAGGATAGAAAATCCTTGGTTATACCGAGCCTTCACCCTGAGGTTGAGGATTAACGTGAGCCTTTATTAAGTTCTTACTATGTGCCAGACGCTGTGCTAGTTGGTGTCAGAAGCCAGCCCCAGCTCCTGTGACCCCATGTCCAGGGCCTTTTCCATAATATAACACTTCCCCCCTCCATGCTGTAGAGAGTTTCTGCTCAGGTACCAATCAAGCCAGATGACCTGAAGTCCTTTCCAACTCTGAGAATCTGTGATACCATGGCTTAGGTGTGAAGGCTCAGGGTCCCGCTCCCCCAGGTAGAAAACAGTGCTCAGAACACCTGCTCTGCTCACTTCCCTCCTTATACTATACCTCACACCTCTGAGAAAGGGGGATCACAAGACTAGCCTGTCCTCTATAGATGATAGAATGAATACCAGGTTAGACTAGTGGCTGTTCAAAATGTATTCAATGTGATTGATTCAAGATACAGCTAATGATAATCTTCCCCAACCCTCCATCAAAATAAATGTGTTTGTTTTCATTTCGACATACTTACATTTGTGAATTCAGGTCCCATGGTGTAGTGAAAGTTACGCTAGTAGTGCAACCAGAGGATTTGGGAACAAAATTCACCTCCAATACCTTAATGTTACCTGGGTGACATTGAACAGGTCATCTGACCTCCAAGATCCTCAATTTCCTCATCTGTAAAATAAGGGGATTGGACTACATGACCTTTGAGATCTCTTCCAGATTTAAGCCTATGGTCCATAGTTTTCCATTTTATCTGATTTAGAAGAATATATTTGTTTTAATTCAGGGCAATTCATATTTCCTCTGAGTCTCTTCCCCCTAATATCTCAGAATTATGTATGTAGTGAAGAAAATTCTAATTCAAGGAACAATGAAAGTCTTAATCTAAAATACTCCTGCATTTGCAAATGTATTTATGTGCCTGTGTAAATGGTGACAGGTTAGGGAAAGTACATTGGACCTGGTGTTAGAGCTAGGACTGTAGAACTATGGGTAAGTCACTTAACCTTGCCTTATCTTTAATATGGTGATAATCACTGACCCTCGTACCTTTCTGGAGAAGAGGTTGTGAGGAAATCACATCTGAAGTTGTAAAACAGCAAACAGTTATTTCTGCTGTGGTATCTTGCCCAGGCTAGATGTGTAGCAGCTACTCATTAGTCTCATACCACTACTGATTGATTGGCATGGGAGATTTAACCTGCTCTGTTTGTGATCTGGATCAATTCACTCCTCCTGGTTCCATTTTTCCGCCTATTTCCTGCACCTAGAGGCTTGCCATACTGGTCTGGTTTTAGTACAAATATTGACTTTTGCCCTACCATGGCTCATAACTCCCAAACTCAAGTGATCCACCAGCCTCAGTCTTCCCAGGAGTGGCAAGTACAGGCCTTTAACATCATCACACCTGGCTATTGCAGCTATTACTACTAAGGGCTAACACATGTAGAACTAACTTGATATGGTAGTATTTAGAGTCAAAGGATCTGGGAACAAATCCTAGACTTGTTCAATTCCTCTGACCCTGAACAAGCCGTTTCCTGTATACGAGCCTCAGTTTCCTTATCTATAAAATAGAGTTGAACTAGATGGTCTCTACAGCTCTTTCCAACTCTGTTTATAAATCCTTTGTCTCATATGTAAAGTTGCGTTATGAATCTCTTCCATGATTGTTAACAAAGCCTAAACTCTGGGTATCATCTTTATCGCTGACATCAGAATTTTATCAAGATTCTACTGGCCTAATGAATTTATTTATTGGCTACAGAAATATTCTAAGGAGTATAAGCAGAACTGATGTTCTGGGAGAACGTTTGTATAGTCTTTCAGATGCCTGTTTTGTGACACGTGCAAACACGTCAGTGGTATAATGTAAATGACTTGGAATTGGGATTCAAATCCTAGCTCTGATACGTACTACCTTTGTGGCCTACGACTAGTTGTAATCCTTGAACTTCAGTTTCAATGTCTATAAAACAAAGGGATTGAATTAAATGGCCTGTTAGGCTCTTAAGCTATAAATCTATGATGTCATAAAATATAGCATTGTCATAAGTTCCCATATTATTTTTCTTCATTGCTTTTAATTGTCATGTTGAGATTGTTTGCCTTTAAGACAAAAGGTGGTAAGAAAATGAGATACGTAAAAGACCTTCTGCCATCCAGAATATGCCAATCTCTTTTTAGGATGAAAGACAACTTAATAGGAATTTTAAAATTTAAAATAGAAATAGACATTTTAAAATTTAAAATGAATAAAGTACCTTTATTTCTCTCTCACCTAAACTTGAAATGGATTTTCTGAAAATATCCTTCTTGCATATGTACAAAAAAAATCAATTGAATTTGAAGAAAGTCGCTGTAATTTTCCATTGCAAAGAGGAGAATTTTCTCCTAGGATATGAAAAGAGAGAAAATAAGTACAAAAGTTTTTCACTTCTTTTTCCTCAGACCCAAGGAATGCTTGGGGATAAAGTAAGCTATGATTTTCAGACATCAGTCGTAATAGTACTCCTCAGCTGACTGAGTGATTTTGAGTGGAAGGTAGAGACACTTCTTTGTCATTCTCAGTGCCAGGGAGACATTCTTTTTCCCATCATGAATCAAAAATGGAAGAAAAAAAAAACATTTCTTTGAGAGTATACTACAGATTGCCCAGCCAGAAGGAAGAGATAGATGAATTCTAGGAGCAGTTCATAAAATCAGTGTTGAGGCACTATGTAGTAGCAATGGAGAATATAGCCATTTGGACTTTTGTTACAGTGTTGCAAAAACCAGAGCGATAGATCAATCCTTAACTTGCCTTGATGATAATTTAATTCTTCAAAAAGTGGAAGAGTACACAAATAAGAATACTATTTCCTTCTTCATTTTAATCGTAAGAAGGAATTGTTTACCAAGGTTGAAATAATGGCAACTTTGAGGAAGAAATAACCATTTCCTCTTGAAATTCATGACAAGTAAGAAGGGGAAATTTGGATGTTGTCTGATGTGCACTCTGACTATTGGGGAGAGTGGATTCCAAGAACTGAAAGAAAGTATTTGTGGGGTCCTTTGCCCTAAATTTTGACAGAGGAAATCAACCTAAGAAGGAAAGGATGACTTTATGTAACTGCATTTTGAGGACATAGATGAAAAGCAGAAGATAAGTGAGAAGCAATTTGGGAAAGAGTTTGTAGCGGGGAGCCTGGACCTAGAAATTAATCCCTGGAATCCTGGAGCTCCCACTATTCAGCCCCTAAAGGAGCAACCCCCAAATTCCAGTGCCTTTGATTTCTCAAGGGTTTCAATCTACTTCCTTCTGAGAAATATACGATGACCAGAGCCTAGGACCCTGCCCAAAATACTGGCTCCCAACGTAACTAATTTCTTATCACCTTTTCCCCTCAGAAAAAAATCCTGTCTCCAATCTCTGCTAGCTCACTATAGAACTAAGCCACCCCCTCCTCCTCTGTCACGCCTATCCAGGAACTTAAACACGATGGTAGAGAGGAGTCTAAAGAGATTAATATGGTTTTATGGGGAGTTTGCTGAATAATATGTAAAAGGCATCCTCAAGATCAAAGAAAAGACATATCCGAAAAAGGATAGGGAAGAGAGAGATGGTCCTCCATGAAGAGCGAGGTGGATGATAAAACCCAGAACGAGCTGAGCTTGTGATGAGTGCTAAGGATTCATTGCAAAAAAAAAAAAAAAAAACAACCCAACGTTAAAAAAGGACATATTTTTTTTAACTATGATGAGAGCAAGAAGAACAAGGAAGTGCTGGGGCTGCCGCTTGCCAAGAGTGAGAAGGGTCTAAGAGATGAAAGAGAAGTAGCAGTTGGAAAAAACCTCTCATTTCTTCGTTTGCTTCCTTGTTACCTGCCAAATAAGTGATCTTCAGATTGTGAAATATAGAGGTGAACTGGGATTAATGAATCGTAGATTTTAAGCTGCAAAGCAACTTATTCTTTCTGCCTCAGTTTACAGATAACAGTAAATGCTCACACCTGTTATATGGTACTTACTATGTGCCAGGCCTCCCTACTCCTGACCCACTATTTCATTCATACTCTACTGCCCCAGAGACCCAGAGAACTGAAATGACCAGGCTACAGTCACAAGAGGTATTAAGGACCAGAGGTGGAATATGAACCAAGTTCCTTGTACTTGGTTAGTGCTCTCTACATTATAAAGTTCGCGTTATTCAGTCCAACAAATACTTACTAAATGCTTACTATTTGTAAGCAAATACTACACACGGTTCTTTCTATTTGGAGGCTCTTGATACTTGTTCTGTTTGTATTTGCTAGATGGTGGGCATAGAGAGATGAGAAATGTTTTGATTTCTTCCTTCAGGTAACTTATAGTGAGAACAGCAATGGGAAACAGTGTAGGACATGCACACAAATCACTTAATACAAGGTAGAATAGAGTAGTTCCAAAAGACAGGTCAAGATCAGGCATGGTAAGACAATCTGAAGATGGAAAGAAGACTTTCATCTGGGGAATGAGAGAAAGCTTGATGGAGGAGGTGACAGCTAAGCTGAGCCTTGAAGGAGGAGAATGGATAGAGATGAAGGCAGGCTTTCAAGGCTTGGCGTAGAGAGATGCAGACCGGGGAGCGCACTCCGAGATTCCATTGTTGTTTGGTTATTTTCAGTCCTGTCTGACTCTTTGTGGCTCCATTTGAGATTTTCTTGGCAAAAATACTAGAGTGCTTTGCCATTTCCTTTTCTAGTTCATTTTACAGATGAGGAAACTGAGGCAAGCAGTGGTAAGTGACTTGGCCACGGTCACACAGCTAGTAAGTGTCTAAGGTCAGGTTTGAGGGCCAGGGAGATGAGTCTTCCTGATTCCAAGTTCAGTGTTGTATCCATTGCACCAAAATGACAACTAAAAAGCAAGAAACTCAGTAATGTAGGGGAGTTATATTGTTAACTATCTACTTGGGGAATGGCACGCCCGCCTGTTTCGTCTTTATTTCTCAATAATTTTTCATAAGATCCTGTTTTCTGATAGGAAGTACTGTCAGAGCAAAAATATGACCCTACATTTTGGCCATGTCTGTATGAAAAGACAAAACGGACAGTTCCATGGTTGATTCTCCACCCTGTCATCCCCACCTCCAAGTGGCAGATTGATTGTCCCATAGCTATGAGACAAGAATTTAAACCCTTCCTCAGATACTCATTAGCTTTGTGTGACAATGAATAAGTCTTGTAAGGTTTCATAACCACAGCTTTCTCGTCTATAAAATGGGGATAATTGTACTTCTTATCTCCAAGGGCTGTTGTCAGACAAGCAAACTTTAAGCAGTATCTAAATGTGAAATAAGAAAGAGTTAAGAGTTGTTTGTGACACATTTTTGGAAACTGGCCCAGGCACAATCGGGATGCATGGCCACTCAAATTTCATTAGATAATTTCAACAATAAATAGTTAAGTTACTGCGGCCCTAAGGAATCCAGCGGCCAATACAGCTTCTAAATCTGCCACCAGGGTGTGGTTTAGGTCCTGGGAAAATCTGGGTCATTATGTTCTGTCCATCCAAAGTGGACACGGGACTCTTTGCTGCTTTCTGCTGTGTATTCCTAAGCAGCTGTTAAGCAGCTGTTGCGGTTCACCTCAGCAGTGGGGGAAATGACTCTTCTGTCTGCGGACGGGAAGGTTCAGCGCTGAAAAGCCCAGCATAAACATCAGATATTGTGGGTATTTTTATTCACTGTAATGAAGTACATTATTATTAGCCAAGAACTGGGGCTTCCCAGCTGAGAGCTGGTGCAGTCTACATTATTGCCTCACATACAGCCCCTCCTCCCATTGAGCCCCTACGAGGTGGGGAAGCTGCTGCCCAGCATGTTGCAGCATTTCCCCAGAAAAGTGGGTTGGGATGCCCACTGTGTGCCTACCCTCCCCTTGATCCCCACCCCCTGGCCTTATAGAATCTGAGCCAAGTTACTGCCAGGTTTCATTTCCGCTTTTTTGTGTTATTTGGGCGGAGGAGGGGAGCGGGGAGAAGCTAATAATACTACCTTGTATTTATATGGCACTTTTCTCTAAGGAGATCAAAGTGCTGTGTAGACATGATATCATTCATCTTCACAATATCCTAGCAAAGTAGGGAGGAGGCAATTATTATTGCCACCACTTTGCCAAGAAGAAAACCGAGCCCTAGCGAAGTATCCCCAAGGTGGATGGATGGATTAGCACAGTAGTGGGAAGCAGTAAAGATTTGAAAGAGTCTTTTTATGAGGTGATCAAAGTGCTTTCACATAGATTTTTCTTTAAGTGGACTTCACGTCATCCCCAGGGGCCACTGGTATTACCCTCGCTGCTGATGGGGTAAGAACTATTATCCCCCATTTTATAGATGGAGAAAGTGAGAAACTGAGGAATGAAGTTACCTGTTCAGGTAACCAGAAGGAAGAATTCAGAATCAGGCCTGCTGCCTCTTTTGTTGGGGTGGGAGCCAATGGGCTCATTTTGCTCTCTTAATCTGGTTGTTTTCTACTTGTTAACATGACTTGTTAGGGTGTCAGCATGAAACGGTAAACAGCAAGGATGTAAAAGGTCATTCATTGACAGGTAGAAGAGCTTAGTGGATGGAGAATAATGATTTTCAAAAGGAAGAATAACTGCCATGCTATTATTACTCAAAAATCAGTGGATCTAAAGGTCTCAAAGTACATTTCTAACTGGATGGTCTCCACTCTTTATACATTTTTATTGATAATTTCTTTTCTGACATCAATTTCTTTTCCAAATATATCACTTTTATACCTGCCCCATAAGTATCCCTTGTAATAATCATTTTAAAAATCCCAAGTTTGGCAAAAATAATAAAAACATCAACAGTACGTGATGGCATATATGCTATTCCATAAATATGACTCTTCCACTAGTTGCAATCATTGCACATTACATTAAATGGACAAATAGATAAACTGCATCACGGATGTTCAAACAGCAAGTAATGATGCTCGTCCTATGGTGTAGTGGGAAGATCACTTGGCTAGGAGTTAGAAAACTTTGGTTTCCTCAGTTCTGCCAAGCAGTCACTGTGTGACCTTGGTCAAGTCAGCTTATCTATGATACTAAATGAAGGGTCTGAATGAGATGCCTTCTTCCATCTGTTCTATTCTATTCCTGACCGTCTAATAATAGTTTTAAAAGCAGCAAATTTCAAAAATGGAAAAGAGAATTCTTAGCCCAGAATATAATCTGAGGACTTTGTCATCTCTTGAGAAAGCTTTTTAATCATATAGAAAGGACCGCGATGATATGGAAGGTCCCTGAGGATGTTGATTCTGGGAATAAGGCCCTAGAAGAATATGCTTGTCTTAGAAATAGAAAAGAGAAAATGGGCCAAGGTGGATTTCTGTCAGAAAAGGTTATCAGTCCCATTTTCACTCACTTATTCACTAAAAGTCTTTAATCCATCCTCAGAACCATTACTTCTAGGACAAGGCTCAAATCAGAATGCAGTCATATGCTTATCCATTGACAATGGGCTCTGATTTTTGAAAGCTAGAATATTAAATTGAGAAGTCAACTCTTAAGTTAGTAGAAGGAAGGATATCTTTGCCCATTTGTGGAAAGTCACCATCAGGTGACTGGAGAAATGTTACCAATGCTAAATAGGCCAGTGGTTTGATAAAGGAGGAAAGCGAAATAAATGATTTACTCTGTGGTTTCAAAAAATGATCCCTGTGCCTGGGAAGTAGATATGAGAAGGACAACTGTCCCACATTACATCTCACCTAAGAATCCTTTTGTTTTATCAATAGTGAGACTTCTCAGGGCTTAATAACAGGGAAAAAAGTTTACAGCAGGGTTGGCGTTCTTATCTTTCACCTTTGGTAACAATTTGATAGAAAGTTGGGCTTTTCAACATTTTTTGGCAGGGATAGGGGTAGAGCGATTTATCTCCCTGTGAATAGTTAGACCAAAAGGTACTTCTAAGAGGTTGAAACTCTATCTCTCTCACTTAACGAGGTCATGGAAAAGGAGATCAAAGGAAGGAAGGAAAGGAAGGAAGGAGGGAGGGAAGGAAGGAAGGAAGGAAGGAAGGAAGGAAGGAAGGAAGGAAGGAAGGAAGGAAGGAAGGAAGGAAGGAAGGAAGGAAGGAAGGAAGGAAGGAAAGAAGGAAGGAAGGAAGGAAGTCTCCCATTTTACTCTTCAGTTGTCCAAGAAAGGATATCCTGTGATATCAACTTATTGTATGTTTTCTGACATGTCAGAATCATGTTATAGACCCAAACTAGGAAGGGGATAAACCTATCTAGTGTCAATCAAGCAGTAAGCATTTATTAAAGTTCTACTATTTGCCTAATAGATACTGTGCTCGGTGTGGGGTTACAGAGACAAAAATAAAGCAACTTCTCAAGGAGTTACAACACGTACACAAATAAATGCAACATAAATACAAGATCATTTTTTTGGTGATGAGAAGTGGTACAAACTAAAGGGAGTAGGTAAGAATACATGTAGAAGGTAGCACTTGAGCTAAGCCCTGATGTAATTGAGGGATTCTAAGAGGACAAGGTGAAGACAGAATGCATTCCATGCATAAAGTACAGGTATTTATTAAGCACTTGCTATGTGCTAGGTACTGTGTTAAGAGCTTTTAATATTATCCAATTTTATGCTCACAACAACCCTAGGATATAGATACAATTATTATCTTCATTTTACAATTCAAGAAACTGAGGCAGATAGTGTTTAAGTGACTTGCCCAGAGTTATGTAGCTTATAAGTGTTTGAAGCTGGGTTTGAATTCAGGTCTTCCCAACTCCAGGTCCAGTACAACTGTGGCTCTACGTAGTTGCCTCTAGTCAACAGAATTGAGAGGTGGTGTCACATGTGAAGGACAGCAGGACGTTCATCTTGCCTGTGTTGTAAAGTATTTGAAGGGGAGTAATGTTATTAAATAAAGTTAGCAAGGTAGGTTAGAGTCAAGCCACCAGGGCATTTAAATGTCTTACAGGCTCACCCTGAACCATCTAGTATCCAGCTAGTCATAACATTCTCCAGTTGGCCACCCATCTTGACTTCAGGTCATTAAAATGGACCACCAGTGTTCTCTTCAATGACCCTCCGTTCCTTGGAGTTTCTTTCATTTTCCTGCTATTTCAGGCATGTAACGAGTTCACTACACACGTGATGAACCTGCTTCGTGAGCAGAGCCGGACCAGGCCTATCTCACCAAAGGAAATTGAAAGAATGGTGAGCATCATCCATCGCAAATTCAGTTCCATCCAGATGCAGCTCAAGCAGAGCACATGTGAAGCAGTCATGATTCTACGTTCGCGGTTTTTGGATGCAAGGTGAGTCTCTTTCCTTACCATTCTGGATCTTTAAAAAGAGAAAAAAGCTAAAAGAAAGAAACAAAACCTCTCTCGCCAACTGACCAGAGCATGGTGTAATGTATTGATCCATTTCTCAAATGGATCAGATCTTTGTAACATGTAGTAACATTGAATGAGCAACTCCAAATCAGTAAGAGGAAATCCTGGCTTTCAGGATCGTTCAGATGAAAAACAAATAAATAAAAAGCTTCCCAGGCTAGATAGATAGTTCAGTGATTTTAACAGAGGATCAGAGAAATATGAGTGATTTTTGTTTTGAAACAATGTTTTTCATAATAGGAGAAAAGCTAAGTAGTTTCATGACCCAGTGGTAATTACAAGATGCATGCAGCAGGTGTCTGTTTTTTCTAAACATGACACCTTCCTCCTCTGGAAGCACTCACACTGGATAAGTAGGAAGGATGCCTTAGCAACCACGTCCAACAAGGAGAATAAATATGTCTTAATTGTGGGTACCTGAAGCCTTCTATGGCAGGGCTTATTGGAAGCCCCTCATTGGTGTTCTCTCCAAGAAGAAAAGAAAAGTAATTCTGTTGATTGAGATGAGTAGAAGAAGGACCTCTGATTTGAGATCTGATTTACTCCTTACCCTCTCTGTAATTTTAGGCAAGTTTCTTAACCTCCCAATGCCTTAGGTATGGCAACCGCTTCTTTACATCCAAAAAAAGAAAAATCTCATAGGCTCTCATTGTAGAACAGTTACAATATTAGGATCCAGTGATTTAGAAAAGAGATGATGAAAGAATATCAATGTGAATAGGTTCTTTAATATGTAAAGGACCCCAGAGGCCATCTCAAACAACCTTCTAATTCTACAGATGAGGAAACTGAGGCCCAGGGAGAGAAGTGATTCAACCAAGGGCATACAAGCAGCGAATATCAACAGCAGGATTTGAACCCAGGTCTTGTGATTGAAGATCTAGTGCTATTCCCATTGTGTCATGTTGCTTCTCTTAATTCAACAATTTACTTTATATTTTATTAATTATAGCAGCTTCTAGATGCATTTGAAAAATAGTAATACATATGTATATAAGACATTTCTTAATCAGTCTATAGAACCTATGTTAATATAGTTACTTTACTGAGAACTTAGCTCAGCGCCTAGCTCATACAGAGTCACAGACGACTTGCAGTGACTTCCTCAGGGAGTCTGCAGTGGACAGGTTGGGAACACCTACCCTAGGTGTTGTCCTGTTCACCTCCATAACTCATATTTCATTTGTTTTGTTGTAATCTCTCAGTACTAAAGGGCTTCTGAGAAGTCCTTTCCAAAATTGCTAACAGTGAGTGAGGTCTCTGGGTCATACAGAACCTAGGAAAGAAGTAAGAATCCCTCCTTTACAGGTCCTGCCACCCTGTAAAATAGGGGTAATTCAGGAAAGCATTCTATGGAAAGCCAGCCTTGCTTTTTTTCCCTTACTATTCCGTCTGGAGTATACACCCAGAAAGACATTTTCCATGTTGGATATGATGGTGGACTTGGTAGATTTTTTATCAGCAGGTGATCCTGCCCTTTTCCCCCTCACTCTGTATGCCTAAGACCTAAGGCAGTCTAGGCATTCCATTTCCTGGAGGTGCCAAGTACTAGTGCCTACTGGCCTTATCATTCCTTTTCCTTGAGCCCGGATAGAACAGCAGCCAGGGCATGCTTACATTCCCATGGCAACTTCCCTAGTTAAAATGCTAGAGTCGGTATTTACATCAGCAGACTTAGAAAAAGAAAACTGGACACATTTGAAGTGAGATGTTGAGAGGAAGAAAGGCCTAGGCTCATCGTCTCATTGGATTATTTTATTTTTATCTTTTCTGCATCCAAGGTAGCCAAGCAAATGGTACTTGCCAAGAAATCACTGCAGAATTTTATGGACAAACCATTTTTCTTCCACTAGTCTTTGTTAAGACTGTGGATTTTTCAATTGAAGTTTTAGATTTTGCATGGAAAGTCCCTTTAATACCAGAACAAAGAGGCAAAATGCCTTCGAAATTGTTTCTTGATTGCCCTACTGGCAGACTTTCTGTAAGATGCTTATTATTGTTACTATTTTCATCCATTATTAATAACAATCATCACTTTAATTTTAATGTTTTGGGGAAAAATAATCCTAGCCAAAGAAAGTAATCTCCAACTCCAGCCATGGAAGGGTTGAGAAACCTTCCCAGCTGTATAAGTATACTTTTTCACTCTGTCCTCTCCAGTCTAGAGATGCCACACAGTTTCCCCCACATCATGAGGTATAATTGGAAGAGCTATCCAAGCAGGCGGCAAGTCAAAAAAGAGACATTCCTGAAAATCTTGCTGCTGCCGCCATAGAAATTCTGCCACAACATGTATCACTCACGAAAGGGGACTCTTCAAGACATGTTGCTGTGGAAATAAATAACGTACATAGGAGGCCTGCTTCAGTAATGGGATTAGTTTTAGCAATTTGATAGATTTACAGCACAAGATTTGATAATTGCCCATAGATGTGCATCACTTCTCTACTGAGTGCTTGGCTCAGATCTGCACTAGTTAAGTGGAATCCTTCCTCTTGGCCTCATGTACTGGCCTGACCAGTTATTCCAGAAAATATAAACCTGGATATAAGACTTCATATAGAGGGATGATTGTATTCAGGATCATACATTATTAGAGAGAGGGATAGTGTAGGTAAGGGAAAGATAACTATGCTTCCAAATTAATTTTAATCATAGGATCTTAGATTTGGCATTGGAAAGTCCCTTCATTTTATGAATTATAAAACTGAAGCCCAGAGAGGGGAGTTGAGTAACAGGGTCACACCAGTCCTAAGTGGCACAGCCAGAATCTGAACTTGGCTCCTCATAAAACTAAATTCAGTCCTCTTTCCAGTGTACCATTTTTTACCTCTTCTACCAAACCTTTTACCAAAGATTCTTACAAAAGACAAAAAATGACTATTTTGAATTTAATTTCTAAACGTCCCTCCTATACATTCCCTTAGTAGAGGTCCTCATAAGTAATGGAATGACAAAGAGGAGCATAGCAAGAAAAAGAAACTTAAAAATTTTGAGATATTCCGTGATAGTGTCTGTTTACTCCTGTCCAAGTCTGCTCATAAGAAGCAACCTCGAAATGTACCAACCCCTCCTCTTTACGAGAGATTTCCCTTAAGGTCGTCTGGAAGAATCGCAACCTATATGCAATAGATTTACAAAGGGGCTGCCAGGTGAATGAATGCCAGGGACTGGCCTCCCCTTGCTCCATGTAACTTTCTACAGGAGGTCCATAGGAAGACATCAAAGTTTGTGCATAAATCAGACTTAGTCATATTCCTCCAGTTATGACCAACGTACAGGAAGAGACCTTTATCATATGCCCACTTTTAAGCCAAGTTTAAAACAAATCCAATCTGTCTGCTTTTGGATGCTGAGTGACCCAGAAACTCAGCATGGTTTTAGAGAGAGGATTGAGCTTGGCGTAATCTGGACAGATGTGGTTAATACCTGTGGACAGATGGTATTCATCCGGTAAAATCAGGCACTTTATTGTGTTAATTAACCCAGGAGGGACATTGAAAATACAATATTAGCTGAATTTCCAGCGAATATTAACAGAGCACCAAGATCCAGTGCTTTCTCTTGGTAAAATTGGGAAAATCTGTTCACCGGTACCACCAGAGATTGGTTGGAAATCTTTTCACATCTGTAAGGAAAACCTTTTGATAAAAGCAATAAAGGGAGAAAGTGCTAATTGAGCTAATTTAAAGATGGTAGCTCACACTCTCAAAGAAAGACACTCAGGGCCTGTAAGAACCTCAGCTCCCTCAACAGCCCTACCAGTGATCCAGTGGTCTTTGCTGTGAGGAAGCAGTAAAGTGATTCTCACTTTAAATTAGTTCAATTAGCACTTTAAAAAAAGAAAGAAAAAAGTGCCTTCACTCATAATGTGCTTCTTCTCTCTTTCTAGTGACCTACACGTTAAAAAAGATTTCCAGAGGTTTATTTGTTTTGCCACTTAGCAGCTGTTTCCTTTTAAGAGGTGTGCCTGTCTCCTTTTGACAAGGGGACAGCAGTTAGGGTTTTAATTTCGGTCATTGTATGACTCCCTCTTCCCAGATGCCTTAAAAAAAGAAATCATGATCATCTGACATTTCAGTAGAGTTAGAGAAAATAACTTGTATTTAACTGATAGCTGTGTTGTCTCCATTCAGAGCTTGAAACGATGTGTGAGTGTAACAAAACCTCTTGAAGACGTTTCGACTGAATCCCTCTCCCTGAGTGTTGTCAGGTTCACCCGACACTCCAGACAGAACCCATCTTCTGCCCTTGAGATGCTACACTAATTGTTTTTTTTTAATTTGGGTGACACATATTGATTTATTTTATTTCCTTTATCAAGGCGGAAGAGACGAAATTTCAACAAGCAAGCCACAGAAATCCTGAATGAGTATTTCTATTCCCATCTCAGCAACCCTTACCCCAGTGAGGAAGCCAAAGAGGAGCTAGCCAAGAAATGTGGCATCACGGTCTCACAGGTAAGGGGACACCCAAAGGGTTCAGGCTGAAGCCTCGCCACGGAAGAGCTCCTTGGCAGGGTAGTGGAACCTTTTGCTTTCTAGAGCACACATATCAGACGAGTCTGGAATAGCAGGGTAAGTGCCTAAGAGGTCTGGTGGACTCTGTAGGTAAGTGCCAGGTCTCCTTTTGGCTAGTGAGAGCAAGAGATGACTTGGCAGAGACTGAGTAACGAAGAAAAGTTATTTTGGAGACTTTTAGTTTGCTCCCTTCTACATTGGCCATCTTTGTGCATGTAACACTGTTCTAGAATCTTCTCCACTTCTTTCTAATGAGTAAGCCTTCATTTCAAGTGAACAAAAATTTAGATGTGCACCCATGAAAGCCAGTTCATTTTGGTTTCTATGTAGAAAACAGAAGCGCACCCTCTACTTCTGAAAAGTTCAAGACTTTCTTGAATTAATGAGTACACACAACAGTAGTGTAGAAAAGCATCTGAAAGGATGGAGACTAAATATTTTTACTATCTCTCTCTGGGTCTCTTAATCAGGAGGCAGGCTAGAATTGTATCCTAGGACCATAAAACAACTGCACAGAAAAATAATTACATTTCCTTAACATTGACTTTAGAGATGAAACATATTTAAGACTGTTGTAATAATGGAGATAACATTTCCTTCTGATATAATAGTAAGCCAGTGATTATAGATAGAGATATGTAGATAAAAGTCAATAGCTATGTCCCTGTCTGATATCTACCTACATATATATTATATCTAGAAATAGATGTTGAGCTATATATCTGTATCACACATATATATATATATATGGAGAGATAAATAAATATATTTATATATAGGGAGATATATAGAATGAATGTAGACAGGGAGAGAAAAATAAAAATATATATTATATATTTATATGATCTCTGGCTTACTATATTATATAGGATATACTATATGTTATATATTGCATGTTATTTATATACTATATATTATCTACTAAAATTCTATATTTATATACATATTTTTGATCATTAAAAGATTTCCATTCATATATCCTATATAATCAGAACCTCACCTTTGAGAACACTTGGAAAGACTGTCTCTTTCTTTGTCTTTTTCTTTTTGTCTCTATCTCTTGTTCTCTCAGTCTCTCTCTATCACTCTGTCTCTTTCCTTATTTTGCTGAATAATTCCTCCCTGCTCCCCAGACCCACTCCTTGAATTGTCCCTGGCCTTCAGTTGAGATAAGGAATGGTAATGTTGAAATCCAAGAGAAAAATCTGTAATGGCTTATTCCTTATGTAAAATAATAGCAAAGCACCATGAAAAATGAGAAAAAAGGAGAAAAGGAAAGAGAGACTTTCTCTTGGAAAGATTACCCCCCAGCACTGTTCAGTTTGTCTGTCTTTGTAAAGCACCTTGGAGCATATTAGACCTTAGGATTCAGAATAGGGATGAATGTATCAGCCTGTTTTTTCTAAGCAAAATTGAGTCAAGATTCAGAACTTTATGAATGGGAACATCACATGAGGAAAGTGCCACCGAACTAAATCCATTTGAATCCAGAGCTGCATTAGGAAATTTGACTTTGACAAAGGTCATTTCTAAGCTGAACAACCTCTTAGTAGGCGAAACCTCTGTGGTCGATCTCAAGGGAAATCAAGTTTGACTTTTGTCCTTGTCAGATCCATATTCTTTGAAGTGACCTGAAAACTAAGTAATCTTATGGAACAGGGGAAGGCAATAGGCTTGCCTTGGCATTAGCTGCACAAATGAGTAATTTACAACTTACTCATCCCTCGCATGTGTACCTCTAAATCATTGCGCTCCTCCTCTCTCACCAGTATCCTACTTGCTCACAACGATGATCATGCTACTGTAATCTACCGGTAGCAATTTATTCTGAGGATTCAGTATAGTATAATGTAAAGAGCCTTGCACTGGAGACATAACATTTAGGTTCCAGTCAGTCAAAAAGCCTTTGATGCATAATGAATGCACTGTGCTGAGGACTAGAGGGTACAAAGGAAAGCAGAAACTGTCCTCAAGGAGCTGGCATTTTAATAAGAGAGCAAATAACTGTGTATGTAAAAGACATATAGAAGGTAATCTTAAAGTGAAAGTACTAGCAGGACCATGGAAAGTTTGCTGAAAATGATAGGATTTGAACTAAGTCTTGAAGGAAACCATAGAAGCTAAGAAGTGGAGGTGAGGTTGCCCTTGGAAATTGGAAAGAAGAGATTGTTTTTAGAAGAGATAATCAGTTTTTTGTGGGAGAGGGGTGGCTATGTATCAGTCTGAGATGCCTAAAGGATGTCCAGTTCAAGGAGTTCAGAGGGTAGCCCTCAATTTCACTTGTGGATTCCAGTTTCCTGTTGTTGGGAATGGACTGGGCCAGGAATTTCAAATCCATGAACTGCTGCAGCTCCTCATTATATATCCTATAGCCCTTTTTCTCTTGCTCAGACAGATACATAATAGTATCAAAAAGTCTTTGTTAAAATAGATAAAAATTTACCTACTCATGGAGTAAAAAGGAAAATTAATGTAAATGTGAAACAAACATAAAATTTGAGTATGAAGCCACTTCAAATGCAGTCTTAAGATTTTGAAAGTTCTCTAAAGAAGAGAGTGCCACCTAGTGGCCATTGAAAGAAATGTATTGATTAACACCTCATGCCTACCAATTCCTTCTTTCCCCTCTTGGGAATTACACTCAGCATAGTTCTTTCTTTTCTACTCAGAACTTAATTATTTCTATCTCGGGTATTATCTTTCTTTTCCTCATCCCCTCATGTGCCCCCCCCACATACTCTTACATCTTCTATAGCATTCCTTCCTTTCTCCCCACTATCTCAGTTACTTAAGGAAAAATCATCTTTCCCCTCTTTTTTCTTATTCTCCATCTCCCTCTCTTCATTCCATTTACAAGCAAGAAAATTACACTAATCATAGCTGATAAGTGTAAGAGTGTGCTTATATCAAGGAAAAGGAAAACCATAAGGTTTGACATGAAATTGGATATAACAAAGAACTCGTGTTCTTGGGTTCTCGGGAAGCATCTAGAAAGCCCCTTCAAAATTTCTACAGAAATCTCCTTCTACTCCTTCAAACTCCTCTAAGTAAACCTTCAGTTCTTTAAGCACCAGAATTCCAGATGAATTTTCGAAACAACACCTATTTCTTATTTGATTTTATGTTTTTTCTGTTTTAATTACTACTCTTTTTTTTTTTTTACTATTCCTACTATTTCCCATTACAAAATACAGTATTTCGGTTAAAATATGGCTTACATAAGATTTTGTGGGCCAGCCTGAGAAAGCAACTATAGATTTATGTTCGTGCCCACGGGGAAGTGTGTTCTACGTTCCACCACACTTACGTTTCTGAAAGCCAGCCTTGTACTGTTGGCATTAGTAATGCCACAAGAGTTAGGCATTTTAGTCTAGAGTCAAATAATTGGTTATGTTCCTGAGAGGCAAAACCTCAAAACAGAGTGACCAAGGCCTGCCATTTGGAAGGCACGTATAATTAAGTAACATAGAGGAAATCCAATAGAAAAGATTGTTGTTGTAAGAGAAAAGCAAAACAATATGGAAATGTATCTATTTAAACATTAATTTATCCAGTGACTATTCACATAAAGATTTTTCACTTCTTCAGATAACTCAAATGATGGCCTAATGCCTTTATGCTGTGATTCGGTTTACAAACATTTTATTCCCATACAGTTTTTCAAAGATAGCCCAGTTGGCTAACCTGATAGCAAAACTGGGGTCAATAAAATCAGAAATGTTTTAACATAGGGTCACAGGCATCACAGAGGTGGTGCTTACTTCTGAAAGAAAGAATCAAGTATTCGAATCTGACTTTAACAACTTCCTCACTTAGGCCTACAAGTTCTCAGCTGTTGCAGAAAGAAAAGGGGTCAGGAGCAGCTGCTCTAGCAATATACAGAAGTAAATTAGCCAAGTGAATTCAGTTGAATTTGTTCATTAGTTTTCATAAGTAAAGCCTTGAATTCAGAGGGGCAATCAGGAGGGCCACTGTGGTTTTCTTTATATTTATTTGTATAGAGGTAATATATAGATGCGTATAAGAAATGTAATACTTATATTTGTATATATATCAAAATTTAGCATTCAAACCTACCTATATGGGAGGCACCAAAGAACAGTGGAAAATATGCTAGAATTGAATTAACTGGACCTGGGCATGAATCCTACCTTGGTCACTGATCACTTTATTTACCTTGGACAAATCATATAACTTATCTAAGTCATATTTCCTCATCCATAAGATAAGGTGATTGTTTCTTCCGTCTGTAAATCTATGATCTTATGATATAGTTTTGTTATAGAAAAATATCAAACTCTACTTAAAGTTAAGATTACCTGTCTCTAGATTCCTATATATATATTTATAAAGATCATTTAAGGTATACCTCTGTCACTGGTCCATGATTTCACTCTTTGCCCAGGTCAATTGGCTCATGTCTTTTTGCCACATAGCTTTTTCTAACTACAGGTAAATACCAGACAGCCAAATTTGAATTGAACACACTAAATTAAAAGAATTCTAGTTTAAGTGAAATGCCCCATGTGGTTTTTCTTTTTATAATGTCTCCACCAAACTAGAATTAGACACATAGTTACAATCATGTAGAATCCCATGGGGCTGTATTATTTTGCACATGAAAGGGACCTTAGAAATCATCTAGTCCAGGTTATTCATTACATAGGAAAAAACTGAGATGCAGAGAGATGAAGGAACTTAACTAGGTCCCATAGACAGTCCCAAGATCTGAGATTAATTCTTCTGACACTGATGTTTTTCCCACTATGCCACCTTGGAGGTAAAGGAAGGAAGGAAAAAAGGGAGGAAGGAAGGGAAGGGAAGGAAAGGAGGAAGGAAGGAAGGAAGGAAGGAAGGAAGGAAGGAAGGAAGGAAGGAAGGAAGGAAGGAAGGAAGGAAGGAAGGAAGGAAGGAAGGAAGGAAGACTCATTCAAATCAAACTTTTAGAAAATTATGATACTAACTAGACACTAATTAGATACTAATCAACTGCCCTTGTTTTCTCATCCATCCCCCTTCCCTCTGCCAAAAATTAATGAAAGATAAATGTTAACTTTCTTATCTTCTCTTGAACTTGCTCTAGGTGTCAAACTGGTTTGGAAATAAGCGAATCCGGTACAAGAAGAACATAGGTAAATTTCAAGAGGAAGCCAATATTTATGCTGCCAAAACGGCTGTCACGGCTACCAATGTGTCAGCCCATGGAAGCCAAGCTAACTCACCCTCAACTCCCAATTCAGCTGGTTAGTTTTTTTGTTTTGTTTCGTTCGAATTGTTCTTGTTTGCTTCTTACGTTTGTTTTTTATACCATTGGGTTTTTTCTTTTTTTTCATTGTTCAGATTTTTGATGGGTTATATTTTCGTGTGTTTTATTGATCCCTTATTTTTTTTTGTTATTGTTTTGGGGTTTTGCCCCATTTCTAAAGAACAACCTATTCATGCTATTGGCATGAAGGGAACTTGCCGGGATTTTGCATGGACAAGTTCCAACTGAATCATTTTGGCATAAGGGTCCTCTTTGAAGATTTGGTTGATTTCACAAGGAGGCCTCCCTGTTCTCACCTGAGTAGCCTAATAAACAAGACTTCTCTTACAGCCGTCCATTATTTTGCTGTTGGAGTAGGGTGGAGGGGTTGGAGATGATGGGAAGGGCAGCGTCGTTGATTCCTATGATGTTCTATCTCATTGCGTTCTTAGTTCGTAGCTGTGAATTTGGTTTTTTTTAAATATACATTATATATACACACATATATACACACACACACATATATGCAACTGTATTTAAATGTAATTCATTTCTTTTGTGAACCAATTCATTTTCTTTTATTCATTTAAAGCATTTTTCTGAGAGGGGTTCATAGACCTCACCTGACTGACAGAGGGGTTCATGTCACAAAAGAAGCTTAAAAACCACCCTTCATTTGCTGCATCTCTCATAATGTTTAGATCACCTGCAAGTCTGCATTCCACGTGGGTTTTCCATTTCTTCCACAAACATCTCATTAGAATGCTTTGGTCTACAAACAAGACTAGGGTTATTTATAAACCTAATTTTTTTTAAAGTTCCTATTTATATTTGGTTGTTTTTCATTCCATTAACTTCAAAGGAAATTTCACAGTGATTAATTCATCTTTCTCAGATTGCTGGTCTCCTGTCACAGCATCATTCTGTATGTGTGTGTGGGCGCACATATGATATGTGTACCGGGTTGCATTTTTGTGGCTATGTCTTCAGATCATTCATGTCAAAGTTAATCACTATCCTGGGTTGTTCTCATCTTTCCCTCTTATGGAACCTTGTGCCAAGAGTGAATTCCAGGATATATAGAACTTAGACTTAAGTCAATGAAATGCTGTCTTGATTGTTCTGCACTATGGAAAGAAAAAAAAGTGTATGGTACTCTTTTTTTCTTTTGGGAAAGAAGTATTTGTTTTGTTTTGTTTTTTTAAAAAAGCAACTTACTCCATTAAGTAAGTTTGAGCTTAGATTATGATACTGCTTTCCTAATGCTTGAGCTGCGGTAGACCTTGGACTGGTGGACATGTCTCATGAAAGGAGTCATGACTCAACACCAGCCATTCATAGAATAATTAAAAGTCATATTTATGATACAACTGGGACTTTTAAAACAGCTTGTTTCTTTGCTGAAGTTTTCTCCTTTCCTCAAGCTGACTTGGTATTGATAACCTGCTGACTTTGTTACCATGTGGACTCTTGAATGCTAAACCCGACATACATACTTATCTCTGATTGGAGGCTGCATCAAACTAGAGAGTTGCATAATTATTTTTGGTTTTTGTTTAAGTAAAAGTATGTGTAAATAATGGTTGTGGGTTCGTAAACCAAGTTGTTTGAAAAAATGTGAAGGTTAGTACAGCTTCTGTCTTCCTAACCCTATGGTGGTCCGCTTGGTAAATATTATGCTTCTTACCGTATGGCATGGTAAATATAGGATGTACATGAATGTCTAGCAAATCAAATGCTAGACGTTTGTCAAGTGGTCACTTCTTGGACAGGCTGTGTCCTATTGGAAAAATTTCTTTTACAAGTAGTTCAGTAATGTTTGGATTGGTGAAAATGTTCTGAATGCCTCTGAAAAAAAGGATCAATCCAATTTAGCCAGCATTTATTAAACACCTGCCATGTCCCTGGTGCTATACTAATCGTGATTATAATCTAGTTTTAGTTTCCAAAATACTTCTTTCTATCTCTGGCACAGAGCATCTGAATCATGAATGGCTTTTGATTCATGACTGGTCCATAGGAGTATAGGAACTGTGGACTTTCTTAATCTTTCCTAAAGAGGAAAAAGTCAGCATTTGAATACTAACCAGACCCCCAAATTTCTCCAGCCTTAGAGAGTTGTTTCATTTTGATTTTATGTATACGGTATTGCAAAAGGTTCAAGAACTGGAAGTCCTGGGGCCTGGATTCAAATCGACCCTGCCACTGATAGCTGTGTGACTTTGAACAAGTCATGTTCTCCTGCCCTCGCTACTTTTCTCATTTATAAAATGCAGCAATTGGGCTCAATGTTTTCTAAGACTCTGTCCAGCTCAAAATCTAGCCCTGTAATCATGTGATGTATTCCAGAAGAGCTTATAATTACAACTTTCTAAGGATTTCCTTCTGTCACTTCTGAGACAAAAGTTCTAATTTGTGCCTATGTTATTGGAAGTTACAGATGGAGGAATTTCTTTGTAGCATTTTTCTGAAAAGAAGACAAAGTGAAGAAAATATTAACTCTTTCTAGTAGCTTGAAACATCAAAAGATAAACATCTTCTAGAGGGAAAAAAAAAGCTTAAACAGGCTTTTCTGTACTTTGCACCTAAAACAAACACAAGATCATTACACAGATAAGTCAACTTACAAATGCTCAAACTGCAAATGAGATGCTTGCCTTGATGATCCAAACAGATAACCAGTGATTTCAAAGGGAAACATTTTAATTGAAGTTGGAAGTAATTTGAAAACCGACAGATGGATGAGTGTTAAAATGATGCAGATGAGTGAGAAGTTGTTCAAGGGTCAGGTGACCTGGGAACTCTTTACAGCATAGTGGTTAAGGTTATTTTCTGGGCCTCACCAGGGAATTTCTTCTGAAACCTTGTGCAGGAAAGGTCCTTTTGTTATGGGAAAAAAAGCATGTCACCCATCACCTTGAACACACTGTAGAAAAATGCATTTCACCCTTCAGGGGTTGGCCACCAGTCAGATTTACTGGGTGATGGTAGAACACCTAGGTTTTTTGTCATAATAATAGCTGGCAGTTTAAATGGTGTGAGAAAGTTTGCAGAGAACCTTGCATGCATTATCTCATTTGGAATACCAGCAAGTAGCAATGCTAAGAGAAGAAAGGATGGAGAATGAGAGAAGGGGAAAATGTCTTGGAAAGAAGAAAATGCAAAAATAACCATTTTGGACACTGTTTTTGATGGGAAGAAAGTCCAAGTAAATGTCGCTACATAGTCATCCCAATCACCAATTGTTATGGTGTTTGTAGTCTATTTGTAGTGACCTAAGGAATGCCTTTCCAATGGCATCCCTGTTTTGTTTTGGTTTTGGACAGGGAACATAAGAAGCTTCATTACTGTTTCTTCAAAAGGAGACTTTCCTCTCTCAGAAGCAGTGCAATATGCTGAAGGTGGAGTCAAAAGACTCAAGTCCAGATTTGAGTTCTACTATCGGAACTTGTCCTCTGTGTGACCATAGCCTTGACACTGAATGAAAAAAACACACATCACATTTATTGTGTTTACCGTGTGTCAAGAAATGAGCTAAGCTATGTAAAATGAAAAGTGGAACAAATTCTACTTCCCACAAGCTCAGAGTCTCAGCCTCTTTGGACCTTAATTTGCTCATTTGTAAAATGAAGAGGTGGTACTAACTGGTCTTGAATAATCCTTCCACCTGTGGGTTTTGAAAAAGTCTTGTTGAATTAGCCAGATCGGTTCGGTGCTGTATTGAGTCTCAAAGTATCTCGGTCCCCAAATAAAACCTTGAAATATTCAGGTTGGCTAAATACATCCAGGGGTGTGGAGGCTGGGAAGCCTAGAGTTCCCTCATTTTGTGTAACTCTTGGAGGGTCTGAGATGATTCCAAGTTCATCTTCCCATGGGGACACTCTCCCCAGCCCTGGGAAGGAGTGACATTGAAGGGCCAATGACAGTCTTCATATGATACTCACTGCCAGAAAGCTTGGTGACTTTCAGAGTGATACAAGTGGAGTTCATCTGGATTTTGTCCCCACAGCTCAGCTCCCTTAAAAATATTTGTACCATATACAAAGCTATGTAGGAGGTGAAGTATCCAGAGAAGCTGGCAGTGTAATAGGGATCTGTGACTCGTCTAATAAGTCCTCAGGGGACCTTTTTATTTTCTTTTTAAGACCAAGGGAAAGAATTCCTCCTGTCAGTGTTTCTCTCTCTGTGTCTCTCTCTGTCTGTCTCTGTCTCTTTCTTTCTTTCTTTCTCTCTTTTTCTCTCTCTCTCTCCTCTCTGTGTGTGTCTCCTCTCTCTTTCCCTCCCTCTCTCCCTCCCCTTCCCTCTCTCCCTCCTTTTCTCTCTCTCTCTCTCCTTCTCTCTTTCCTTTCCTCTTTTCCTCATCTCTGAATAGAATGTGGAGAGCCAACCATGGCATTCCTGTCCTCAAAGTGTGAAATCTTAAAACCCTAACTTATGCACACATTCTGAGAAATGCATATTCCACAAGACCACCCTTCTATTCAGCCTGTACAGAATTAAAGCCAAGCTTTTCTTTATTATAGGAAGCAGGAATAATTCTTCAAGGTCAGATGCAAAAAACATGGGAAAAATAGAAAAACAATTTTAAGGCATAAATAGCAAGAGAGTCATAGGCTGAGATTAAGTGAAGGGTGATGAAACACAGGTGTTCTAAGTCCTCTTCCATGTACCCGTGACTGGTCTGGGAACGTAACCTGACCAGATAGATAAAGTCATCATTCTGTGTCTCAGTTACTCACTTTAGGAAGTTGCCATGATATTTTTCCATTGAAATTGCCTCAGGTTGTTTGTGTATGCATAATTTTATACAGAGAGAGCCTTTAAATTCCCTTTCAATAAAAATTTGATAAATTAAAATTAATTAAAATACAAAGTTAAAAACTAATTTACCCTTATTGTTGTAGACAGACCTTGACAGTTGTTTATTTTGTGCATTTTTTAAAACTGCGAAACTTGAAGTCTTCGAAGTAGAGGCTTTTAAAAGGACATCACAAAGACAGATCGTTTTCATTGTTTTAGCCATTGGAAGTCTAATTCGGCATGGTGCATTTCTTTCATCTCATCTACATGTACTCATCTAGTTGCTTGGAAAATGCTTGGGAATTTAGAGAGAGTTAAATAAGACAAGAACAACTTAACATCGTACATTCCACGAATATATCTGGGTGATATTTCCATGAGACCTTCATTTCACTGTCCAAGTCAACCGTGGGAACTTTGGACTTCCGAAGTAAACATTACTGATATTAGGGATGGAGAGCATCTTCATTGTCACCATCATCATCACATGAATAACAATGATACTACTGCTACTAATAACACTGTAAGATTTGGAAAGCCCTTTTACAAATATCCCATTTTATCCTCACAACAACCCTAGGAGGTAGGTGATGTTTTTATGGATGAAGACACTGAGTCAGACAAAGTATAAGTGACTTACCCAGGGCCATACAGCTAGTAAGTGTCTGAGGCTGGATTTGAACTCGGGTCTTCCTGGCTCCATCCAGGTCCAGCACTTATAGGTTAGCACCTATCAGTGGCTAATATTTTAGTTGCAGAACCCTGTGAGGTTGTGAAGTGCCACCATTATCTCCATTTTTACAGATGAGGAAACTGAGGCTGAGAGAGGCTAAGTAACTTTTCGAAGGTCACACCGCTAGTATTTGATTAGAGACATAAACACAGCTGTTGCTGAATTGTCTTCAGTTCATAACTTGCAAGCTGCAAGTTTTTCCCTCTACCATTGTGAATGCGTAATCTCTTCAGTGAGTGGTCACTTAAATACACTCAAAAAAATTTAAAAATTTTAAATTAAATTATTTTAATTAAATTGTTATTTAATTAAAAATTTAAAAAATACCAAAGCTTTGGTGCATATTGTAAAACACGTTTTAAACTTAGGGATTTTATTACAATGTAACCACCCCCTCCCCTACACTCCTACTCTGATGCTTTGCATTTAGGGCTGCTTTTTAAGTGACTTTCAGTAAATTGAACAAGTGGTGATTTTTGTCTCTCACCGCTGATACCATATAGCCTGCTGTGTTTTCTTTCATCACTCAGAAATGTAGATGAGTACGCCAATGGATAGACTTCATTCCAGCAAGCACTAATGGAATGTAAACATCTTGAGGGCAGGATTGAGTTGTTAATTTTCTTTTTTTAATCCGCAGTACTAAGCACAGTGTTGCTATGCAGTGGTTTTTCAGTTGTATCTGACTCTTCGGGACCCTATTTGGGGTTTTCTTGACAGAGATACTGCAGTGGTTTGCCATTTCCTTCTCCAGCTCATTTAACAGATGGGGACACAGAAGCAAACAGGGTTAAGTGACTTGCCCAGGGTCACATAGCTACTAAGTGTCTGAGGCCAGGTTTGAACTCAGGAAGATGACTCTTCATGACTCCAGGCTAGGCTCTTTATCCACTTTGTCACCTAGCTGCCCTTATACATAATATACTTGCACTTAATAGGTCCCCTAAGAGCAGAGATAGGAGAGATTGGCAGAGAGGGAAGAATCAGATGGAAAGCCCAGAATGGCGATAGAAGTCAAGTTCCTGGAGAGTCTGTATTAGTCATCTGTACAGATTGGATGACTGTGGATGGAAGAGGAGGGAAGTATGAAGCTTTGTAAGTAAAGGAGAAAAATAAAGTGAAGGGAAGGTGTATCTTAAAAAGTACTTCCAGTAATTGGCTATCCTTTCACAACAACCTGCAGGCAAGGTCCTGGAATGACCTCAGCAAGCCAGGCGATTTTCTTCAGCTCTCTAAAGACCTCAGGAGGGTTCATTCAAGATTTGATTGTAAACTGGGTACCTTTCAGGAGGTTATCAGCTTTGTGAGTCATGTCTTTGTAGGTTCCCATGCTGCCTTCAGCTCCTGCGTTTTGTAGATCATCAGGAAGGACTTCTGTCTGCCAGGTTGTGGGTTTAATAGTGTCCTCCTCTGCTGTCAGGACACTCCCAGCCCCCAGATTCTTATCAGAGAGTCAGAGGCCATGGCCATGTTCATACATGGGTGTATAGAGATAACAAAATGCTGAGACAGCATTGCCAAGAGCAGGAGGGACTATCTCTGCAATTACTGCTGTGATACAAATGCATTTGTACATGAAGTACATTGGTATGCGCATATTTATCCCCGTGTACATTAAGCAGCCAGACATATTTATAATTTATCTATGCACATATATTTTTTGAAATAATCTGTGTCAATTGCAGTATATATCTTATAAATGGCATCTTACCTACATCCCCAGCTTCTGCCTTGTTAGTCGGAATGAATTTGGGCTCTTTGGAAGTGCTCCCCCTCACCCCAGCTTGGGTGCTAATTTCTAATAATCTGGGCCCCGACTGTCTAACGTGTGAGTGTCTTAGGCAAGTTTTGAAGGGAGAGAAAAATAAAAATTGCCACATTGCAGGCTCTAATGCAGCCCTTGGAACTGTGATCTCACTAACGTGGGCACTCCTAGCAACACAGACCACAGTCCACACAAACCTGCCCAATCTGTGCTTGTCCAGTGACCAGAAAATAGCCAGTATAACATGACATTTAAGCAGAGGCCTTCAAAATGACTCCAGTGAGATCTTGGGTTAGGTACACATTTTAAGGTACACTTCTAGAAGAGATACTGTTGGTAATAAATAAACACAACGAGAACCAAAAGATCTGGGATGGAAATCCCAAACGTTGACCATTAAGTCATTGGCATACAATGTTTCCTAACCCCAGGCAGTATTACTTTTGCTATGTATACAAACACCTTTATCAGAATGGTTCTTTCTTTTCCTGTACCAAAGCAGAAAGAGAGGCAACCAGATTAAAGGCTCTCAATATTATCAGGATAGTAGACCACCACATCAGATCTGACAAAGATTGCCTTGTATCCACAAAGTCTTTCTGTCTCTTCTAAATTAAGCCATATTGGAGGTTTTGACCTGTTTTTGTGATTTCATTTAATATAGGGAAATCCCAGGTGAAGAATCTTTTTCTACCAATGATTGATAGCTTTCTGGTAACTTGTAATCTTGAAGAGTTACCTGGAGTACTGAGAAATTACTTGATTTGTTCAGGATTGTAGCTTGTATGTGTCAGAGGTGGGGAAGGAACCCAGGTCTTGGCTTTGAGTCTAGGTCTCTATTACTCTCAATAGGTGATAGTTAACTAGCTAGCTAGAATATTTATTAAGGGCTTACTATGTGTCAGGAGTTGTGCTAAATGCTAGGGATACAAAAGAAAAAAAGTGAAAAGTACAATTCCTACCCTCAAGGATCTTACTTCCTAATGCTGAGGAAGATATAGAGGGGAACTTGAAAGTAGAAAAAATCTGGAGAATCAAGAGTGGAATTTGGGGTGATGTGAGCATAGATGGATGACACCATGGCACCAGGCAATAGTGGTACAGACCAGGAACTCACTGTGAAATCAGAGGAGAGAGTCACAAGGGAGGAGGTATCATCAGGGTGAGAGAGCTCCCAGGGTAGAAGGCAAAAGTCTCAAATAGAGCCAGGTCTGAAATGAAGATTCTGACCTGGCAAATAAGTATCTTTTAAAAACATTTATTTCTTATAGACTTGGACTTCTCTTTAAATAATTTCCTGAAGTCTTGAGTTAAAAAAAATTCCAAATGTTTTTATTTATAAAAAATTAACTGGCAGTGCTTAACAGTCATTTGACTGTAAGAGGAGATGTAAATGAGTCTTTTGTCTTTGCTTCATGGTGGGGTCAGTTATAACTAGTGAAATTGTTAGCTAATTCTTTGTAGACTTTGGGTGGTTGGTGAGGATATTCTCCAGGGAAAAAAGGGGCAAAAACCCAATTCTGGACTTGGGGATTCTCTCCACCTCAATTCTATGTATTACAAACTTCTATTGCCTAATCGTTGTTAACAGTACCAGAATGCTTTGAAGACATGAGCACTGAGCAACATAGGTTCGTTTGGTTAGTGGTTGTGTGCAAGTTGAGTACCAGCAATGGTTAAGCAATACTTTTTTTTTTAATGTCAAGAGATATCATTCTTTTAGCCCCAACTCCTCTAATATGTCAGGAAGGTCATTTTAGAAGAGCTCAAATTCCTGTCTTTGTAAAGAAACCAGAAATCAAGTGTCAGAGCCTAGGCATGAATCATTGCTGGCTGATTCCACACAGATGATGGCTGTCAAGATGTGTGGGAAGGGAGCAAATTTGAGCAGTATGGGTTTGGAAGTAGAATAGTGGAGCTGACCTGGGCCCCTGAAGTCTCTCCCTTTCAAGGCTAATGTCATGTTTATAACCAAACCTTGCACGTTGAGCTTTCTCTCTTAATGCGCTGAGCTGCACGATAATTTCCAGAATAATTCTGAGCCTTTTTTTTTCCTTCATGCATTCAAGTTGTGCTCTATCAGGATGGAGAAGGCCAGGAAGAGGAGAACAGTTTTAATAAAGTAGTGGTGGCGAGCTAGGACTCCATTCCAGATAGCTGGAAATCTTTGGAAATGCTGTTTCCTACCCCATTCTAAAGACCCATGTTATTATCTATACTAAAATTAGAGAAGATCTTCAGTCCATGATTTTCTCCTTTCTTTCATCTCTTTAGGTAGATGGAATGGAAGGGTTAAATTTGTCATTCTCTTAATGCTCTTAAGGCCTTTATGGGCTTTACCTTCCTGGAAATAAAGAATGACAAGAAACTCTGAACAAAAGACAGATTCTTAGGCATACCACTCATTGCCTTTTTTAGATGACCTCCATGTGGTGCTACTCCATGGATAGTAAAACATTGTTATGGAAGCAGCACATTCATCACAAGATTGAAAAGGTCACCTTGTTCTCGTGGCTGGCTTGACTGGCATTCTCTTTGCCCCAGATCTCTGGAGTTGGCTAGTTCTGTGGATAGTCATAAGACTGAGTGAGGTAGAAGTTGCAAGTTGCATTGGAGGCCACCTCCATTTTGCAGGAAGACTGAGATGAGGTGAATGAACCACTTCCCTTTTCCCAGCTTGGAAGCCACCAAAAGGATACAGTCTTGCTGGCAGTATGGCATACCTTGGGGCTTTGCATAACCTCAACAGTTGGCACCTTTGATTGCTTGCTCTGTTCCTCATACTACTAACCAAACTGTGTTTTTCTTGTGGTTGTTTTTAATTTTCATTTTCATCGGGGGGTTGCTTTGCATGATGTCCTTCCTCTTGGCTGAGAGTTGCGGGGATTGAGCCTTTGCCTTTCTATGATTCAGGTGCCTCACTCTTTCCTTTTCAGGTTCTTCCAGTTCTTTTAACATGTCAAACTCTGGAGATTTGTTCATGAGCGTGCAGTCACTCAATGGGGATTCTTACCAAGGGGCCCAGGTTGGAGCCAACGTGCAGTCACAGGTAGGGACCCAGCCAATGTACTGCCAAGCGAATGCGAGCCCTCCATGGTATTGGCAATTTCCCACACCTGTACAGAGAGAAAGATAAAAAAATCAAACCAACCAACCAACCTACCTCACCACCAAACCAAAACCAAAATAAAAATAAAATAAAAAGCAGCAACAACCATTGTCTTGGGGAATCTCGTCCACACTTTGTGAATGCATTTGGCTCTGGCTTGACAGTTATACTAGAAAGGCAGGAGAGGAGCTGCAGAGAAAACAGTCAAGGTATTCCAATGCACACCTGGCAAGTGGAACCAACCTGTGTGTTCTTTTTCACTAAAGGAAAGGAATGAGGAGTTCAAAGCGTTCTCTTGAATTTCCAGGTTTCCTTCACTTACGTTGGACACCAGAGCTCAAGGTCTGCTTAAAAGGAGGAAAAAATGATAAATGGGCAAATATATGAGTATGTTGTGTTTTCATGCTTAACCAAAAAACCACCCAATCTAGCGCAATAGACATTTTTCCTTGATCACGTTTGGAGAGGAGGGACTTCAGTTTCTTTTGACAAATGCACATCCATGTTTGGAAACAAAGGTGTTTTAGGTACTCAGTGCTCCTCAGTAAAAAGGAAGTCTTTATTTTCTCCAGTCATGATACTCTCTTAAAGGGGTGGAGAATTTCTGGGAATTTCTGATCCAGATGAATCCAGTTCCCCACTCTGGACGCAGATCAGGAAGTGTCATTTTCTGAGGTTGGCCAGCTTGTGGGTGATCTAGCTGCTGGCTTGGGAAACATTGCCCTGGAAATATGTTTGGAATAGATTCTGGCCAAATGACCAAAAACTTGGCTATCCTTTGAAATGACTTCCCAAGCCCCCTCCAATCAAAGATCTGGCTCTAAAGAACGTTGGGGAATCAAAAAGCTATGTAGGCTAACCTACAGCAAAGGGAAATTGGTAAATGCTTCACTGCTCTCTTCCCTGTTCAAATCTTCATGTTCTTTCTTAGTGTATCTGCTTCCCTCCTAGTGAGGTAAGCTGCTTTTCATCTCACTCTTTGTGGCCTCTTTGCTGACTTGAGAATTGTATTCAAAGATGATGATGAAGTGACTGCTGGCATTTCTCTCCACTGAATCCTGTGTTCAAGAAGGGCACCCCTCAAAATGATGACATTGGGCTTGGCATGTCCAAAATACATCCTGCCTGATGATGATGATGATGATGATGACGATGACTTTCTCTTTCTGTTTTGCTGATTTTCTTCTTTGTTGTTCTTCATCTGTTTAGGTGGATACCCTTCGCCATGTTATCAGCCAGACAGGAGGATACAGTGACGGACTTGCAGCCAGTCAGATGTACAGTCCGCAGGGCATCAGTGTAAGAAAAATAGGTTTTTTTTTTCCTTTTTCATTCTATCACTACCAATTATTTCAAAGCCATAGGGCTCAGAATGCCACTTAGTAGGACTTGTCTCAGTTTTACGGTCACCTAGTTTATTGCTTCTGTATCGGTCATGCCAACGGCAGCATTCTACCCACAAAAAAGTGGGGATCGGGCAGGCTTCATGCAGGCAGCTGGCGTCTAAGGCTGTCAGACACAATCAGTGTTTGCATAGCACCTGCGGCCACATGCATTCAGCTGAGAGGAACTGCTAAACAGGTGACACCTAGTACAACAGTGGTAGAAAATGTCACCACAGACTGAGGCTTGGGAACCCTGGCAAGAGAGCCAGTAGCCAGAATCCATTGCAACCAGGACCACTGTCTAAAAATAAACCTTGCTCTAGTCAGTCTGTGCAAAAAAAAAAAATTAAAATGGTAAGGGGGTGGGGTGTGGGGGGTGGAGGGGAAGACAGACGAACCATCTTCTACTTGTTCTTGGGTGCGCTGGCGGCTCCCGGAGAGCATGAAAATTCATAGCGACAAGCTATATCGCACAGAGTGAAATCGATCAGACAGACACAAGGAGAACTGAGTGTAGATTTGGGACAGCAATCCAACTTCATTTCTCAGATCAATCGTCCGCCATCTCAGCAACGGTGACAGCAAGCTGGGACAAGGGGGCAGCCTGGAAAAGGAGGTTGTTCTCTGGATTGGGGGGTTGTTTTCTGGGCTTTTAGAGGTCACTGGAGACTCAGGCGGAAGGGTGGCTAAAAACTTGAAAGATTTGGAGTGGTATTTGTTTTATTATCATTGCTGTTGGGATGACTGCAAATTGGAGAGTAATGAAGATAAAATCTTTAGGAGAGAGGATTAGAGATAGGTTGCTTGCTATCTTCCTTAGTAGGTTATCCTCTGCCTCCTGCCCAGATTCTGCTTCAAGACCTTTTTCTGGTTGTGGATGATCAGAGAGCAAGGTTGACCCTATTGAGTGTTCTCATTGGACAGTCAAGTCCTTTCCATGGAAGGGTATCAAGAGGTGATGTAGGAAAAGAGCCAGCCTTTGGGTTCCCTCTGTCTTTTCAAGGGTGCCATGAACGGCTGTTTCTTTAAAAGTCAAGGCAAGATATCTGGAAAAGGAAGGCCTTGTGTGGAGGAGAGGTTGTCATCTACCAGTTAAGCTGGGAATAAGGGAATTTGGAAGGTTAAACAGCCACAGAATTGCAAAATGTGTCTATGCACACACCCAAGCATACATGCCTCTCTTTGTAGATGGGGTGCTTTGCATTTTGGCATATAGGAAGGACTCACAAAGAAATCAAAACATAAAGAGACAGGAACATGGGCACACCCAAAAAAGGGAGCTACAGAAAGGCATTTGACTTGGAAGGGAATGTGGCTAACCACTCTCCTCTTTGGAGTCTTTCCTTCCTAATTATGTAGCAGAAAGAGAGCAACATTCAGGATCTCAGGGTCAACATTGACCCCTGACGTCATCTGGCGGAGATGGGAATCATTTCTGAAGTAATGTAACTGAACATGTGCAGACAATTATGTCTGATTACATAAGGCTGCTGCAAAAACTGGGCTTGGAAATGTCATTTGAAAGAGTCTATCATATTTCATTAATTTTTCTGTGAGCTGTATTTACTCCATTTCTAGCTTTTTAATATACAGAATAAATGAGTCAAAGTCTGATCATGATAAGATATGATACTGGGGTATCAATTTAAATGGTCTCACCCCCCACCCCATCCAGGAGACTTAAGCTTATTATAAGGAGATACATTTTTATAAAGTGGTATTTTGTGTTAAGCTGAGGAATGTATGTGTGTGTGTTTTAGGGAAGGAAATGTGTATGTAGGGGAGTTAGAGTATTACTGCCAAGAGAAAAAGGGGGAGAAAAAATGAGCAGAGACTGAAAGAGACAGAAACAGGAATGAAAAGTTTGAAGCCAAGAAATGAAAAATAAACAAATCCCTAAACTACACACAACTGTGGAAACCTTCCAAGCCCAGACAATACCACAGTGCTCTGAGAGTGGAGCTTGCTAGATAGTCTTTCCAGGTGGGCTTTCTCCCAGTCTCTTATTAGGGCTTCACCCCCATTCTATCCATCTCGTCTCCACACAGAACTTCCTGAAAAGACCTGTCTATGACTAAGACAGAGTGGGATGGGTTTCATCCTGATGACTCCTTAGAAGTCAGAACACCCAGTTTCTGTCCCCCAAGTATTAGATACTTAGATACAGGCAATAGATATAACTTCTTAGCTACAAAATGGAGATAACAAGTCCTTTTGCAATAATAGGAAGAGGTACCATTTACTTTTAGAAAACTTACCATTTAAAAAACCACATACAAAAATGTACATAAATACATGTGTATTCATGTAGGCATATATAGAGATACATAACATACACATAATGCATGTATTACATATGCAAGATGTCCCCAAAGTCTTAAATTTTAGTTTTAATTGTTCTCTCTCTCTCTCTCTCTCTCTCTCTCTCTTTCTCCCTCCCTCTCCCTCTCTCCCCCTCCATCTATATATAGATAGATAGATAGATAGATAGATAGATAGATAGATAGATAGATAGATAGATGTTTATACACACATACATATATATGAGAGAGGTAGGGGTAGATATATATATATATATATATATATACATATATCTACCTACATTTATAGATAGATCTACATATATGTGTGTGTATGGATGTATGGGTTTATATGCTAGGTGGCATAGAGTATAGAGAGCCAGGCCTGGAGTCAAGAAAACCTGAGTTCAAATATGACTTCAGTCACTTACTGGCTGTGTGACCCTGGTGAAATCACTTAGCCCTGTTTGCCTCAGTTTCCTCTTCTAGAAAATGAGATGGAGAAAGAAGTGGCAAACCACTCCTGTATCTTTGCCAAGAAAACCCCAAAATGGAGTCACAAAGAGTCAGACGTGACTGAAAATAACTCAACATCAATGGCAGCAACAACAAATGCATCTATCCACCTGTCTGTCTATTTATATTAGCGTGTGTGGGTATGTACACATATATCTATCTCCAGGAAATATATCATATATACATGTGTACACACACACACACACACACACACACACACACACACACACACACACTCTCACTCACTCAATTTGAGCCTCACCTCACCTCACCTTGGCCTCATTGGGTAGAATCTAATCTCCAGTAGGCTACATCCTCTTTAAGGACAAGGACTATTTTCTTTTTTGTCAGTCTATCAGCCATAATGAAGTACCTCATACATGCTTAATCCCTTTTATATCATGTGATATAATTGTGAGAGCCCAATGGAAAACAGCTATAAAAGCCCAAAGATGAAGTATGAGCTTCTATGAAATTGGATTTAGTTTCTGCATGTCTACTTTGTCTGACTATTTCAGAACTCGTCAGTGTTTTATGGTGAGGATTGATTAATGTAAAGGTTCTCCCCTCTCTCCTCCCCCATTTAAATTCATACCTGTGGGGTACCTGCAGAGTCCCAGCCTAAACACCTCTTTCTTTGGTTTTATATCTTTTCATCTACTTCCCTTTCAGTAATAACATTAAGCAGGGATGACTGTTAGAAGTAATGAAAACCCTAAAGACCCAGATTCTCTTCCTCTGCCACCTCCCTGCTCTCAACTTCCTGCCTCTGAATTCCTGCCCATGCCCTAAAACCCAGCTCCAATGAGACCCCTTCTCATTTCCTGTACATTAGCTCATTTCAAATGTTACTTATGCTAGGTTTCATTTGTCAATAACCTATACTTGAATTGTTTGGTTTTTAGTAATTCAATAGAAATTTTTACTCCAAATAAATTCAGATTAGTCACTTAGACACTGTATTATTTGTGACCATTTTAGAATTTCCATGGATTCAAACACTTCCCCCAACCAAACAAAACAACTTGACAGCTTCCTCTTCTTTCTAGTTGCTTTGATATCAGAAAGCCAGTTTTAGCCAATTGGCCTATTTCTATACCTTACAGCTCTCAGCTTTGTCGGGTATTGAGAAATAAGGATATTAATAAGTAAAGTTTCAGGTAATCCTCCAACCCCAATTGTATCCCAATATTTCAACCTTAGAATTGGAGGTGGCTTTAGCAATCATCTAGTCCAACCTGTTCACGTAGTATATTGTGTACATCATTCACAGCAAATCATCATTTAGCTTTTGGTTAAACGTCTCCAGTGACAGTGAACTCACTACCTTTCTATTTAGGTAACCCATTCTTTTTTCCTTACGGTTCTTTTAGGAAGTTCTTCTTTTACTGAATAAAATTATGCTGTTGTAGCTCATGTAGCAGGACTTTTAAGTTTGAACATCATTTTTGTATAGTTAAGACATGCACTTAAATCAGCGAATGAATTGTGGTCCACTGGTGAACTGAATTGGTGTTCATGCCTGATCAATAAGGGAACAATATTTTTTTTAATTATTCAGTTGAATTCAATAACAAAGAGGAGTGTGGGCCACTCAACACCTTTCTTATTCTTTGAGCAAAGAGCTGTGGAGTCTTTCTGGTTGGATGAGTGTGTTATATATGGCTCCTAGAGCTGCTCATATTAGGGCCTATGCATGGCTTCATGATTGATAATACTCAAGAAAAAAAGAAAAAGCTTCCTTCCTTTTCTATCTCCATTAAGCGGTTCATCCCTTATAAACAAACAAATGAAAAAACAAAATAAAACCCAAACCTCTGTCTGAATAGTTCATTTCCACTTGAAAGCATCTACTTACCTAAACAGACAAAGTCCGGACTGGGTCGAGAACTGCAGCATCATTCCAACCAGATGAACCACATCCCAGATTTGATGACAGGATTACTTTTTAAAATCACCTTATGGTTCAACTCTTATTTTTTTTCCTTTTCCAGACTAAACATTCCCAATTCCTTCAGGCTCTTTTCTCATACAACAAGGTTTTGAATCATCTCTATATCACAGCCACACTTATCTGGATATCCTTCAGCTTGTTAGTGTCTACTTCCTAAAATATAGGACATTAAGTCACTCTTCTCATAAATATCTTAATAAAAGTAGAATGACAAAATGGGCTGGTTTTTCCTTCCACATCTTATCCTGTCTCCTTTCTAGTGCTGCTGCTTATGAAAAGTTAACATAGCCAAAAGGCAGAATACCTAAATGGGGAAGTAAAATAGGAAAGGGCTTAGCCAATCTCCACATCAATTAATCCATAAACTTCCTGACCTATTCAACACTATGTGTTGCAGCTGGTGGTTATATTGAACTTATGGTTCAATCAATGAACACTGAGTAAGCACCTGCTATGTGCCAGGCACTATGCTGAGCTCTGGGGATACAAAAAGACAGCTTACAGTCTAATGATTCATGCTTCCAAGAGGTTTATGATCTAATTTTAGAAATTCTTCCTTGAAAACCATCAGGAGATTTAAAAGAGTAAACATATTAAAGTCTGTTTTCCCCCCACAAGTATTTAGGACAATGAACTTTAAAGCCTTCTTCAACTGAGAATTTAAAGCCAAAAGGCATTTTAATTCCTTCATGAACTTGTAAGTAAGCATAGGCATCTCCTTGACTATACCTTCTGACTTCTTTGATTTCTCACCTTATTAATCTGGCTGATAAGGACAGCATGAAAGCTTTTTAAGGGACAAAAAAGGCAGCCAATACCTTTGGTTCCATCATCACCTTCTTGTCATTACCTTCTAGCAAATGGAGAAGGTGGCTCCCTGGCTTTATGTATGCAGGTCAAGTTCCAAGCACACCGTCTGTGAGTCCAATGGAGATCACAGATATGCCTCATGAAGTTCTTTCACCTCTGGACTAGTTTAAAACTCTATCTGAGATTCTTTTTCCTTTTTTTTTTTGTGCAAGATAGAGGCTGGGGAGCCTGCCAACTTCAGATCCCAGGGGGCAAGGTTGAAATAATAGAGCAGAAGAAAGGATTCCGAGATCAACTGCCGATAGTTTGAAAAACCAACCGCCATGAAACCAAACAAACATGCCAGGCGTTTATAATAATAATAAGCATCACATCCTGGAGCCTTCTTTGCTCTTTGTGGCACTAGCATTAGCCACAGCAAGGTTTGCTGGCCTTGGTCCTGGTGAGGTGGTTACTAAACAGAATCATATGTCTCATGTATATATGCATTCATGTATAAGAAACCAAGAAGGATTTTTTTTTCTGGGTCCTAGGCTAAGTCAAACCTGGTAGCCACATTTCTCTGTTGACTCCTAAGGGAGTCTCTTTCTGGCTCTCCTCCCCACAACTTTGTGCACTTAACTCTAGGGCTGGAGGCCTTCCATCCTCCTCTGTGGGAAACTAGAGAATCAGCCCAAGCCAGAGGAATGTGACACAATAAAAAAAGCAGTGAGCTGGAAAGCAGGAGAGCGGCGTTCTGGTCCTGGCTTTGCCACCTGTCCAAGCTCCGGCAAGTCATTTCAACTCTTTAGATCTATTTATTCATCTGCAAAATGAGGAGGTTGGTCTCGATTCTCTCCTAGGTCCCTTCCAGCTTCAGCATCCTCTTGAGTCTGTGCAAAGCTGGTAGTTTGCCACTTCTGAAGAAATGCATGAAGAAAAGGGGATAGAATTCAAGGCCACAAATAAAAGGAGACAGTTTTATTTCTGTGTGTTTGGAAAAGCTAAGGCATAGGGACTTCCCATTTATGAACAAATATATGCAGTACCCTTTGCATATGTAATTAGTTTTTTGCAGTGTCCTTCCCAGACGAGCCACAATTTGGCTTTTCAGTCCTACTGTCCTTAGGCTAAGATGTTGTTCATGCTCTGGGGGCCAGCGTGTTAAGTTAGCTTAGCTTTACCCTTTGCTCTCATAAACACTGCCAAAGCTTCAAAAACCCAAGTAGAGCCTTGTCCCTGATACAGTGATGGTAGCCCCTCTAGGAATTCAATAAATATTCATTGAATCAAAACGTTGGAAGCAATTCCATTGATTTCTGGAGACGACCTCTCTTATCTCTTGCTTACTGACTGGACGAGCCCACGTTGCTCAAGTTCCACAGCTGAGCATGTTTCTCTTGCACAGTCTTCTAGATGTTTGCCCGAGCCTTGACGTCCTAGCCACAGTTTAGTTTATGGGAAATCTCTGCCTCTTTAAGTCATCCCAGTTTCTCTGACTTAATAAGGACATGAAGGTCATCTAGTATAGCCTCCTTGCCTCCATCAAGGTAAAAAGCCTTAGTAGTCCAGTGCAGATGGTTGGTTAACTTCTTTTTAGAGATCCCACAAGTTGTGAGGGCTTTTTTTTTTTATCAGGTACCTATATAAAATTATTTTATAACTACTTATCCCCTAAAAAGCTGTTTCCACAAACACCAAATTAAGCACATACCCAATCTATAAAGAAAAAACAGTTGTTGGCACTTTATAGATTTGCAAGGTGAATATCTCAGAGACTGTTTCTTTCTAGGGAATTCAGTATACATTCAAGTATGTGTCCCAGTGTTCAATTATGTCTTGTAGTCCAAACAGCTAAGTTTTCCATAGCTATAGCTAATTGAGAAATAGATTTGCATTATTTTTTATTCAAGTTTTATTCTCAAAAAGAAGTACATATTCTTTTTTTTTTCTTAAAACAGCTGAGTATACATAAATATTATTCTCCTACTTTAAAAGGATGATACAAGTACAAGATTTAATGACATCAAAGCACCTAGGTACAGTTTGGTACCTTTCTCACTAATCTTTGAGTTTCTCATCACAATTTAGTCTATAATCTTGGCTTATCTTCCCTATAGAAAAACATAGTATCTAACTTCTCAGGAGCCATCTCTTTTGAATTTTAAGGTTTTTTTCAAGATTTATACATCATGATCATGACTAACAATAGCGGACTTCATGAAATTTGTCTCAGAAACTTTAGACAGATGCTTCGGTTCATTAGCCTTTCCTCTTTCTGTAAGGATGAAACTTTAATACCTAACTAGCACTTTAAGAGAGGGCTGTTAATTTCCCATCTTAACATTCTGAGGGGTTTCCTTTTACTTTTCTTTTGTCTCCTTTTTTTCCTCATAACAAAAACAAAAAGAGAGGGAAGTAAAGAGTAAATTGTGGTTATTCCGTGTACATGTCCACAACGTGGATGGTGTTTCTTTCCAAGGGAAACCTTTTCTGAGCTTCCTTCTCAGCTTGCTATTAAAGCTTGGAGCTGGAAGAAAAGCTAACTTGCATTGAATAATTAAGATTATTCATTAACCACTGCCCTTTTGGAGCAGTAGTTTGGAAGCTTGGTTTTTAATGTAGAGTCAGCCTGCATGTATCTTTTCCAGCACATAGAGCTTCAAATGCATTTCAACAGAACATAGCAAGATTTCTAAAGTGAAAAACAGAGTGGCCTCATCACATGCCATGAACACAAATTTCATCTTTTCACTTCTCATTTGTATTTCTCCATTTTCCTTTCTTGGTATATTTTATTTCCATTCAGTTCATTTCCTAAGTCTTGTACAGACTTAAATGTCTGGGCATTAATGATGTCTCCAAAGTCTCTATTCTCTCTCTTTCCCCTTTTGTGAAGAAAACATAAGCTTAATTTATAACCAGCATTTGTCTACTTGTTCATTTCAGCCAACCAATTCATCAGGAATTTGTTAAGTGCCTAATATGGACAAGAAACTATATTCTTTTTTTCCCACCACATTTTTTACCAAAAAGCCTCTTTCAGTGACTGTGTATTACACTGTTTCCTCCTCCTCCCCTTCATTCCTCTTTGGAGAAGATGTTTACTGGCCAACCCTGACGTTTCATCAACCATCTTCCTTATTGGGGCGTTCCATCGTTTGTTCGCTGTTATAGTCAAAATATCTTTCCTTTGGTCTCAGCAAAGAGGTTGTCAAATTGTGGGTTTGCGTGTGTGTGTGTGTGTGTAATGGACTCATGGACTCCTGAAAATAGTATTTTTTAATGGATAAAATAATGATAAGAAAGAAAATCAATTCTGTTGAAATACAGTCATCAGAATTAAAAAAAAAAATCCATGGACCCCAGGTTAAGAATTTCTGATCTTTCTGTGTTGGGATTTTATTTTTTTTCTTCACTGGTCCTTTGTAGAGATGGGGAAGCAATACACAATTAAATCAGTATAGCCAGAGAATTCTCATATCTTTGATGCTTTTTTAAGTCATTCACTAATTTTCTCTAAGCTAAACATGTCCAACTTTTTAAAATCATTCCTCAGAAGACCTATTTTTAATATTTTGATTTTAATTGCCCTCCTATCCATAACTAGACATGGTAACAGGAGGCCTGACAGGTAACTTCTCAGGTGGGTTTATATACTCACCATCTTCAAAGTTTTTGTTTATGGATGTGATTCTTCATGTAGTCATTGCTTTATTGTATGCATACATGTAGGAAAATCCTCCCTAGATAGGACTGGATTCTCATCGTAGAGAATTCTAAGCAAAATACCCTTGAACTTGATATACACTTTAGTCCTTTAGGAATTTGTCATTTTATACATATGGATACTCTCTCCATTGCCACAGACACCTTTTTGGCTTACTTCGGAAATGATCTTCAAAAGTTAGTGCATGAAAATTTCAGCACCCTCTGACCAACAAAGTTACAATCATAGTATCAGTGGTGATATGTGATATGGAATATCATATATGTACATACACATATGTACATATAATCCTTCATATGTATTACATGTAGAACAGGGTTTGTTGTCACCTACTGTTCCCTGAATTGTCTCTCTTGCTCTATCCTACTTTCATATCAGCACATCTAGGTTCTCAGATAGATTACACCACACTGTTAAGTTCAAACTCTCTTGGCATCCTAGGGAGTAATGGACTTCCTCTAATTGCCACTCTAGCTATTTAGCTCCCATATGATGAATTTTCTATCCATACAACCAGTCATTCACAATGTAATATATGCACACAATGCATGACATTTACCTAATTTGCCTCTTACAATAGTATGCTTTTAGGTCTTAAACATAACTACGCAACAAAAAACAAGGCATCATGAATTACTGATATATTAAAGCAAATTCATTAATAATAAAATACATCACTATCCATGTATAAATCTGGATGCTACTCTTTTCCCAGTGCACTCAGTATCTGCATTGGAGTGGACATACAAAAAAAGGAAACTGGCAGAGAAACACACAAAGAAGGAAAGTCTGTGTGCTTATTATGGTACCTCAAAAATCTGCACTGCAGAAATTGATGTTATGGTCCATTCAGAAACATATGAACCAAAAGAAATGGTTACTTTGCTCGTTACTTAATAGTCTTTACCACTCTTAAACTGGGCAAATCTTCCTCTTCTACATAAATATTACAAAAATTAGAAACCCTTTCCATTTACAATCACCTTTAGCAGGATGCTTACAAAGTGTTTTGTTTTGTTTTGTAAAGATAATAGCAGTTCTCTGTAAGCCAGAAAACTACAAAGTCCATCAAACTGGCTTTCCTTTGGCTCTACCAACTGGTTTATTCAGTTGCTCACTTACATGGGTGGTCATTGTTCAGTCAGAATGGAAATCCCACAAACGCAGTTCAGACTGACCTTTTAAAACTGGGCAAACAAACCTAGCTTGTTCCCTAACCTACCAAAGCAGTTTCAAAGCTCCCTATTTTTCCTTCCCAATCCAGATGCTTCAGTTGGAAGATGTAGACCACTTTGAAAAGTTTCATCTGTCTCCAACTCTATATAAGAATGGAGGAAAATAGACGTCAGTGAAGCTGTTGGCCAGTGTAGTCAGGGATCACTCAACTGAAGCCTTCTGTCTGCTGACTGCTACTAAATGTCATAGTTCTGAGAGCAGTTTCTGCCTCCTTCCCCTGTTTTCAATTCTGCTCCTAAGGTTTTTATATCTGTTTCCTATACCCAGTTCCTTTCCCTAGTTCCTATTCCTTCAAAGGTTTAAATGAGAGATTCTTGACTTTCAGTGACTTGCTTTTCATTTAAAAAGTCACAGTACCTCAAATTTCCCATATTAAATTGATATTCCTCTTTCATTCATACCTCAGTTTTCAGATGTTTATATGATTTCTAATTTTTTTTTTTTGGAGGGAGGAAGGCAAAGCAGTTGGAGTTGACTTGCCCTAGATCACACAGCTCTTACGTGTCAAATATCTGAGGTTGGATTTGAACTCAGGTCCTCCTGACTCCAAGACTGGTGCTCTATTCATGATTTCTAATTTTTAAAAAATTGCCCTCTTTAGTCATACTATGCAAATGAGTTATGGTATTTTAATAACGTAGAATTCTAAAGTCTTTAACACTATCTTTGGGTGTCCTTGAAATTGTTTCTTTACCCTCATATTAATCTAGTTTTTAATATATAAAAGTTTTTTTTCCTACTTATTTAAAACATCAAACTTCACACATAAGTGAGGCATCATTCTCCATCATATTCAAGGTGATGTGTCTTTGTATTATTTTTTTATACAGCTTATTTTTTTACCCAAACTGTTCAAATACCATTTCAAATCTCTCTTTCTTCATACACATATAGTAGCATATTTTATGAAAACAAAATTATTTTCCTACATGTTTAGTATCAAAATGTTCACCCATAACAAAAACAATGCCTTATATCCTTTGACATTTGATATGTCTTTTCCTTTACATAAAAATACTTTTTTTGCCGTTTCCATTTACTAAAATGTTCCATATGCAAAAGGCCTTAAAGGAATAGCATACTTTGTGCTAGTAATGAGCCTTTTCAAACTTTTCTAGGCTGGCTTTCAGACAAAAGATACATAGTGCACCACTAGGATATTCAAAAGCTATAGGGCTTGCAGAACTTGCTAGAGCTTATTTTTTCATGAGCAAAGCCTTGAAGACCTCAGGGCCATCTCCAGGCTATAATGAGCCATCACAGGAAGACTTCAGTCTGTGTTCTATACAATAGAAATAATGTTAGTCTTTATCTAAGAAAGTTTTTTAACCCCCTAACAATCTGATCATTCAGTATTTTGTCTGAGCAGCTCAGGAGGCAGTATAATGTAGTGGATAGATGACCCTCCTTGGAATCTGGAAGAGCTGTGTTCAGGTGCAGTCTGTGACAGCACTTCACTGTTGTAGACATGAATAAGTCACTTAACTTTTGAGTACCCTGAGATGATGCTCCAAAACAGTATGTTATAGACGAGTTACCAATCTCCATAGGCAGAAGGGAGTTTCCAAACTAGGAATTATATACGCTAATAAAATCTCAGGTCAGGACTGAACAGAATTAAAAAACAAAACTCAGAGACAGCAGGATAATTTTTAAAAGGTAGTCACAAAGAACCAAAGGTCAGTTAGTATTATGTTGAGGACTTGCTGTGTGACGAACAAAAATCAGTCTTGGATGGTTAGATAGAAGGGGGTAGAGTAACTAATGAATGAAAGACAAAACCTCTGCCTTCAAGTGGCCTGCAGGCTAGCTTGGGGTACAAATCACACACACACACACACACACACAAACACACACACACATATACATGTACACACACATACACATACATACATGTGTATACGTATATATACTAAAAATGTCTATATACATACATAAATGCATGTATATGTATATATGCATACAGAATAAGCTAAATTATTAAATTGAAGATTGCAACATGGTAGAGAGTGTATTTGTGAGAAATGTATATACAGCCAGGAGATACGGTTTCATGTCTTGGCTCTGCCCTGTGTGCCCTTAGGTAGGCTCCCTAACCTGTCTCATCCACAATATCTTATATCTACAATATGTAGCTGATTTGACTTATATCATTTATCCTGCAAGGCGGAGTTCTGTAGAAAGATATTAGTATTGTTGATGACTAATGTAAGCCAGACCCATTTTGGGATGAGAAGTTGGGCCTTTCTTATTCACATTTTGCAATGCTGTGGAAACTTTTATACCTCTAAAGAACAGGAATCTGTCCTGAGTTAAGCCAGTATGGTGGTGCCATATCCTAGAACAGTTTTAAACTTCCAGGATGCTTCACAAGGCCACTGCTCCTTCCCCCAACAAACAGATGTACAACAAAATCAAGGCAAATTCCCCAACCCACTACACAGCTGGAAAAATCCCTCTGCTGGGGGTTGCTGGAGGCAATTAACATGCAAAATCAATTCTTCTTTTTCTTCCCCTCTGAGTATATAGTGCCTTGAATGATGAGCCCAGAACAAAACAGAGTGTCCCCCAGTATTTAAGAAAGAGCTCTAGGGCGTGGCAAATCAACATTGTGCTCTTGAACACAAAGGATTTTCCCCCTTGCTCTCACTTTCATTTCTTCTGTACATGGAATTGTTTTTAAACAGCATTCCTCTAAAAATAAGTTAGGGGGCCCACTTTTTCAAAGCCGTCTGCCTGCTCTCCCCTCCCCCAGCGAGCATCTTTCTTCCCTATTCCCGCTCACCCTTTTTCCTCACCACTTTCATCTTCCCCCTTTCCCTCCTCCTTCTTCCGTTAGCTGTAATGACCCTGCAAACACCAAACGGCATTTGAGTGCATTAAGCTGCGAACTCTCTGGTGACATAGCAATTATAGCTCTGAAATAGATTTGGTGCGTCACGGAAGATAAGGGTTTTGAAAGTTTCTGTTGTGATTATAGCTTGTAACTCCCACAAAATAAGAGGCTGCCAACGGAGCCTTTGTGGCTTTGTCTCAGTGATGGCACGTAAATTGCTATTAATGTCCTAAGTGTACTTGAATATGCCAGTCTCTGGGATGTGGAGTTGGCTCAGTGTCTCTCTTTACATGGCATGTCATTGTTGGTCGGATAATCTGTGGTAATTGCTGTCTCTTGGATGGTCAGAAATGTGTTAGCATATATGTCTTCCCATGTAATAATAAAGAATACAAAGATATGTGTGGTGGGAGCTTGCTTACATGGAGTATTGCATGGGTTGGACTTTGTCCATGAACTCTTGCTAGGAGAGATCTCTGTGTGTTCATTTTTAGTTGTTTGTTTATAAGCTAGGCATGTGTATTACCTTTGTGTATGCTTTTTATGTACATGATTTCTTGGTTAATATAGCCAAAGAAAAGTCAAATGTCATAAGAAATGAAATTGGGGCTGTATATTCATAGCTAGTCAGATCACTTTTGCTCAAGAAAAATATCTTTTTTTTCTGAATTGTCAGGATGTAATCACATAGGAATCCAGATTCTTTCCTATTCTTTAGAGGTCTTGTGTTGTATAGAAACAGACAGTACATATCAGCACAAACTGTAGGAATGTGTGTTGATAGGTATATATAAGCATACATCTTCTCCCTCTATAAATAAATACTGAGTTGCATTCTCAATCTATATATTAATTAGCTCATTATTACTATGTATTCTAATAAGAGGCACCATGGCATGAATGAGAGGAAGGTGATGGATTTGGAGTCAAGAATTGCTGAACTGAAAGTCTCTGACGCTAGTAATGTGATCAGGGGCAAATCACTTAACCTGTCTGAGCGTTCAGCAAATTTCTAAGACACTAAATTCTAGAAGGGACCACATTCCCAGAATAATGAAATCACAGCATTAAAATATTCTCAAGTCCCACGAGATCTACATTTGGGTTTGGGTTTGGAGTAGTGATAGGCATAGAGTATACGTATTTAGGTACATATCAGTATAGTTCTAGCTTTAGCTTTAGTTAACTAAGTCAGGAGAACAAGATAGCCTGGGTACATCAGATAAACATAGAGACATTTTTAGAATGACCTCCACTAACTGTGTTTGACCCATGTACCAGTATATAACTATGGGAAGTAAAAACATTAGATACAGCTGGCCTGTTTATACCTTTAATGGGAAAAAGAAATTAATACCGTCCCCCAGACAAGAATGTAAACATTCTTTAGCCAGTGTCCCATGGAAAATGAAATTCCCACTGTCCACCTAGAATTGGACTGTCCATATCCCAAGTATCTTTAATGGAGTTCTCATGGATGACTTTTCTTCTATGATGTGAAAGGATGATCTTGTGATCTGATGCAATTGAGATATCTTGATTGAGCAACGTGCATACGATAAAAACATAGGTAGGTACTTTCCAAGAAAAGTTTATCTTACTGGCTCTTAATGCTACAGGATGAGTTCAGTAGCAAGGTAAATTAGGGTCAGGCTCCTAACTTTAGTACATGACCATGAAACTAGGATGGTGGATTCCAATTGACCAGTTTCACCAACATTGCCTTATATAGAGGTAACACACAGGAAAGGTTAAGATGACCTCAAATAAGGCATCAGCCTCAGGAATAGAACACAAATGGGATAGCATCCTACATGAAGTTGGCATCCTTTGGGTCAAGTTATGTCTTATGAATGGAAGGTAGCAGGTTCCCCAAAGTGTGGTCAGATCTGTGGCTCATGGCTTGCTATTGTGCATCCCACTTAACGATACTCTGGAGGTAAATTTAAGGATATCAGCCTTGGTGCAGAAATGCAGTCCTGAGAGCCCCCAAATGTTTCATGATCATTTCCATAAAACTTTGAATGGACAAGCTCTAGATAGACACTAGGTTGACAGTATGTCTCTATCACAGTATCAGCAAATCTTTTCTAGCTACAGACAAGCACCATTAAATATATATATATATATGTATATATATATATGTATATATACATATATACACACACACACGCAGGTGTACATAGATTATGTTAGTGCTAATATGATTTAATTTTATATAATCAGCCCCTACTATTGGAGAATGTTTCATGGGCTTACAGATGTTTTTTTTTTCATTTTAGTCCAGTCCATAAGCATTTAAGTACCCACAGGGTGTCCGACACCATGCGATATATTGAAGATACAAAAACAAGGAATAGCCCCTATGCTCAAAGTGTTTATATACGATCATATATATTTAAAGATAAGTATATTAAGCAGGTGCAAAATACTGTGTGATAAAGTAGAAAGGTGGCTAATGATGAGAATAAGAGGAGATTTCATGGAGAAAGTATGCTTTGAATTGAGCTTTCAGTGTTGGCTAGATGAGGGACCTCAACTAATCCAGGCTCCCCGTCCCATATAAGGTGTTGGAGTCTAGTCTTGAGGGTACTGAAGCTCAGATCAGTTTCATCAGCTATGTTGCAAAGCGGATGCAGCTCTGTACAACTGAGTTCATATTCAACCTCAGTCACAATCTCTGTCTCAGTTTCTTCATTTGCAAAATTGGGGAAAGTAATAGCCCCCATCTCCCAATATTGTTGTAAGGATCAAATGAGATCATATTTTTAAAGCATTCTACCAATCTTAAAGTGTTATATAAAAGCTAGCTATTATTAGATATAAAATTAAGGCTTAAGTTAGGTAAATACAGGAAACCCTAGGGAATGTAAACATGTTTAAAAATAAAACTTTAAAAATAGGTTTTAGGATTTTGCTATTAACTCCAATTTACCTTAGATATTTCTTAAAATTACAGTTATGTGCATGTTGTTTCCCCCTATTAGATTGTAAGCTCCTTGAGAACCAGTTCTTTTTTGCCTTTCTTGGTAACCCTTCCAGTGCCTGGAACATAGATGCTTAACAAATGCTTATTGTTAACTTGTTATGAAGAACATTAGAGACTGTGTGTGAAACCAGTCTAAGAGAAATTAGGAAGCCCTGGTTCCCATTTTTAATACTAAGGGCACAACACACTAAATAAAAGCATACAGTATTTACATGCTTCATTTATACAGCTTCAAAATCAAGGATGTCATTTCCAAATGGACTTGAACTTGGGCATTTAGGGTTTGTTCAGAGCAAGGAGATAACCTGTGTGACCCATATATAGGAGAGATATATGGATCTGCGTTGGAATTGATTGATATAGATAACTAGGCTATTAGTAAGCAGAGGATATAGCCCAGGAAGGTCTTATCAGAGGATTCATTCATTTGCAAATTCTATCATATTCAGATTTTAGTGGATTGTTCTGGTCTTCCTCTGTAGCTGCCTGAGCTACAGTAACCCAAGCAGCTGTGGTAGTCTACTCTAATTTCGCTTAGTAGATAGTAAGTCCTTGTGAAGATCAAGATGGTATCTGATATAGCATTGTACTATGCAGTGTCTTACATATTTCATTGTACTTCAAAGTAAGTGTCGTAAATGTCAGCATTCCTTCCAGTAGTGTAGACTGAAACTCATCCTATGTCACTCTTGTCCATATCTTGTGGATGTTTCAAAGGAGGGAAAGAGGTATCCATCCCCTAAACATGCTAGAGGTCTTCCTCTAGGTCAGTTCAATTCAACAAACATTTATTAAGCATCTATTACCTTTAAGACTTGTGATACAAAATAAGAATAATAATGATAGCTAGCATTTATACAATGCTTTAAGTGTTACAGAGTGCTTTACATGTTATCGCAATTGATCATCTTAACAACCCTGTGATATGGTATATAATTAGGTAAACTAAACTCTAGATTGACAGGTTCCATTGATGACTCTTGGAATGAGAGAAAAGTCAGGTGGCCAAAGCAAAAAGCCACCTACAGTTGACTCGTAGAAGCCCATCCATAGCACTAGGGTATTGTCTTTTTTTCCTACTTAGGGCATATAATACTCTTCAAACTGGTGGCCCCATGTCAGGCAGACTATGTTCCAGATTTGCTTTCATGCTTTAGTACTGATTTTTTGTTTTGTTGCTTTTCTTTCTTTTGTAGAATCTTTAACATCATTGGGGTAGAGGAGGGTGGCAGAGGAGAGGGGGAGTACCACATTTTTTGTCTCACAAAGTTCCTGGGCAAGCACTACTAATAGAAGTGGGTATCACAAAAGAGAAAGGTCTTAAGAGTGTCAGAACTGAAATCTCCCCCAAATTGGAAAAAAAAATGGATTCTGGGACTCTTTTTCCACCTTCCTGTCTATTTTTGCTGATGCCTCTCCCATTGTCAAACGACTCAGTGTGTTTCTGTTGTTAGTATTTTTCACCAGCCCCACCATTACCTGGGTGATTTAGGGCCCTAGAGCATGTACACCCCCTCATTCACACCAAAGGCATCTCTGGTAATGGCATCTGGCCCATATGCAGATCTAGCTTGAGTTGGTGCTGACATCAGCCTGTTTGTGGCACCTCAGCGTCTTTCTGGGTTGCAAATGAGAGTTTCTTAGTGCCAGGCTAGCATAGGCTGTCACATCCAGTGATGGATTCTCTGCATCAACGGTGTGCTGCTAAGGTAAGCACAGGAGAAGAGTGGGAAAGGGAGGAGGAGACGACTAACAGATCTCAACCTCAACCAATACTATTTAGTGTACAAGATTAAATTGAAGCAGTTTTGGATCTACTTCAGAGGGAAGTTTCAGCAAGTGACACCTGCTTCTTTCAAGAAAAAAATGACCAGGGGAACATGGTGGTCTTCTAAACCCACCAAACTCTTGTGCACTGGGCCAATTCACTCCAATTCAACAAAAATATTTAGATGCCTACTAGCTCCTATACTGAGCAATGGGGATACAAAGATTTACAAAATAACAATGTCTTTGCCCTCAAGATTATACTATATTATGGGGAAGGGGAGTGAAAGAGGATCTTGACATGTACATTGACAAATATAATAAAAGAAGAAAATGGAGACAAAGCATTCTAAGAAATATGTAGCGGACTGAGAAAAACTCTAAGTTTGGGGGGGATGAGAGGGAAACTCTATAAGGAAGGCTTCCTGGTAGAGTTGACTCCTGAGCTAAGTTTTAAAGGGAGAGAAAGATTTTAAAGTCAGAAATAAGGAGAGAGTGCTTGCTAAGCAGCAGGGAACAGTCATCAGAAAAACATGGAAGCAAGAGATAACATGCTGAATTCAGAGAACAGCTGACAGTCCAATTTGGGCTGGGATGTTGGATATTCAAAAGAGACTAATATCAAATAAAGGTAGGAAAGCAGATGGAAGCCAGATAAAGAGGAACGTTGAGTGCCAGGCTAAGGAGCAACGGCTAGAGTGCTGGCCTGGAGTCAGGAAGACTTTTCTTTGTGAGTTCAAATCCAGCCTTACACACTCGAGACCCTGGGCAAGTTACTTCACCTTATTTGCCTCAGTTTTCTCATCTATAGAATGAGCTGGAAAAGGAAATGGTGAATCGCTTTAGTACCCTAGCCAAAGACTAACAAAAAGAAATAAATGTGGTCACAGAGTTGGACACGAATAAAAAAATGTCTCAACAACAAAAGAAATCATATATTATACTATTGGAAATAGGGAAGCATGGAAGTCTTGTGAGCAAGTCACGTAGCCAGATGGGTCTGAGCCTTATGAAGGAAGACTGTTGGGATAGAATTGAGAAAAATGAGTTGAAACTGGGCAACCAATCAGCAGGCTCTTAACAATAGTTTAGGGAGGGGTTGATAAGGGCCTACACTATGGTCAGGAAATCGGCCGACTTTCCTTATTTCTTCTTGTCTTTTCTTCTATGTCATCCATTCTTGTGACTGGAGAAGGCTTGTCCCCCCGCCCCACTTCCTTCCCTTCTCCAAAGGAAGGTAAATTTGGATGACCAGAGGACACTCAGTTAATTGGGGTTTATGGGTCAGATTCCTTCCTTCCTCCTTTCCTCCCTGACACCCTCCCTTCCTCCCTCCCTTCCTCCCTCCCTTCCTTCCTCCCTTCCTTCCTTCCTTCCTTGTCTTTGCCAAAACCTTAAACCCAATGCACCTTGAAGCCCTTACATTGCACAATAGGTCTCTGCACAAACTCCACTTGATGGCTGTTTTCAGGACACTCCTGGCTTCATAGTGATTATCAATAGTAGCTGTTGCTTTTTCCCTCTCAACTGGATTTACTTATTTTTTTCCTTTTGCTAAATAAAGAGGCCATTCCCTGTTTACTTCTTAAAGAGGCCTATTCACTGAATGGGCATTACCTCACTTTAAGTCAACTGGGCATCTTTTGGCCATCCAAATTTACTTTCCTTTGGAGAAGAGAAAGAAGGGGAAGGGAAGGCAGATAGGAGAGGCAGAGCCAAGTTACCTAGGTAGCTGGGTCCCCATTTAGCCTGTTGCATCTACTCACAGGATTGTTTGTTCTTCATTGCCGAAGAAGACCGTGCTATCAGGGAAATGATGACATGACTTGCACCTAACTTTGTTTTGAGTGAGGGAGGGCTGTGCAGGTCACCAGCCTCACTTCTCCTCCAGAGCCATCTGAGTCCAGTGACCAGATACTCATCAGGATGACTGGAGTTTCTTCCCCTCCCCTCCCTTCCTTTACCCTCCCCTCTCCTCTCCTCTCCCAAAAACCTTAAACCTACTGCACTATGAAGCTGGCACATCAATGGGCCCCTGCCAAAGGGCTCCTCTGGGCCCTCCTGGCTTTACAGTGATTATCAATAGTAATTGTTGCTGTTTTCCTCCCAACCTGATGTCTTTCTTTTTTCTTGGCCTCATTAAAGGGGCCATGCCCTACCTACTTCTTAAACAGGCCTATTCAGTGAATGGGTATTGCCTCACCCTAAGTGAGTACCTGCAAAGACCTTGGCCTCAAGGGCCCAAGGTCTCCCAATGTATCCTGGGCCATCTCCAGTCATCCTGATGGATCTCTGGTCACTGGATTCAGATCTCACTCAAAACAAAGTCAAGTGCAAGTCATGTCATCATTTCTCTGATGGCATAGTCTTCTTTGAAAATGAAGGACAAACACAGACAGATCCATTCTTATACTAGTTGAGAAGTATTTTATGTAGATATAAAGTTGGATACAAATGAATTCATATTTTAAATATAATCAAAGACCTTATTATTTGTAGTTATAATGAGGCATTTATAAAAAAACAACTTTATGAAATAAATTCAATTACGTAAGCATTTATTGAGTACCGATTGCATTCAAGAATTATGTAAGGTACTGGGGGTACCAAAAGGACAAAAAAAAAGACAAAACAGTCCCTGCCTACACAGAACTCCATGAGGGGAAACAACATAAATACAGATTAATCAATACAAAAATGAAATAACGTGGGTAGCTCAAGGGAATGTGCTAAGGTTAGGGAACCTGGAAAGGCCTTTTGCATGTTTTGCAAGTTGAAGGGAGTTAGAGAATCCCAAAGGCAAAAGTGAGGAGGAAGCGAGTATTTTAGGTATAGAAAGCAACCTGTACAAGACACATAGGCAGGAGATAGTAGATTTTACTAGGCCAGTTTGACTGGAATGTTGGGTAGCTGAGGGGTGAGAGGATGTAAGATGAAATTAGCCTGGGGAGGAGAGGTTGAAGACAGACCCTGGGGGTTTTCAATGCCCGACAGATGAGTCATTTATATATTTTTTCATAAGCCAGAATTTCCATATGCTCGATTATTGTTGCATTTTATCATTAAAAGACTTCTCATCTAAAGATCTCATGTAATCCAATCCCTCCCTTTCCCAGATGAGGAAACAGAGGCCCAAAAAGCTAAAGGAACTCTTCTAAAGTCCCAAAGGTGGTTTAAGCCCCCAAGACGAGATTTCAACCCATGTCTTCTGATTCTAAATCCCAAGGTTTTCTCTCTACTCTATCCTCATTTTTCTCTACCTTTTTACTCAGTGTACGTCTTTCACATTGTACCTACTGATCTAAACTACAGGTTTACTAAGGCCCTAGATGTAAGGAGAAGGGATAAACATTAATCAAGTACACACTATTTGCCAAGCACTGTGCTAAATGCTTTTACAAATATCATCTCATGTGATCCTCACAACATACCTGGAAGGTAGGTGCTACTTTCGCCATCATTTTACAGCTGAGGAAACTGAGGCAGGCAGAGTTGAAGTGACTTCCTAGGGTCACACTGTGTTTGAGGCTGGATTTGAACTCATGTCTTTGTGGCTCCAGGTCCAGTACTCTATCGACTACTGTACAAGCTGCTTCTATTCATTCCTCCCTGGCAGAATCACCAAATTCAGTCCAAAAGCATTGCGACTCCCCCTTGGGAATCATGTGAAAGATTCACTGGACACATCTTGAGCGGCACATTAGCTTTCAAACTCTTTTCCTCACCCTATAGTGTTTGGCACAAGCATTTTAAAAACTTAGCATGTCCCTGGGGGAGGGTGTGATTTGCATCTGAAAATAATGTGGGTGTTGTGAGGTCAGAGTAGAGAAGAAAAAATAAAAACCCTGGACCCTTCTCCCCCCACCACTCCTAACCCCCGCCATGCCGTTGTTCACTGGAGTATCTCTGGCTCCTATTGCATTCAAAGATAAATAAATGCACAAAGACTGAGCTGCCCACTTAATATTCACCCACAGTCCAGGAAAAGGAAAGGAATTGCTCCCTAGGGTTAACATGGCAGTAAGCAAGGTCAGCTGTTTCCCAAGACTGTGCATCATCTGAAAGTCTTAACATGAAAGCTGGGATGATACAGCCAGTACAACCTCTGTGATTTATAAGAAATCCAGTTAACTCGTTTTTTCTTGGGGTTTGTAATCTTGTGGGACTTTTATCAACAGTGACATGTAGGCATCTAACTTCTTCTAAAAGACCCCCAGAGAAGGGAACGGGGCAATATTTCCTAGTATTAAAAGCACTTTACTTGGAGGAAGTGCTTCAGACAACAGTGTCCAGAATTTGGCATGGGATTCAGAGCTATTTCTGGAATGTATTATTATGAGGGGGGGACAGAGTTTATGATATTTCCTTATTATTTTATCTTTACATTTTTCATTGAAACAATCAAAACTGCTTCTTCTAATTGCTTTCGATTGAATCCTTGCATTGGCTACTTATGATCTCTACTTGTCTAAAAGTTGTCATGGTCACCTACCTCACTGTGGCTTGAAACTAGACTTGTAAAGGAAAGGATCTTATTCGTAGACTGTTGTTTGAGTGCGTGTTGCTATAGAGACATCTGACTTAGGTTGCTGGAAAGGAGAAAGCCTTTTAGGCAAATATCATTATGGCATCCAATCTAATACACATTTAGTGGGGACCAACTATGGACAAGATATCCTGATAGGTCCTGGGGATACAAAAATGAAACAATTCCTGTTCCCACCTAAGTATCTTACATTGTCCTGGGAGAATTAAGTGTGATTCAGGCAGGAGATCTGGTCAGTTCTGCCACCTATTAAGTGAATAATTCTCTTAACTTGTCTGGTATTAATTTCCTCATTTATAAAATGAAGGATTTGGACTTAGTCTCTAGGGTCCTTTTCCATTATAAATATGTGATCTTGTGTAGAGAGATAAATCAGTAAGCAGTTATTAAATACCTACTCTGTACCAGGCACTCTCCTAGGTACTAGAGGTATAATGATGAAGAAATCCCTTATATTCTAAATACAAGCTGATCTGTTAAGAACTAACTGGGTTAGCAAAGGCTTTCTTTTCCTCAGAGTGGGCATCTGAGCTGAGCTAGGAAGAAAGCTAGTGATTCCAAATGGGTGCATTTCATGCATGGGAGATGAGAAAAGGAATGCCAAGTCTGGGGAACAAGAAATAGATAAGTATGGCTGGAATGCAAAGTTTGTGACAGGGAATGGTGTGAAAAAATGTCTGGCAAAGCCCCCTGAAGTTCTGTTACTCAGATTCGGGAGCCATGAAAGCTTCTTGTGCAGGAGCACTGCCTGTTTAGGCCTCAACTTTAGGAAGATTGTCTCTGACCCACTTATCTCAAACTTGATAGGAAGATAAAATGAGATCGTACATGTGGAAGCACTTTGAAAAGGACATTTAGTGCAGCCTGTTATGATTGTATACAAAGACTAAACTCTGGGGGGTTAAAATCCACATTTTATCTAAGAGGAAAGAACAGTGATTGGGAGAGGGAGGAAAGATGCCTTAATGGCTGAACCATTGATGAGGTGATAAAAGGAGACCCCAAATCACAGAAGGGCTGACTTGTTTTTATTCTTTTTTTCCAGGCTAATGGAGGTTGGCAGGATGCTACTACCCCTTCATCAGTGACCTCCCCTACAGAAGGCCCTGGCAGTGTTCACTCTGATACCTCCAACTGATCTCCCAGCAATTGCATCCCTGACTGACCTCCTGCCCCAAATGGGGAATGGGGGCAGGAGGGAGGGTTTCTCTCCCCAACGCTGAAGCAGTCAGACTGGAGGTCGAAGCAATCAGCAAACACAATAAGAGTTTCCTTCTCTTCTCTTCTTCGGGATGCTATTTCAGCCAATCTGGACACTTCTTTCTACTCTTTTCCCTTTCTTTTCTGGGTAGAAGCCACCCCTTCCCCCTGCCTCCAGCTGTCAGCCCTGTTTCTTCCATCCTCCCTGCACCTTTCCCTCGCCCCGCGGCCTCTGCTACATCACTGAAGGATATTTTCAACAGTTAGAGGAATTTAAAGAGGAGAAAAAAAAAGACAAATTACAAAAAAAAAAAAAACATTAATAAACGTGTTTGTACATTTTCATGCTGGTGGTTTGAGGAGCCAAATTTACCTCACTCCTAGACTAACAGGCAACCCTTCTCTTTCAGTGTTTCTTGTACTCACACTACCTCTTAGCAGGAAGACGCCACATTGCCCTCCCCATTCCACATGCCCCTCCGCCCACTGCCCTTGGTCTTCCATTTCTGGGAGCAGTTCCGAATCAGAACAGCTTCGCCTTTGTTCTCCCCTATCCTAGTGACTCTTGGGTGAACCACCGTAGATGGGTTTATAATGCTCCCTTATTTCCAGTTACCATTCTGACAGGTAGATTCCCAGTGCTGCCTGCCCAAACACTAGGGAATTGGGCAGAAGGGTAGAGGAGGCAGAGAGTGGGAAGAGACAGAATTCCTGTGTGCCTTCTCTCCCCGCCACAACAGCTCTTGATTTCTGAGGCACGGTTCATGGAGAGCATTCAACAATCCATACGTATTCATTAGTTGATCACTGCATGCCTAGCTCTAGGTTAGGCAAGGAAAAGGGTAGGAACTAGAAGGTCCTTGCCCAGAAGCTCTCCAGCCAGCCCTTCCTCCATTCACCCACTCCCCACACCTGCTTACAGATCACATTGAGATACTTAACATAAGTCACCCTAACACTATGCTCGTGGTGAGACAAAGAGAGAAGAATCATCAGCTCCGAGGCAGGGTCACTGTTAGAAGAAATAGGCGGCAAGGGGTAGGGAGTCAGGACTACCAGGCACATAGTTGATGGGATGAGCGGGAAATAACAACTAAAAAAGGTAACATTTCTAGTGGAGATTATTCCCATTCCCATAACCACTAGGGTTCTCAGAAAGCCATATACAGTACCTACAATGTCTGTAGTGGACTTGGCTTTTGTTTTAGGCATATCATACCAATTGCCAAGTTTCATAGAACACTCTATTCTTGACTGAACCTTTTGCTATAGAAGAGAACAGAAAGCATGGCACATTGCTAATCATTGACCTAGTTTGAACTATAAACCTGAGGACATTCTGGAAGGAGAAGTAGGAATTTCTTACTGAGTTTATCACAGTAGTTTCTATCCCCTGGGCACATCTAAGAGAGAAGTATTTGTTCCTAGCAGGGTATTCTCCAACATCCCCTAAGTAGTCAGGCATTAATAACTTTCATAGCCAACTATGCAAGCAATAAAGCTGCAACTCTGTCCCTGACAAATTGAAAGGTGGCTAAATCTCTTAGTGCCTGAACTTCTTTATCTGAAAATGGGGAGAGTTATGCCTACCTCGCCAAGAACTTTGCAAGACTTCAATGTATATACATACATATTTTTAGAACAGAGTTTTGAGATCCTTGGATCAAAGCAACTCTTGGGTCTACTGAGTCTTGTTTGCCCTCTGGTTGTCTCTACTTGCTATCTTGCTATATGTGTAAAGTGATGGTTTCTTGGCATGAACTAGCCTATCCTGTGTAGGTGAAATAAAGGGCTTTATTGCTCTAATTCTTGCTATCATTGTAATTTAGAAAGAAAGGCCATTTTCTAGCTTGAACTACTGTTTCTAAGTTAACTGATGGAATGTGCCTGATTCTACTGCCTTGAACCTGAGTCCAATATAAGACATTGTTAAGTACTTTTGGAAATAGCCTGCCCACAGTCACCCACTGCACCTAGTATCCTCTCATTTTGACACTTTCCATTTGGATGCCAAAGTTCTTGGGGCAAGGACATGCATTTTCAGAATGCATCTCGTCATCACCATACTTTGGCACTGTGAAAATGAATGAAATCTCTTCTCTCCAGGGGGGAAATTCATGCCCTCCTTCCTCCCACTACATAAATAAGAAACTCAGAATATCTAAATTTTAAGAAAATTTAAAATGAACTTGCTAGCAGGTAGAGTTATGCCTTGAGGACCAATAGAAGTGTTTTAATGAAATGGGAAGAGAAATTAAGCAGATGAATCTTAAGTTCGAATTTGTGGTGGAAGATACTCAATAGCTCTGTAGAAGCATCATTCCCTGTTCTGTGTCATAGAGTCCTGAGAGGGGCTTCTCTTGGACAGTACTCTTATTGTTAGGATCAATGAGGGGAGGTGTTCTATTTTAGCAGCAATAGCACCTCCCCCCTACCCAATTTAAGAACATCAGAGTCAAAGTCTATGCTTTGGGCAGAATAAAAGGCTATGGTTACTACCAAAAGGATTCCTATCTCTTGAGGACAATAAGATCCCAATCCATCCTAGACCTTCAGGCCCAGATACATGATGATCTTAAGCACATGGAAAGGGAAACTCAGAGCAGAGCCTCATTCCCATTTCTCCCACACCTTTCATTTGTACTTTGTTTTATTCTCAAGGCATCTCCCACATTCCACTCTTCACCTAATTTCTCATCTCTCTGCCCCACTCCTTTGGAAAGATTTCAAGTCCACCAACACACCACTATGCCACCATCATGGCAGCCAAGAAAGCTCTTTCACTGTTGGGTCAAGTAGGAGCTCAGTGAAAGGATAGGTTTGGGCATGGCAGTGCCTCCTGAAATGGAACACTCATCCAATCCATAGTCAGATAGCCACTCAGGCACCATTTCTGTCCCTAGATTCTTCATTTTCTAGGGGAAGTAGGTGCCCTTAATTTTTTCCTGGCAGCAAACTATCCCTGAAAAATGATTTGCCAGAGCTTTGGTTTACTTGTCCTGTTCATAATGTCCTCCTTTCATCTCCCTTTTCCTTCCCTTGTGTAGTTATTGCCTCCCTTGAAGTATTTTTGCCAACTTACATCTTTTAATTTGCTTTTTCTTTTGGCTATAATGATCATTCTTTCCTACTTGCCTTTTCTCACACCCATCCCTCTTATTTTTTTTGCTTCTGCTTTTTTCTTTTTCTGCCCAGAAAAACCTGACTTCGATACCAAAAAAGAAAAAAACTGCAGAAACTCAAATTAAAAAAAAAAAGCTTAAAAAAACTTTAAAAAATTCTCGACGATTCTTTCAGCTTTATTAACATTTTCCATTGTTTCTTGCGACTTGTGTCTCGTTCTTTGTAGTATTGATTATGAACATTTGATAATGAATGTTCTTGTATATTCAGATAAAGAAAAAAAACCAAAAAAGCGGTCTGAATTTAATAGTGTTTATAATAAAAATTTTAAAAATGACCCTCATAGCACGCAAAACAGGCTGGGGAATTGCCCCTCTTCTTTCTGTGACAATGCGCATCATTCCTGCATTTGTTTCTAACACCGAACTACCTACATTCATCATTTCCCCCATTTTTCTTTTATTTTCTTGCATTTGTGAATTAGTTCAAGAATGCTAGAAAAGTGTCGAGTTGTGCACATCCATTTCCTGTTTCACAATGTTTAAAAGTGACAGTAATTCATTTTGTAAACTAAACAGAAAAGTTGGAATAGTGAGCATAATAGGTACATCCTAACACATTATGTTTATTAACTTTGAGACCCAGAAGTAAATTCTTTTCTTTTATTTTCCTATTCCTTAAAAAATACAAAAAAAAAAAATCATTACCTTTTTTTTTTGGTTTTTGTTTGTGTTATTTTTGGTTTGATTATTTTGGGGGCTATTTGGTTATTGTGTTTTTTTTAAATTGTCCAGACTATGATCTTGCCTTTTTTATTACTTTAAATATATATATATATATACATATATATATATGTATATATATATATATATATATATATATATATATATATATATATATATACCAGGTGATGTGAAAAGATGAAATCAGTAGACTAGTTTTATTTGTTTGTTTGCTTTTTGGGTTTTCTCCTGCACTTCAGAATTCCCAAAAAGCTAAGACAAATATATCAAAGATTTTGCTTTACTCACCTACATTTTTTAAAGTATGTGGTGCTTGTAGCTGGGGAAAAATTAGTGACCTGAGCTCTTCAGTTGGCTATGGAAAATGGCAGGGATGAAGCCATGAACTGTTTTTGGTGCTATGGACATAGTCTTTGCCTGGGTTGATACTGAGTGCCATAAAGGTTTACTTTCTGTTCTGTCCACTTGATTAATAATAACATTCCACAGTTTCTCTTAACCACCTAGCCTTGCCCTTTCCATGCAATTTACTACAATTTGGGAGCTGACTGCATAATGGGAGCATTATTGGGCTAAAATCGAGAGTATTTGGTGTAGCATCATCTAGTTGTTTTGGTTTGATTTGAAGGGAGAAAAAAGCCAAAATGTGAACTTGGGTTAGTTTGACATGGAAGAGGGCAATAATTGTATTATTTAGCCAAAGCTCATCTGTAGACATGGTCTGCAAGGCTTGAAGAGCATTAGATTGGGCACATAAATCTCCCTCAATTTGAGATTCCACGTTTAGCCATGGTAGAATTAGAGTCTGCTCATTTTTGTCCCCCTCTCTCTTCCCCCATAACCCTTAACCGTTGGCCTGCCCTAAGAAATAAAAGCAGCTCATCTGGGGCTTTCAGTTAATGCCTGGTGAGTTTTTGTTGATTTGACTTCAGTTTGATTGGCTACCTGTATATCTCAGTAGGATAAAGCAGGTTGGTTAAAATGCCAATAAAAATGGGCTGGTAAATCGTAGTTATTTGCAAGGCTTACTGAATTGGAATATTTTTATTCACTGGTGGATAAAAGTAATGGAAGTAAATTGATTGGAAAGGAACTCTATCAGACTAAGGGCTCCTGAAGTCCTTGGAACCCAAGTAAGAAGAGCATGAAGAAAGTGTATACTCCAAGAGCAACCCTTCAGGAAACTGCCCCGGCCAAACACTTGTATTTCTGTTTTTAGATTATAGAAAATGACCAACTTTTCACATCACCATTCAGTTTCAATTTCTAGCTCAAAGCTTTCTGGAGTCTTTTGGTTTTCATAAGCCTTCTCCCACCCCTTATTATTAAAATAAATGAAATAATCCCTCCCTATCTCTCTTGCTACCCCTTTTATTGCCTTTCCCTTATAAAAGTTTTCAAGTTGTTTTGAAATGCATTCTTTTGGCTGTTGGTTTTTGTTCTTCCCACCCTTCTCCCCATCCCCAAGCCTCCTTTTCTTATAATTCAGAGAATGAAACCTGCAAAGCTCAGCTCGGTTTTGATTTTGAAAGTTTAAGCTTTTTCTGCTTCTGTGAGAGCACAGGCCTCTGTCCTTTTGATTCCAACTGAAACTTTTGTGTTCTCTAATGATACTAACAAGGTGTAGGTTTTACAGTCTCCTAATTTGTACTGGTAATGCATATTCCAAATAAATAGTTTCTTTTGTTGCAAAAAAAACCCAACCAACCACCTTGTTGTTCTTGTCAATTTCTTCCCTTCCCCTACCCAAAAGTCCTCTGATATTCTGGCCGCCTTACTCAAACTTGTCTGTCTGCGGACTACTTCCTGAGATCAAAAACCCCTTTCCACTCCCTCCCAGTCCCAGTGACTGACACTGACTATCCTTGCTATTCATTTGCAAAAATGATAATAGTAATCTGGTGACATTTTCCCTTGGGTAAATAAGTCACTGAACCTGTTATCAGAGCTTACCACCATATCCATGGCTCTGGATATGGAAGGTGTGGGTTCACACCCCAACTCTGCCACTTCCTACCTATGTGATCTTAGACAAATCACTTAGCATCTAGGAGCCTCGGTTTCCTTATCTGAAAAGTGAGGTTAGACCACATTACCTGTAAGTTCCCATACTGCTCCAAATATTGTGATGTACTTATTTCATCTGCTGGTTGGCTGCTGGGGTTCTTTGCTATCACCATTTTTGAGTTATAGGAGGAAAGATTTTATTCATTCCTGGAAAGAGCATTGAATATGGAAATCAGAGGAGCTAGGTTGGAATCCCAGCCCTAGTACTTAGCCCTTCAGTGTCATTTGGCAAGCTACTTACTATCTCTGGGGCTCAGGATTCTCATCTGAAATTTAAGGGTTATTGTTGGATTAGGGGATCTTTAAGATTCCTTCGGGTTCTAAAACTAAGATTCTATGTTCCATCTAACAAATAATTACTGAGTACTTCCCACATTCAGGACAATGTTCTAAGCCCAAGGCACATACAGAGATGTTACAAAGTATGGCATCTGCCTTCCCAGACTTTACAATCTCACTAGAAGTAAGACAAGAAATGGAGCTTGGTGTACCAGTCCTATCTCTGGCACTTATCTTCACACCTTGACAAGTTGTTCTGTAAGCATCAGTTTCTTCTTTGGAAAATGGGTCTCATATTTGTAATACCATGTTTTCGCAGCATTGTTACAAGCAAAATAGTCTTTGAACTCTAAAGAAGCATTTAGACACAAAACAATCAATTGGAGATTTGTCCCCCAAGCTCACTTTTTTAAAGTTAGCTTTCCCTCCAGACCGTGTCCATTGTAGTCCAGCACATAGAAACAATTTAGATGATTAACTCAATTCTGCTACAATTTGGGAAAATTGCAGATAGAGGAAAAAGAAACTAAGCCAACTGTGGCATGTTCCAAGTAAACATTATCTTATTTCATTAGTTTTGAACAGTATTAAAGTTCTATATCTAGCATATAATAGGGGAGGTTTAAAGTCCTAAACAGACTATTCCAGGTTGAACATGATGCCCTTACCAGTCCTTTTCTATGATAGAACCTGAGATTTGGGCCAGTCCATCCAACTATAAACTCTCTCCCCCATACAATCCTAGATCAAAATAATGGTTTAAGGCCTTCTTCATATCCTTAGAGGCACTTCCCTTTCCATTTCTTTCCTTTCAATGGCTTTTGACAGGCCTTCAAGAGAATATTATCTACCCCCGGTCTCCAGGCTAAAGTACATTGGCCATTCCTTTCCGTCTGGTCCCATTCTGTAAGTTCAGTGGGTTGTGTTCATGGCTTCAGTCTTCGGATCTGCCTTTCTGGAACCTCTGTGCTTCTGCTCATCCTCCTGAAGATCCGACATGGATTACGTTAGTAGAATTACCGAATCTCCTATTTGAAAGGGAGGATGGGCATGGGAGGAGTTTTGATTTCATTGATTTTATGGATGTAAGGACCCCTTAGTAAGGAAACTCCGCCTGTTAATGATGATCAGCAACTGCTTTCTAATCCTTGCAGAGTACCCTGGGACACTGAGTGGCTGAGATTTATCCAGGCTTACAAAGCTAGAATGTGTCAGAAACAGGATTTGAACCTCTGTTTTCCTATCTAGCCCATTAAACTTAACCAAGTGCTAAAGTTTCTGCCTGAGCAGAAATTCCCTCTCTGGAGAGCTCTACTTAAGAAACCAATGCCTAAAAGTAGATACCCCTCAAAAGAGAAACCAGGCATATCCCAAGGATACTGGGACATTTATGTGGCCTCAGGCTAGTCTTATAACATGCCTTGATTTTCTATCCTTCTTTAATGACCCACTTGTCCCAGGCCCTACCTCTCACTCAGATATCTCAATACACATTTAGTTTTACTGTAACTGTTACTTTTCCACTCCTAGCCCCCTAATTCTTCCGCTCCTCTCCTTCCTAGTTATTACTGCTCAGCTTTGCTATTTTACCTCTTCTGGACCTTTCTTCACTCCATCAGTATCACCTCTGTTAGGACAGCATCATTGAGTCCTATAACATTAGACCTGGAAGGAGCCTTTGAAATCAGGTGTTACAATCCCCTTCTTTGGCAGGCAAAGTAACTGAAGCCCAGAGAAAGGACATAACTTTGCCAGTCATACAGCTCATAACAGAACAACTAGATCTAGGACTCAGTCTCCTTCTTCCCAAGTGTACTTTCCATATTGTCTGTCAATGATTCATTGCCAACTTACTTAAAGGAACTGATTCCTGCCTCTGTCCAAGTATCTAGTATGTTGGGGTTTAATTCAGTAGTAGTTGGTGGGTATACAGTTTAAAAGTCATACAACTAGTGATGAGATTCAGTGTGATATGGGGTAAAGAGAATTACCCTCAAAGCCAAGGACTGGATTCAAATCCAGCTTCTAATATATATTATCTGTCTGACCCTAGGCAAATCACTTAACATCTCAGTTAACAATAAACTATAGAGTGCAGAGAATTTCCCCTTTATGAGAATTACAACTATACATTGCAGAGCAGTCAACCTGCATTGGTAGAATGCGCTTCCACAATTGGGCATTCTTTATGCCAATGGAGTCATAAATCAACTCCCTCTCACTATAGCTAGTAGCAGACCAAGTGACCAGAAAGCAGCAGTTTTGCTATCCTCTTGCTCCAAGTTGGCACCAACAATGACAGGGAAATTTTCAAGACCAACCTCCCTTTGGATAGTGGTAATGAATGAGATTCTTCATTTTATCCTCTACAGTAGGAATCCATATAGTTTCATCTGAAACTACTTCTATGAGTCCTTGGCCATATCAATTCTAGGCAGGATCAGTTATTCACAAGAATTTATTAAGTGTTCTGGCCAAAGCACTGGAAATACAAACACAAAAATAAAATAGACCCTTGTCCTAAAGAAGCCTGTGTTTTATTGGACAAGACTATGTAACTATATTGCATGTGTGCATGTGTGTCTTTGAGGCATTATTTTAACATTTTTGGAGAGGAATTTGGGAGAGCTTGGACTCATCCCTGCCTTTACTATGCTCTCTTGGCTCCATCCTCATGTGTGGCTTTTCCCAAGTCTTTTGCAGTTCCGTTTCAACTTATATGATATGAAAGGTCAAGAATCAAGCATTCTACTCTAGGTGTGGCTCATTCTGGTCCTCCAAATGTTATCTGTGCTCTGTGTTCTTCAGCAACAGTCACCAGAGAGAGCTCAAATAAAGGAAACTAATGGATTATCCCAAATCTCCTTTGTCTATGAGTTTCACATCTTTCCCCAACAAACTATTCCCCAGAGGAACTAAGGAGCAGTCAAGTTGACCATTGTTCTTTTTTGTCCCATTTCACTCCAGTAGACATGCCTCTCACTGAATTTATGGAATTAGGTTTGTCACTACTTCTCTTGACTGTGCTTCACTGCATTGTAAAATGAGGAGACTAAATGAGATGGCTTCTTAGGACCCTTTCTACTCAAATTCTATTACAATTAATGAAATGTTGGCTGAAGAAAGAAGTAAAAGTCTTAATACATAAATGAGATAATCAGTTCATTTGAGTTAGATAGCATTCACTCTATTAGATTAGCTTTGAAAATGGGAAAAATCTCAACTTCATACCATCTGAGGATATTTTTAAGTTCACATGCCTTTCTATTGTATACTCTTCTCATCCAATCTCTTCCTGCCTAAATAGGATCAAAGAGAAGCATCATTCCATCAATAAGCTGTCCTCAAGGCTAGCCTCTTCCCACTAACTGCAAATCCTTCCCACTCATAGGAGACAAAGACATGCAATTCCTTGCTGCTCTGTAGGTCTATTCTATGGCCTGGCCTGACTAGATAGATAAGAAATAAGATTTCATCAGTTTCCCCTCACTATTCCTTTCACCTGAGCTGCCTAACACCCTGAGAGAACTCCACTCTAAGATCAAAATCCTACTCATATTAACAACTTTCTTGAAATCATTTGAAAATTATTAACAAATTCTCATCTGGCCATACTCCCCCAACCCCATAATCACAGCAATTCAGAGCTCCTTTTTTCTCTCCTCCACTGCCCATTTTCTTATTTCCCCTCAACTTCCCTAATGTCATCATCTAAAGCTACGCCTGCCCACTCCTATTGTGCCTTCTGGAATGCTTGCTCCATAAGTAGCACACTTACTTCCATCTTAAATCTTTTCCTTTCCCACTCCTTTCTTCTGGCTCTCACCAAGATCTGACCATTTCTTAAGGCCACAGCCTCCCTGGCCAGCCTCTCCAGCACTGGTTGTACTTCCCTGATTCCCCCAGTCCACTGGTTAATGTGGGAGAGTTGGAATATTCCTTGTTCCCCATTGCCATTTCTAGGCTTCCCTCTGCCTCTATCACTAAGTAACCTCACCTCCTTTGAGTCATTTAATCCATATGTTACCACCCAATCTAAATTCTGATAGCTGTTATCTACTAATTTCCAGTACACTTCCCTTCTTTCCTCAGTGAGTTCACCACCTAACTCACAATCTTTTTTCTCCCCAACTCTTGGTCTCTAACTAGAGGACTTCAACACATTTTGATCTTCCCTCAAGCACCCTTACCTCAGTTCCTCAACTTATCCATTTTCCATGACTTATTTTTCTACCCCACTTCAGCTACACACAGATCATTATACTCTTACTAGTACTATCATCCACAAATACTCAACTTGTATGTTTATGAACTCTGAAATTGCCTCATCTAATCACAATCTGTTGTCTTCCATCTCTCCTCCTTCCTGGCAATCCCACACCATGTTCTTTGTCTCCACTTTGACCTTTAGTCGCTCAGTCCATTAGTTTTCTCCAGCTCATCACCCTTGCATTAACTATAATCTCCTTCCTTCCCCATCTTGACCCCCTAGTGAACTAGTTTAAGTTTTCTTCTTCTCTTGAATCATTTGCTCCCTTATCATATCACCAATCTTGCCCCGCCAAACCCCATTTCTGGATTGTTTCTGCCATATGCTGCCTTTTCCCCTCAGGTGCTATGAAATAAAGGTAGAAAAAATCATGAACCCAGGAAGACTTTATCTCCTGTAAATTTATATTACTTATTCTCAACTAGGCCCTCACTGCTATAAGGCAATCCTTTTAGACCTCCTCGTATTTCCCATAGATTCCCCTTCCCCTACCTTCTCATTATATTTATATATTATTATATATAATATATATTATTATATATTATTATATTATATTATATTATATATTATATATATTATTATACATTATATATAACCTTTCCTTATATTTCACTGAAAAATCAAGGCAATTTACTAAGAGATTTCTAATCTTCATGCCACCTTAATTCACATCTTTTAGGTGCCTTTTGCCACTATCTTTGCCTTTACCTCTGTTTCATGTAATGAGGTGACTTTTCTCCTTGCCAAGACAAATCCCTTTATATGTACAAGTGATGTCATTCCATCCCATCTTCTCCAGCAGTTGCCCCCTCTCTCAATCTCAATCTTCAATCTTTCCTTATATGCCCATGTCTCCCCTGTCTTTAAAAACCTTTATTTGATCTACCATCTCTGCTAGCTTTTGCCCCACATCTCTCTTCCCTCTTGTGACTAAACGCTTTGAGAAAACTATCTACAATTGCTGCCTCTACTTCCTTTCTTCTTATTCTCTTTTTTGATTCTCTACAATCTGGTTTCATTATTCAACCAAAACTGATCTGTCCATAGTTATAAATAATCAGCCAAACCCAATGGCCTTTCTGTCCTCATCCTTCTTGATCTCTGCAGCCATCAATCACCCAGTTCTTCTTGATACTTTCTTTTCTCTAGGTTTTTGTGGAACTACTTTCTCCTAGTTCTCTGCCACCTTCACAGCATCCTTTGCTAGGTCTTCATCAAGTTTATACTCACTAACCATGGGTAACTTCCCAGGTTCTGTCCTGGACCCTCTTCACTTCTTGCTTTATACTATTTCACTCCTTGATCTTATTAGCTCCCATGGATTCAATTATCATGAATATGCTGATGATTCACAGATCTATTTATCCAGCTCTAAGCTCTCTGTTGACCTTCAGACTCGCACTCCAACTGCCTATTGTACATCTCAAATAGGATGTCCAACAGACATCTTAAACGCAACATGTCTAAAACTGAACTCATTATCTTTCCTTCCAGTGTCCTAACTTCTCTATCACTGTGGAGGGTAGCACTAGTCATCCAATCAGCCAGACACCAGTCTAGGTATCATCCTTGACTCTTCTAACTTTATCACTCTCCTAGATACAATATGATGCCAAGTCTTGTTAAATACTTGCCATCTAACACCACAGTCAGTTCTTATACATCTCCCACCATCAACATCAATAGAATTATTAAGTAAAATCAATTAACAGTAAACCAGCTTTGACAACACAAGCAAAGTTCCAAATCTATAGTTCCTCCCACCTTGCTACCAAGAAGACAGAAATGTTTTTCACCATTTGATCTCTGGGATGAAGATTAGATTATATATTTTCTAAGCTGTATCTTTCCTTGAGCCTAGTCAAGTGTTCTGCACACAGTAGGTGTTAAATAAATATTATTGAATGAATTAAGGAGTGAACAACCTATAACAAGCATAGATATAAAGAAAGGCACTAGAGTCATAGAACTGAATGTCCTAACTCATGTCAAATGTAATATTTCATGATCATTTCATGATAGCATAGTACCTATCACAGATAAATGGTAATAGAGCTTCTGCTTGAATACTTACAGAGATAAGGCTCTCTCACTCTCACACAAAGCAACTGATTCAGTTTTCATTCGCATTAAATTATTTGGACTTTTTTTCCCTTATATTAAGCTAAATTTTGACTCCTCCTAGAGTTTTAACTTACAATTCTCACTGGAGTTACATAAAATAAATCTAATCCTATTTTTGTATAACAACCTTTCAGATATTTGAATTAATGAATGAAAGAATATCTATTAAGGAGTTTACTATGTGTACAAAGCACTATGCTAAACACTAAAAAGAAAATCAACACAATTCCCTGCTCTCAAAGAGCTCACATTCTAGTGAGGAGAGAAATTTCAAATAGGTTTCAGCTGCAAGTCAGATGGGAAAGGCCCGATGGTCTTTATAGCACAGTCACAAAACAGATGGTAATGCATCTTCTTTAATGTTATTTCCACTGATAAAACCATATCCATTTCTGATGTTTGACAGAGCCAAGGACTTGGTGGGTATAAGCCTTCTTTTCTTTTTCATCAGTAGTTGTGGTTGATGAGAAGGTGGGGGCTGCATCCCCTGCAGCAGGAGTTGCCAGTTTGCATCTCCACAAAGGTTACTTTCCTGGATGATGGCTTCGGGGACTGGGCTGAAGAAGGCTAGTGTTCTGGGTGATGTTGTTATTGCCAGTGCTCAGGGTCCTGATCTGTCTCCATCTGGGCCTGAGGGGAGATGATATAAAAGTTGCTTGATTTGCCTGGCACACGCTACCTCATATCTCCTTCAGGGTGTCTTGTTGCTTCAGATATACTGGCTTGCCTGCTCAGTTGATCATAGTTGGTTGGCAGTTGGTGGGGATGACAGGTCCCTTCCTGTCATTAGTAGTTGGTTCCCTGAATGATGGCTTTGAGATCCAGGCTAGGAGCCTGGCTGGTGGTTTAGGGGCAGGGAGGGCACTGCTTTTCCAAGGGATCTTGGGCTTAGAATCCTGGGCTGTCTCCATCAAGTTCTGAGGAGAAGAGATGATTGGGGTGGTGGTACTATGTCATCTCTCTCTGTGTTGCAGACTATTACCAACTTGGTCACTATATTTTGGATGCCCTCTAGATTGACAGTGTTTCTGCTGAGTTGTAGCACCCAGAAATGAACATAATGTTCTAGAGGTGATCTGACAAGAGCAGATGGTGAAATGGATCATCAGAATATTTATCTTAATGAAACATAAAATTTTAGTTCCTTTTTTTTAGTAACCACATTGGTTGAACCTTTGGTCTTTTATTTTTGTTTTCACAAGAAAAAGCCAGGTGTCTTTATCCAGTACTCACCCAGTTAACTTTTTCAAAACTAAATGAAGAGTTTTGAATTGAACTTTATAAAATGTCATCTTGTTACTTTCAGTCCATGGTCTCCAACTGTTGTGATCTCTTAAAATTAGAGATCCCTTAAAATTAGATCTCCTTCAAGCTTTCTTTCATGGTCAACATGTTCAAATTTCTTTTGCAAACCTCTCTGCCTTCATACAAGTTATTAAAATGTTGAATGGGGCAGAACCATGGACAGAGCCTTGTAGATCTCCTAAAAATAATAACCATAATGTGTTAAAAATAATACACAGAAAGCCATGAAGGGAACCAATGTCATTGATTAAAGTTACCAAAGTTAAAAAGAAAAGTTCATATACCTTAGGTTAAGAACCCCTGATCAGAAGGCAGGCTTAACTATATGACTGTCACAACTTCTTGATTGAAGTTTCCCATTTATTTCTGAAACTGAACAAAATGACAAGTTGACTTTTTAAGGCTAGTTCATGAGTAAGACATTTGAGTTAGCTAGAGGCCCACTAGGAAAGAGGGTTGCATAGTTTGACTTGGTTTAATTTACACTGTTCTGGTTAATTCTCTCTAAACAGATATTAAAAGTCTTTCTCTGGTTAAAGATGCCCAAGGAGGCAAAGAGAATCTGAACTAAAGGAAGCAGGCCAAGCTACCCCCTAAGATTGTTCTAGATACTACCCTGTTCCCTAAAATTCCTCTGATTTGATTTAATTAACTGTACCTTTTCTTATCCACAGGCTCTTCAGATATTCATTACAAAATGGATGATGAGGAGACATGCTATTTGAGGGCAAGGACTTTATTTTGCCTCTTTTTTCATTCCCAGAAATTAGCATAGTGCCTGGAATATAGGAGGTGCATATTAAATATTTCTTGGTTGATTTGTTGCTTGATTGATAGACCAATTTCCTCTATGACCATTTCTATGGACTATGGGATTCATTAGATGCCTTTCAAGCAAAATTCTATGTAATGGAAGAAGAGGCTGTCAGACCTGTGGTATGATTTGAGTATAACCTGAAAGATCTTGTTACTCCTAAATATTTACCCCATCCAAGTTCAATGGCATCTGAAAGTCTATCATTAAAGAATCATTCCTTTTCTTCCCTTTCCCATAATTCCTTTAAAAGCAGTTTCTTCCCTTCAACCCCCAAATGTACACAGGTCTACCCTGTCTCTTGCCCTCTAACTCAGCTGATTCTTCTAATGATTGCATTATTTCTCTCTTTCCCTTCAGGATTATTCTTCTCAAACTAAATGACTAAGCCAATTATCTCTATTTCCTCACCACCCATTCACTCCTTAATGCAATTTCATTTCTTTTCCTACCAGTGTTGAGTCTACAACTCTCTCCAAAGTCACCCAGTGATCTAATCACCAAATCCAATTGCCTCATTTTCCTTGACCTTTCTGTATTATTTGACATGATTGACCACTTTCTTCATGAAATCTCTTCCCATGGCCTTATGACATTGCCTTTGCTATCACTCATTGCCAACTCCTCTTTATCCTTTCATCCCTTAATTATAGATCTTTTTCTCTAGCTTCTGTGCTCTGTTTGTTCTTAGACCTCTACAACTCTCAAGATCTCAAAAGGGAGTAAATAGCAAAGGGGAGATTTGGTCCAAAGCCTTTAGATGCCCAAAGCAGCAGATATTTAACTCAACTGTGCTGCTTCCCTCTTAAAATGATCAACAATAGTGACAATTATTGATTGAGCTCCTATTAAATCCAAGGTACAACATTTATATGATATCCATTGTTGAAACATGAGTCATCATCTACCTCTTCCTCTTCGCTGCACTATGTGCAGTTGACAGTCAAGTATCATCAATTCTTCCTTTTATGGATCTCTAAAAACTACACTTTTCTTTTTATTCCTACTTAGGATCTTTAGACTTGGAGCTGGATAGGGTCTCAGATATATGGCCCAAAGCTATCATATGATATTCAAAGAAACTTAGATTGAAATAAATTAAATGATTCGCTCAAGGCTATACTGATTAATGAGGAGTAAAACAGAATTTGAAACCAGATCTCACTTGAAGCCCAGTCCTCTCTTTTCCTACAGCTTTCATCCTTGTTCTGGTCTTTTTATGCTATATTTAATTTGTTATGATAGATTCCTTCCTGCTTACCTTACTTCCAGGTTTTCCATCTTCTAGCCAGGAGTGGGGAACCTGTTGCCTCAAAGACTGATGTCACCCTCTAAGTCCTCAAGTGCAGCCCCTTAATAGAAGGATGTGTTCTGTGAAGTTTGGATTCAAAGGGCCTCTGTTTGAGAACCTAGAGGGCCACATCTGACCTCAAGGCTGCAGATTTCTTACCCCTGCTCTAGCCTATCTGGCAACCCTGCTGCTATAGTATCCATCCTAAGATACTCATCTTTTGGAAAATAGCTAAACAAGTTGTGGTACGTGAATGTAGAGGACCATAAGAGATTTGAGTATGGTGAATACAGAGAAGCATGGGGAGACATATTAACTGATGCAACATGACGCAAGCAGAACCAGGAAAACAATCTATACAATGACTACAACAATGTTAATGATAAGACTAACAACAACACAAAAACTGAAACTGAATTCTGTGAAAATGATAGTGATTAATCCTAATTAATCCTAATTAATTAGTGCTTAATTAATTAATTAATTAATTATGAGAAGTCATCTATTTTTCTGACTTTGTAGAGGTGAGGGACTGTGAGTGTGGAATAGTGTGGATGTCAGATTTGTTTGATCTGTTTTTTTCTCTCTCTTTCTCTTCTTTCTCTCTCTCTCTCATCTTATAAAGGATGGGTCTTTAGGTGGAGATACATTGGGAAATATGAGACATAAAAAGACATCAATAAAAATATTTTAAAAGAAGATAGATCTAGAAATTTCAGGGAACTTAGAGGTAATTGAGGCATTTTTTTAAATTGAAGAAACTGAGGTTAAGAGAAGTTAATGACTTGTTAGGGTCATACTGCCTATATGTATTTTGACCCAGGTCCTCCAACTCCAGTTTCCTTTACATTATAATACAATATGCTACCTAAACTACTATTATTAATATCCCTTTAGAATGTAAACTCCTTGAGGGAAGTACCATCTTGCTTATTTATATTTATTTTTCCTACCACAGTGCCTGGTGTATAGTAAATGATTCACAATATGTTATAAGTTTTCTATCTATCTTAATTGTGGCTTCTTGTAGTGCCTAAAACAATGCTAAGCCTAATAAATGTATGTTGAAAGACTGGGGAAAAATGGATGGATAGATGAAGGAAGGAAGGAATGAAAGAAATGTTCCTAGGAGACAATACATTATAGTTACTGTAAATTAACATATTAATAACTTATTAAATTTTCTTAGTTAAATTAAATCTGGTACATATAGATGGAGGAGCAGAGTGGAGGGCACTAAACATAGGGTACAGGTCGCAGAAAGTAGAGGTGACAGCCCTCAAAGAAAAATGCCACTTGCGTCATCATTTAGTGTTCAGATTCTTATTTTTTTTGTCAAGTCCTTAAATGTGGGTTACTTTTGCTTAATAGATGCCAATACTGTTAGTCATGAGTTAAGCATATATATGCATACACCTGCTAGCTACATGGAAGAAAACTAATTGGAGGAAGTCCAGAAGCACTCGCACAGTCCACTGAGCAGCCAACAATCCCCAGAAGCGGTTGGGGTGACCTGACCAAGGTGGGAGGAGCCTGTATGCCTCCTTGGTGTGGTAGCCTCCCTGGCATGGTTTCTTAGCAGTCATCCCGGGCACAAAAGATCTGTTTGAATGCTATAGTGACAAAGACCATTTCAAAGAGAATGATAGGTCCCTTGAAAGAAGCCAGGAACCACAAAGGACGAAAAGATTAAAGGGATTCTGGGATTTGTTTATTTTTTCCCCTACACTGGTGGTTGTTGATGCAGGGCTAATTCCCCAGTTTCTTGGTGACATTTGTTACTTAGCTTTTTGGTACTTAAATGGCAATTCTGTCCTTTCCACTGAAATTGCTCCTTCTTTGCTAATGCTCTATCTTCCCCCAAGTCCCACGCAGAGGATTTGACATTTGTTATAGGTACAAGAGCATCATTTGCTGAATGTGGAAAAAAAGTTTTCCCTGAGGGGGAAAAATGAATGATTAGCGCAGATCCCTTCACCTTTCCCCCCGCCTCAGGTACTGCTCCCTACAGCCACGCTGGGCTCTAGCTGAGAGATGCCTTGGCCTTTCATTTCCTGTTTCACAGACAGTTCAGGGGTAGGGCCTGTAAATAGAGGGGGGAATGTAGGGTTGCTTAGGGTGAGGTGCTCAGGCTGATGCCTTCAGCTCTGGTTTAGTGGGGGCAGTACTGAACCTAGGGATAGAAGGTGGCATTTCCAGTGCCACTCAGTAGCTGTGAAGGCTAATGGAAGCCGGTGTGCTATTGGGCAAACCATTTTTCTGAGCTGCCATTTCTCTATCTGTAAAATGAGGGAGTCCCATGAGATGATCTCAACTTTCCGCTCCTGTATCTAATATATTATGACTATGTGTCCTCTCCATTAGCATCTCTACTCTTTCCCACCCACATGAGTTTGCTCTTTCTTCATGGCTGATATCCTTCCTTCTGCCGTCATCACTGCCCACTCACAATCTCCACTTTTAAAAAAAATATTATTTTATTTTTAATGTTCTACAACCACTACCATAAAACTTAGATTTTTTCCCCCTACCTACTCTTCTATTACCCCCTCCCTCCCCAAGATGGCATACAATTCTATATAGGATCTACACATACTTTCCTATTGAATACATTTTCACTATAGTCGTGCTGTGTAGATGAACTAAAATAAATGGAAGAAATCATATAACAAATCAAAACATAATACACACACACACACACAAATGATCTGCTACATTCTGCGATTGAATTCCATAGTTCTTTCTCTGAATGTGGAAGGCATTTTGCCTTAGAAGACCATTGGGGATTTTTTTTTTTTTAAGTTCTTGCGTTGTTACAAAGTTCCAAGTCTACCAGAAAAAAGCTCTCACATGCTGTGGTCATTGCTGTGCAGAGTTCTCCTGGTTCTGCTCCTTTCACTCAGCATCAGATCATATAAGTCCTTCCAGTCCTCTCTGAAGTCTTCTTGTTCATCATTTCTTATAGCGCAATAGTAGTCCATTACATTCATATACCATAATTTATTCAGCCATTCCCCAATTGGTGGACATCCCCTTGATTTCCAGTTTGGCAACTACAAAGGGTACTTCTATAAACACTTTTGTACATGTGGGACCCTTTCCCATTTTTATGATCTTTTGGGGATACAGTCCTAGAAATGATATTGCTGGGTCAAAGGTTATGCTCATGTATGTAGCCCTTTGGGCATAGTTCCAAACCACTCTCCAGAATGGTTGGATGAGCTCACAGCTCCACCAACAATGAATTAGTGTTCCAACTCTCCCACATCCTCTCCAACATTTATCATTTTCCTGTTCTGTCATGTTTGCCAATCTAGTAGGTGTGATGTGGTACCTCAGAGTTGTTTTGATTTGCATCTCTCGAATCAAAAGTGATTTAGAGCATTTTTTCATATGATTATAGATATCTTTAATTTCTTCCTCTGAAAATTGCCTGTTCATATCCTTTGACCATTTATCAATTGGGGAAGTCTCCACTTTCTTTAAGGACCACCTCAAATCTGCTTCTTCATGAAGCCTTCCCACAGGGAATAACCTCTCATATAACTTTGTTGGGGATGCTCTCATTTATAGAGATTTTTCTCTTTTGTGTTTCAATAGAGAAATGTACATTTTATCTCCCCTACTAGACTTTGAACTCACTGGTGGCAGGGTGATATTTGCTTATGTGACCTACTGAGGACCACATAGAGTGTTATAGAGTAAGATGGCAAAATCCTAACTGCAGCATTGCAAGAGATTTCAGATGCTGTGGAGTGAAGTCCCTTCATTGAAACACGAGAAAACAAGACTCCCCAAATTGCCATAAACATCAGAGGTGACTCATGAAGCCAATGTTCTCTGACTACAGATATTGTGTTCTTTCCACTCTAGCTGGACACTTTGTTTTAAAAGGAGGATTGGAATTGAACTGAGAGGAAGGACGCAATGTTAGTCATATCTTGCATGTACTAGATATCCCATAAATACTTGTTGGTTAATGAATACCTTGACATCCCCCTCCCATCTCCAGGCTTTTGCATAGGTTGTCCTCCACACCAGGGATGCTCCACCTTCTCACTTCTTGGAATCCGCAGATCCCCTTCAAGAGTCAGCTCAAGTGTTGCTCCTACCGGAGGACCTTCCTGCGTCTCATACTGTCCCATTGCTCCCATTTAAAGTTACCTTGTGTGTATTTTTCATTTTTTTATTATCTATTTATCTGTGTACATGTTTGCCTTCTCCTATAATGTGAATTTCTCAATTTTTTTTATTTATCATCTTGGAGCAATGGGTAGAGCACTGGGCTTAGAATCAGGAAGACTCATCTTCCTGAGTTCAAATCAGGTCTCAGAGACTTACTAGCTGAGCAACCCGGGGTAAGTTAGTAGTTAGTCCTGTTTGCATCAGTTTCCTCATCTGTAAAACAAGCTGGAGAGGGAAATGGCAAACTGCTCCAGTATTGTTGAAAAATAAACACACAGAAAACCCTCACATGTGCTTAAGAAGAGTCAGATACGATTGAAATAATTAACCAACAAAAATATCCCCAGCACCTAATAGTGCCTGGTACACAGTAGGTGCTTAATTGATGTTTGCTGAATTGAATTGGATTACACTGTACCCCAAAGAGAGGAGGTCGATGTTCTTGGAGGACAACTGCAAGTCTAGGTTGCTCTGTTGGTGAGCTGGGTGAATGCCTCGAGTACCTTGTTTAGAGAGAGTAGCAGCTCCTTGATCCTGCCTGTTTTCACATTCCTTCCCCTCCTTCCTCCCTTCCCTTCTCCTCTCTCCTCCCCCCATTCAGTGTAAATCTACTGCAGAGCACTGTTGCTCCTTGCGGTCACACAGTAACAGGCCACTAAACCTGCCAGTGCTGTGAATTATGAGTCAGTCCCTGGAGTCCAAGTCTCTGATGTCCATGGAATGAGTTGTAGGGCTCCCTGGCTGCTGGGGGGTTTATTTATCTATTTGTTTGCTTTAGCATATTTTAATCTGATCATTAAACAGCAATCTGCCACCCATCCCCTACCCTGGCCATTCTCAGATGGAACAGATTTTTCATGGATAATGATACCTATAAACATTGATACTGACACACAGCTAGAAGTGAGCCGGATCAGCTGATTAGAGAGCAAATTGTGGATGGCACCTAAAGCCCCCTCAGACCCCACATACCTGGACTCTATTTTGGGAGGGTGGATGTTTAGCACCCATGTGGCTCACCCCACACTAGAGCTACGGAGAAAGGCCACTTTGGCTAGGCTTGTCTTCCACACTGGGAAAAAGTCTGCCTTGGAGTCAACAGTGACTTATTCTGTGTGTCTCATTGCTATGCATATAAACTGGATACTGCTCTGCATGTAGTGTGATAGTAAAAGTGTCACACGATGGGCCTTTATGTTACTGCCCAGGGAGAGAACTGTGTGGATAAATCAAAGGTAAAAAGGGCACCAGATGGTGCCAAGGGAGCCTCTCTTGCCTAAATTGTTGCTTCAGATCCAGTGGACCCCACAATGGCAGTGACCATGTGGGTCAGTGACCCTTGGAGGTAAATTGAGAGAGGCACATGGCATAGCAGAAGGGTAGCATGACGGAGTGGAAATAATGATGAATTCAGTCATGCAGTTATAGATAGGGAATTAGCAGGTACCACAGAGGCCATTTAGTCCCATCCACTCATTTGACATATAAGGAAATTGAGGCACAAATAGATTAGTTGAATTGTCCAAGGTCATCTGGATAGTAAATGATGCAGGTGGGATTAGGCCCAGATCCTCTGACATTAAACCCACTGTTCTTTACAGTAGAATCTGGGTTCAGATTCCAGGTTTTCTACTAACAATTTGATTTGACCTTGAGTAAATCACTTTTCCTCCCTCGATCTCATTTTCTTCATCTGTTAAGTGACTTTGTACACAGTAATTTGCAAATGGTGACCCAAATGACTAGAACCCAGAACCTTGGTCATTAAAAGTTGCTGAGTCCTTCTTGTCCAAGCTGTTGTTTAGTCAACTAGTTATGTCCAGCTCTCTGTGACCCCGTTTGGGGTTTTCTTGGTAAAGACACTGGAGTGCTTTGCCGCTTCTTTCTCCAGCTCATTTTACAGATAAGGAAACTGAGGCAAACAGGGTTGAGTGACTTGCCCAGGCTCACGCAGCTAGTGTCAGGAGATGGATTTGAACAAAAGTCTTCCTGCCTTCAGTCTGGGTGCTCTATGCATTGTACTACCTAGCTGTAGATGCCTTTTACCTACCACAATGCAACAAACAAAAAAAACAAAATAATAAAAAAATAAAGGAAATATGAGTAAATGACAAAGACATAAATATTGTCTAACTAGTATCTGGTAAGTAGATATGTTACTTTGGGTCAGTCCTTTGACCAAAGTATTGATTGGATCAAAGAATAAATCATGGAAATAATAGAATACCTACAATGGAAAAACGATTTAGGAATGGTGGAATGCAAGGAGAAATGAAAAAAACAAGAGATTGTGATTACATAGAGAAATTGGCAACATTATGTATTGTGGAAGTATTGCACTTGTGGGTGATGATGTGCTGTTTGTCCTTCAGTCTCAAAGAGTTCCAATGACATAAGAAGGGTCATGTCTTGACTTTCAAGTGAATTGGATTTAAGTGAGGCAGGGCTGTGCAAAGTTATCAGTCACACTCTCTCCCTGAGAGTCACTGGATCCCAGGAGCAAGACATAATGGCACAATGACTGGCGATGGCCCCAGATGCAGTGGGAGGCCATAGCCTTTTCAAGCTAAGGTCTTTCCCAGATCTCAGTTTGTCTGAGACAATAATAAGAATTGAAGCAAAAGATGACCTACTTTGATGACGAGATCAAGAGTAAAGTCCTTCCTGTGTGTGACCGAATGGGAGGGAAAATGAAGACCATCAGTGTGGAGGTGGTTTATGAACAGGAATTAAGGGAATCTGAAGGGATAACAACGTGTTAACTGAAGCACCAAAGTATTGAGGCTGGTAGGTTGAAGACAAAAACAACAAGCCAGGTATGAATCTTCCTGGGAAAAGAGGGAGAATGACATAGAGGCTGGTAAATGACTAGCTCAAGGATCTAGATTTATCTGAATAGAACGACCTTCTAAGAAGAATAAATTGCTGAGGGAGGGTGGTAGGGTGCATGGATGGGACTGGAAATGAGAAAAAAGAAAAATGTATATTTCTCACCTTAGTCCAATAGACCTATAGGCATGAAAAAAGCCATATCCAGTTCTAGGGACAGCGACCAGAGACATGATGTTTCTGGAGGGAACTTTGTTTCCATGACTGTAAGAAGGTAGAAGGAGAATGAGAATGCAAGTTCTAATATGAGGGCAATTTGTTACCAATAGAATAGGGTTTCTCTAGGGCAAAATTAAAGATTAAGGGTAGAATAGGAATATGGTTATTGGAAGGGCAGGGCAGACATGGATGGCTATGATGACACAGGTAGCAGTATCATGGAAGGAGAATATCTGTCCGGGTGTTTTATGACTCAATCGTAGGAATTTTAAGTAGAGGAGAAAGTTGACTGACTGTAGAGCAGTAGATTGTCATGCCTTTCCTGGTAGTAGTGATAAAACAGATTTGATTATCATTCCCTAAGCAGAAGGGAATTTTGTGAGTCTGGCAGTAGAGCAGATGTCCTTCAGAGTTGTTCTACTTATTGACCTATATCCATGAAGGGACATGGGCAGGAAAATCAGGTGCCTGAAATATGGCAGCTTTAGTCACAGTGAAAGGGCAGCAGCTGTCAAACCATGGTCCAAAGTTCACATGCCTGACAACCTGCTTTGGGAAATGGGATCCTTAGCTGTAGCCCTGACCCTGACCTTAAACCTGATTGTCATCCTAATTAACCCTAATTCAAACTACTCTACATGTAAGTAAGTAGATGATTTGTTGATTATTTATAATTAATCCTCAAATGCCTCATAGTGACTCAGAGACAATCCTAGATTCTTTAGAAGTTCTTCCAATGAAGTAAAGGGTCTGAGAGATAGAACCTAGATGGAAAGGCTTGGAATAAGAGCTTGGATAGTCACCAGAGCACTGTTCTACCCAAATTGACTCATCTCTAGAAGGTGAAGAATATTTCTGTTCATAGCAACCTATGCAATAATTGGGGGAGGCAAGGAATGATTACCATCTGCAATAGCAGAGGGAGAGCTCCAACTGATGAAATTTTAGACTCTGTGGTACATAAGCATTACTATAAATGATAACATTGTTTCAGGTCATATCAAATTCCTGTGTATTTTTCCCTTATCTTAGACAATCATTCCATGACCAAACTCATAGAAATGAAATCCAATTTAAAAATATATGGAATCTGAGGCCTGAAAAATAGCCCACTTATTATTGACTGTCTCATGCCTCCATCTTTCAGTAGAGTTCTAAACTGAGACATCTTGAATCATGTGTGAAAGCAACTGATGTTATGGTTATCATATGGATCAATTGTGGGTCATTGATTTCCAATAAGCCACCAAGTGTGGTATATTGAAAAGAGGAAACCTCAAGTAAAGACCACTATTGTAGGGAACAGTTAGCCTACATTCTATCATTTTAAAGGCAAAACCTCTCCCCTGTGTGTGCTTTATTATTTTAATCTACAAAATGTGATTAATCAGATCTGCCACTAATATACCATATTCTGTGGATTCAGAGAGGATTTACAAGGTAGGGATAGAAGAATTGTTTGAAGTCCTGATGGAAAAACCATAACTGTTTGAAAACTCCAACGGGAAGGTAGCTAAAACTTGGTGTGCGATGAGTGAATAGCTCAGTAGTAGGCTTATAAATTTATAGGCTTGAATGTGACATCTTACAGGCTTTGGAGCTAGAAGGTACTACAGATGTCATTTAGTTTATCTCATGCACTTTGCAGATGAGGAACCTGAGGCCCCAAAGAAGGAAGTCATCTACCTGAGAGTATATAGAATATACGTGTGGTGGAGTAAGGATCTGAATTCAGGTCTTCTAACTTGACATACAAATTCCAAAGCAGACCGAAAATCTCTCCCTCTTTTTCTACACACACCCATTTCTCTTACCCTCTCCTTTCCCATTATCTCAGAGGTTTCATTAAATATTTCAGAGAAAAAAATTATAAACCAAAGAACCAGGCACCCAGAAGAAGAAGAAAAAAAGCCAGACCCCATTCCTTTCAGTCACTGCTCACCAAGTGCCTCATATCCCCCATGGATTTCTTGTCAATGACTATTCAATCTCAAGCTTGACCTTTCTATTCTAAATAACACTGCAATATCAGCCTGGCCCAGCCTGCAGCTTTTGCAGGAAATTAACTGTATCTGGCTCTCACAGGAGACCCACGAAATCCCTTCAGTAACTGAGCCCAGGCTGGTTTGGAGGAAAAAAAACAAAAAACATCCAGCATTATCTTCCTTCCATACTTTCCTCCTAATACCCGTCTAAATATCACAGAGCTCCCAGCTGTTTAATTCTAATAAATACTCATCTATTCTCAAAACAGACAAATGTTAGGTCTCAGGTGGGCCCCATGCCTTTCGTGTGGCAAAAAGAAAGGGGAAAAAAGGAAGTAAAAAGAGAGACCCCCAGCTAGTTTTAGATGTCCATTCATGGAAAATGCCAGTTTGTGAAAACAACTGACAGCTCCCCTTTGGTCAGATTCAGAGATGACTTCTTGTTGATGTCATTGGAAAACCAGCTCTGGCTCCCTATGTTCAGCCCTCCCTTCTGCTCCATATATCTCAGAGATTGAGATATGATACCACCAAGTGTCCAGGCTTTGGGATGGTCTTTTAGAGTCCACCAAGGGGTCAGGTGTCACCTTATAAACACATCAATTTGGTCAGGGAATTTTCCTCATCAACTCCCAATCAGTCAATAGCACCTAAACACCCCTGTTGCAGCAGAATCTAGAATCTGGGTTCCCTCTTTTCTCTCAAGTCATATTTCTTTGCAATTAACACAGGTTGATTGATGTTGAAGAATTAAGGAAGGGATGGAAATTTTATGACATTTTTGCTAAAGGGGTGCTGAATTTTTTGGCACAAACATTGATGGAATTTCTATGACCTATGTCCTATCTGTCTTTGTGAGCGTTCACAAATAATTGAGAACAAATGGTTGGGGTACACAGAGCCTCAGAGATAATAATGAGCTTCCTATTACTGTCTGTTTGCCTGGTGTGGCCATTGAGTAACTCGATGGGTGTCTTTAGCACTAACCAAGTGACTCTCAGTTGGAGACATCACCTATTCAGCCTTATGTCTGGAAATATCTTTGATCCTTGGAGTAATCTCATGAAGCCCTTGATAAAGCAAGTGACAACCCTTTGTTAACCTGATGAACTGGTTATAAGATGAAGACATTCATTGGACTTAAATCATAGCTTTAGGGATTAAAATATCTAAGAAGTCATGTGATCCAATCCCTTCATTTTATAGATAAGGAAACTAGGCAAGGAGAGATTATATAATTTGCCTAAAGTCACACAGGTATTAAGTGGTAAAGCTAGAATTTGAACTTGGGGCCTTTGGCTCCAAATACTTTTTTTCCATTGAACCATGAATATCATGATTATTTGAATTATTGTTTTTAATTGTCCCTGAATGCATATAATCCCTGGTACTGGGGAGGTGGAGTCTTAGACTGGAAGATTGATTGAGTTTGGGAGTTCTGATCTGTAGGAAGGCTAGCGCTCCCATTGTCAGCACCAATTAGTGAGCCTTTGGCAAGGGCAGAGAAGGGAGGACCATGGTGGGGGATGAATGGACCTAGACTGGAAATAGAAGACCATCATCCATGTCAGTCAACAGTGGTGTGGCATGTGGTATGAATGAGATTGGTAGAACCAGTTTCAACAAATAAATAAGTAAATGATTCTTCATCTACTAAGATAATGTTTCAAATTGTGGTCTGAGGGGACACTAATGTTGAATAAGGATAGTCCATCTAGATAGTCCACTGGCTGATGTTTTATAAGTACAAAGGTCAATAGATGTGCTTCTGACATAGATTAAAATAAATCAACTCATTAGGGTCTCATTCAAAGGAGCAGCAGGATTCCCATTTATTTTTCAAGGCTTATTTGAGTGATGAATAGGAACAGGTTGGGGGACATATGATGTCTTGGCTGACCTGTATCCTGTCCCCAAAAGGCCACTACCAGGCATCTTACAAAGATGGGATATTGAATTTACTATTGAAAATTACTATTGATCATTTGTGTAGCCTTAGTCTAAACCTATGACATGTAGCACCACTGTTCTAACACTGCATCTGATGTGTTCTCTTTGGGTTCCAGAGGAGCACAGGATCTGACCTTGGACCCACATGCAGACACTCAGGTGAATGCAAACATTTCAAGGCAGACTAAAGTCTGGAGATGATTCTCTGTGTAAGATCATCTCTGAGAAAGCACTGATGACTCAAAATGGTGCTCTGGTACTTCAGTGAACTCTCTTCAGAAGAGCTGGGACATTATCCCTAAGGATTTCACAGAATCACAGGATCTCAAACACCTAAAAGTAATTATCATGCTCCCTCTAAGTCTCCTTTTCTTTAGGCAAAATATTCACAATTCCTTCAACTGATCCTCATATGACATGATTTTGAGATCCTCCTTTATCCTGGTTTTCTTCCTCTGGTTGTCTTCATGATGATCAATATCATTCCTAAAGTGTGGTGCCCAGGTCTGAACATGATACCACTGAATGGGTCAGACTAGGACAATGTCTGGTGAAACTATTGCCTCCATAGACCAAGACACTCCCTCCTTTTAATTCAGCCTAATAGCAAATTAGCTTTTATGACTGGCATATCACTCTCTTGATTTGTACTGATCTCATTGACCAACCAACCCACTCCCCCAATGTTTTAGCACATACCAACTTCTGTTTAGCTACTTTTCCCCTGTCTTGTACTTGAGAGGCTGATTTTTGTGTCAATGGTAGGACTTTAATTCTAACCTTATTAAATATCATATCTTTTTCCAAGCTCAAAGTCTAGCCTGTCAATGTGCTTTTGGGTCCTAACTCCAAAATTTAAACCCCCTGGGGCTTGCTACCTATGTGACCATGGGTAAGTCACTTGACTTCAGTTTCCTCCTATGTGGAAGGATCGAGTTGGACTAGCTAAATTAAGGACCATCAGGACAGATTTCTCAGAGTAATATGAAGAATTATTATATCCCTTACTATATTTGGTAATACTAAGCTAGTGGATGAGAGGAGTGCTGGGGAATACAATTTTTCTAGATTTAGTTACTTCTAGTTTCCATGGAAGAACAATATGGCGGAAGAAAGTGTTCTTTCTTCTGAAAGTGACATAGGTTAGTGTCGGGGGCGATGGTCCCCAATCGACCCTCCCGGTGGGTAGTAATCCCACACTCTGCGTCACGCAGCTTCAGACGTCTCTGGACCCGTCCCCGGGGATCGGAGTTCGGGCGGAAACCAAGCATGAGCCAGGGTGGTAGAGCAAAGCGGGTGTTTATTCAGCAGTTCACATCAGTCCAGTCCCCCCCTCCCCCCCCCCAGCCCTTCCTGCGTGTGCCTTTTATCCCTAGTGTCTTGCCCTCCTCTTCCGGGTAGGCTCCTCCCCAGTTCCTCCCTGAGGGCGGAGCTCAGCTCAGTGAAGCCTCCCCAGTGCCAGTGTGGCAGAGCCATGTCAGCAGGTCCAGACTTCCTGGTGTCTCCTATCCTCTCAGGGGGCCTGGGTCCAGAGCGCCCCTTACAGGTTAGAGGTTGAATTTGAGAGAAACTGAAGGAAACCAGAAGAACAATTTCCAAACCTTAATTCTAATCTAGATTCTACTTTGAGGTTGAAAGAGGAGCAGGATCAAGATTAGCTAGGGAGGATATTAAGGAGATTGAAGAGGAATATGAATCAGTAGGGAGAAATAACAACTGAAGGAAGACTCAAGAAGTAGAAAGTCTTTGGCAAACCAAGGTAAGATAAGTAAGAAAAGGTGAATGGAAGAATTTGAAGGTGAAGCAAACTGACAAAACAGGTTGGCAAGATGAGCAAATTCCTGAAACTACAAAAGGTTGATTTAAGGTGGAAGAGGGGAATGGGTTGTGGCCATGGAGTTGTTGAAGCTAAGAAAAGGAATTTGAATAGGAATGTCAAGTTTTTAAGAGATGATAATTGGCTGTAAATGTTTAAACCAGTTATTTAGGATGGAGGTGTAAATACTTAGAAGTAACTTTTTAAAAATGACTGAAAACTTAGGAGAATAGGGGAAATTGTGTAGTAATTTGGATTAAGTATATGATATTTGTACATCTGCTACAGCTGAGTGACTGTTATTTGTGTTTGAAGTGGAGGCATCTATGTCACACAGTGGATAAATATCTGGGCCTAGAGTCAGGAAGACTTAAATGCTAATTCTGCTTCTGACATTTACTAACTACATGTCCCATTTCTAGTAAGACAGAACCTTGTTGTTGAGTTTCCAACATAGTACCCCTTCGGTTGGTATTGCTGAAATGCCCCAACTGGTGTCTAAATGAAAAATGTCTTTGGGAATTTTGGGAATTTCTTGGGAAAGTCATTTAACCTCTAGATCTCTGAGTTTCTTCTTCTACAAGATGAGAGCAATAACCTCTACCTCTTTCTCTCATTGAGGAGAAAGTGATAGTATTTATGAAGTACTTTGCAAACCTTAAAGCATTATTTAAGTGTTTTCGTTGTTAGACTCACTCACCACGTTTCAAATTATTAGGGACAATGAGGTATTCTTATAGAAAACAAAAGTCAAAATGCAATGAGGGAAAAAGAGTTCTGGAATGGAGGAAGAGACTTCCCCTTGCCAGCCTGTTGGAATGGAAGAATGTTACACAGATGAGAAAAGAAAGGAAAAGGAGAGCTGCATAATTAGAGTGTAAAAGCAGATTTAAGACTCTTCTTGAAGCGTAGAGAGATGGATGAACAGTGGAAGAAGATGATGTTGCTTGCTCCTGAAGAGTGATAAAGTAGAACTACAAGAGGTATTAGGAGAGAGGTCATACAGGAAAGATCAGAAGAAGAATGGAAGTCATTCCTTCATTTGCAGTTGTAGCTGGTGATTCCCTATTCAGGAGTATCTGTTGATTGATAGCAATAATAATAGAGAGGGGGAATATTGTCTTCAATGGCATGTATCCTAGATATTACAGACAATTTATCAGAATGGGTGGCAACGATCCACTTCTGTTAATTCATGTGGCTAAAAGAAGGATTCTACAAAAGTAGGTTACAAAAACTTCATTTTATTGTATTACTAAAACTTATGAAGTCTGGGGCAGAAAATTGAAGACATGGGGATACTGATTAAGTTTTCCCAAGGGATGTAGAAGATAAGAACTGATGTATGGATTGAGCAGTTAATAAAGAAGGAGGCATCTGAAAAAGAGATTTGGATTTCTGAACCATTGCTTAAAATATAGGGATGATAATTCCTGGCCAGAAATGGAGTATCCTTAACAAAGGTTATATTTGCACTGGCCTGTTTAAAATAAAATGCCCCAATCTGTGCCCTGAATCTATCAGCTCTCTCATGGTTAGCATATTTATTTCATCATAAGTGCACTGGAATTATGCTTTGTCATTGCATTGATCAGAATTCTTAAGTCTTTCAATTTTATTTGTCTGTATAATATCATTACTCTGAAAGTTGTTCTCCTGGTTCTGCTCATTTCATTCTATATCAGTTCATTCAAGTCTTCTCAGATTTTGTATAAAATCATATGGCCTAAAAGTGTTCAATCAAATACATGCCTGATATAAATCTCATACCATAATTTGTTTAGCTACTCTCAGATGGTGGACACCTTCATTTTTAGTTCTTCACCACTACAAAAATAACTACTAGAAATGTTTTTGTTCACCTGAACTCCTTACCTTTCTTTGATCTCATTGGGATATAACCTAGTACTGATATCAGAAAGGAGTTTTAATTGTTCATTGTCAATTGTCAACATGATCTTCCATGGAGTACTTCAATGATCTGTACTTGGCCTGAGGCCATTTAACATTCTTATCAATGATTTGGATAAAACAATGGATGGCATGCTCATCAGAGTTAGAGATGACCCAAAGCTGGGAGGAATGGCCAACACACTAGATAACAGTCAGAATCCAAAAAGATCTTGATAGGGTAGAAAACTCAGCTGAATCTAATAAGAAGAAATTCATTAGAGATAAAGCTTTACATTTAGCTACAAAAAAAGAGTTGACTTAAGAATAAAATAGGGGAAGAGTAAGTCCTACAAAGTTGTTTTGAAAAAAAAAAAGAGTTTTTGTAATAGATGATTCAATTCAATAAACATTTATTAAGCACTTACTATGTGTCAGGCACTATGCCAAGAACTAGGGATACAAATTAGAAATAGAAAAACAGTCCCTGCCTCAAGGAAGTTACAATCTAACAGGAGAAGACAAAACACAAAAAGTAGCTAGAAAGCATGGTGGATGAGTACAACCAGATGGTACCTGATGCAGGGACATGATATTCAACGGATCCAAACCAAGTAAAGCTACCGACCGAAAGTGTAGAGTCACCTGGAAAGTCCAGATACCAGCCCTCTAAAAAGGAAAGCTTTAGATGGAGTTTGGTGCTCCATCTCCAAGCTTCCAATCAGAGGGAGGAGAAGACCAAGAAGACACTGATTATCCAAAGAGCCAATTACCATAATGAGGAGATTTCAGGTGACCCGCTTATTCCTCAGGGCATGATGTTCCCTGGAGTCCAAAGCAAACAGAGCTTCTGGCTTAATATTAGTCATCAGTGTGATATGGTCAAAAAAGCTGCCATGATTTTAGCTTGTATTTTAAGAGGTAGGGTTTACAGGCATAGGCAGGTGATCATTCCACCAGCTCTATATTCACCATACTTCACCTGAATGGTGTGTATAGCTCTGACTCTTTCAGTTTTAGAGGATTTGGATTGGTAAGTTAGTGAGCATATAGAAGATAACCAGTATGGTGAAGGACTTTGAGTCCATGTCGTCTAAGAATGGATTGAAGGCACTGGGAATGTTTAACATGAAAAAGACAAATAAAGGGGCATATGATAGCTGTTTGCAGGTATTTGAAGAGCTGCCATATGTTCTCCTTGACCTTGGAAGGTGGTATTGAGAGCAATAGGAGGAAGTCTTAAGGAGACAAATTTAGTCTTAATGTTGGGAAAAGCTTCTGAACAATTCGAGCTGGCCACAGGTGGGATGAATGGGTTTGTGGAGGGTTCTTCCTTCCTGAAAGTCTTCAGGCTAAGACTGAATGATTCCCTCTTTATGATGTTAAAAGTGGTGCTTCATTTTGTGAATAGGTTAGAGGAAATGGTCCCGAAGGTCTTTTCTGATCCTTGAATTTCGCCATTGTTTTGTTGTGAGCTCCTGTATACTCTTATCCCTGCTGCTACTGTCAATGCTCATAGAGACAGAAAGGTCAGAGCAGATGAGGTCACTAGCTTTATATAGAATCAGCTTTATTATTTACTTGTTTCTGACTCTTCCTAGCACCATTTTGGGTTTTCTTGGCAAAGATGCTGGAATGGTTCACCATTTGCTTCTCCAGATCATTTTACAGATAAATAAACTGAGGCAAACAGGGTTAAGTGACTTTCCCAGGATCACACAGCTAGTCTAAGGCTGGATTTGATCTCAAGTCTTCCTCACTCCATGCCCAGTACTGTATTCACTGAACCCCCTAGTTGCCCATGGAAACAACTAGAGGGTGCAGTGTTGGGTTTGCTATCAAATCCCTCCTAGATCTTAGAGAAATTATATCCATACTTCATCCAGCCCAGTTTTATGCTTATTGACATCCAACTAATGATAAAGGCCTGTTAGAGAAGGGCCCAATTATCCCTCCTTGGTATCAGTCTTGAAGGTTAAGCTGATTCTCAAAAATAGTCTAATTTACTTTAGTAATTCATGAAGGAGTCTATTTTTCTGTCTAAACCTTCAGTTTGTTGGACTAGATAATCTCGAAGATCTCCTTCAACACTAAATATATGATCCTTCATAGTTTAGGCCTGTCCCAGCTGTCCTATTTACCTTTCTTCACACACTAGTGGGGATTGTTTTTGCCTTTCTTTGTATCCATGGTTCTTAGAACATTTCCTGGTTCACAGGATGCTAATGGATGCTTGATAATTGATGTATTCAATACATTGGAGGCTTTTTGATAATAATATTTTTTGAATACATACTATTAGACATCTTTTTTCCCTGAGATTTCTTTATAATTTGGTCTTCTTAGGACTTAGTGACAAAAACCACATGAATGGGGTCAAAGATACTAGGTTGATACTAAATATTTGTCAGAAAGAAGTATGTTAACATTATTATTTTGGTCATATAGTGATATTAGTGCTCATTTATTATTTGTGATGTAAAAAGGAAGGTTGTATAGACATAAGATGTGCGCTAGAGAAGACAAAAAAATCTGAACTGTTTTTCATTAAAATATTTAAAGACTGGTCCTTGGGGAAGCAACTGAAAGTGTCCTGAGGTATCTCCAGGGTGGAGGTCACTGAACTCAGGACAGCCCTTTAGATATTCCATTAGTGAGTAGTTAGATGAAGTAATAAATAAATTATTATTAAGCACTTTGCAAATATAGTATTATGTAAATGCTAAATAATCATAATAATATAGTAGTCTCTTGCTCTTGATGAACGGGTTGACTCCATGTCATTTAAAATGGATGGTGCAGCAATACTTGTGAAGATAAATGAGTTTTGTATTCAAAAGCTCAATAACCACACTGTCGTTTTCATTTTACAACTCATGCCTCTCTATATAAGACCATGCTCTCTTCCCTCCTCTGTGGGACAGAATGTAAACATGGGACTAGATACTGCTGTTGGTGAACCAAGGGGCCATATACAACTCTATGTCTGTAGGGTCATAGATTTAGAACTGGAAGGGTTTTGGGGAGTCATTTGGTCGAATCCTTTCATTTTATTGATAAGGAAACTGAGACCCAGAATGGAGAACTGACTTTCTACTATGCAAATATGATGTAAATGATAAATGGATTGTGTCTGTGATATCTTCAGTAAAGGGAACTCCTGATGAGTGACTTCTTATACTAATATAGATCATCCCCTTCTCTGCAAGTTAAAATATAAGGAAACATTGAAAGTTAAGGGACTTGCCCAGCGTCACATAGTCAGTAGGAATGAGAGGCTGTTTCTGTTGTTCACTTATCTCTGACTCATTGTGACCCTGTGGGCCATAGCACACCAATATTGTCCATGAAATTTTCTTGGCAAAGATACTAGAGTGGTTTGACATTTTCTTCTCCAGTGGATTAAGACAAAGAGAGGTTAAGGGACTTGCCCAGGGGGTCACACAGATAGTAAGTATATGAGGCCAGATTTGAACTCAGGAAGATGTATTCCTGCGCCATTTTTTTTTTAATTAAAGGGGCCATCCTTTCATTCACTTCTTAAACAGTCTTATTCACTAAATGGGCGTTACCTCACTCAAAGTGAAAATCTGAAAAGACCTTACCCTAAAAGGGTCAGGGTCTGCCATTGCATCTTGGGCCATCTCTACTTGTGCTGATGAATATCAGGTCATTGGACCCATATGGCTCTGGAGGAGAAAGTGAGGCTGGTGACCTTACACAGAGCTCCCTCACTGAAATTCAAGCCAACTGCAAGTCATGTGATCATCTTGAGGTAATGATCCTATTCAAAAACGAAAGCCAAACACAGCAACACAAGCTACCATTAGCCCATTACCCTTCTTTATCTACTATAGTGCAAAATGTTTTTTGTAGTTCTTTGTGGTACACATTCATCTATTCAAGTCCTTCTGACTTTGCACTGTAACTCCTCCTAATCCAGAAGGTAATCTGACTTTTTCTCTGTCTCTCAGAGTCCCTAGCTTCTCTCAGACCTCACCTCAAGAACCAACTCTTAAAAGAAAAAGACAGAATCTCCCAGATGCTAGTGTCCTGTCCCCCAAATTTCTCTTTACTTTGTATATTTTGTACAAACTTGTATAAATTGTGTGTATTTTACATACACATAGAGAGAAGAGAGAGAGAGAGAGAGAGAGAGAGAGAGAGAGAGAGAGAGAGAGAGAGAGAGAGAGAATATAACTGTATAAATTGTACACATTGTTTCTTTGAGGATCATAGACTTATAGGAAATAATGAAACAATTAGTACCTACTATGTGCCAAGCACTGTACTAAACTCTTTACAAATATCGTCTCATTTGATTTTAACAACAATCTTGAAATGTAGGAGCTGTTACTTGCCCCATTTTATAAATTTGAAAAGTGAAGCAAATGCAAGTTACTTAGCCTGGGTCACACAACTTCCTGATAACAAATCCAGTACTCTATCCACTGGGACCTTACAGTCCATCAAGTACAACCTGTTCATTGAATAGTGAGAAAACTGAAGCACATCGAAGCTGGGTGACTTGACCAAGTGAGTCTCAGATGGCAAATATCTGAAATGGGATTTGAACCAGGTCTTTGTGACTCTAAATCTAGCTTTTTCTGACTGAGAGAGCAATAACTTTCCCTTTTGTCTTTGTATCCCTACCACCTAGCACAGAATTGGACACAGTTAGTAGACACAAGTGGAGAGAGGTGGAGGCAGGATCCCAACTTTAGTCTTCTAGTTTCAACCAAGGTGCCTTTCCTATTATACCCCACTGACAGTTCTCAGTGCCTTAGGACTGATATACCTGACCACAGAGGCAGCGCCATAACAGGGATGTCCTGAAGCTCCAAAATATGATATAAATCAACCCTACCATACCCTAAGTTAGCAGCTTTTCAAAGTTCTGGTCCTTGAAGCTGGAAATGCCGGGATAATGGTATACAGAAGGCAGAAGACAGCCTCTCACAGAGCCCTTTTGGACCCGCATTTCTCATCAATCATCACTCCTGCATCGGAGCAGTTAGGCAACATCTATGTTACCTAGTATCAGCCAAGGCCATGATGCTAGGGTTCTCATCAGTGTCCTTTTCCAACCTTTTGGGGAAGTTTACTGCAGAGTAGAAGATCTGTGTTATTCTACAGTGAGTGTGCTAAACAGCATTTAGGAATTCTTTCCCTAAGGATTAGGGATTCCTTTCCCCAACTGTTGCTTTGCATGAGTTGAGGTATTGGTAAGAGCCTCAGGCTTTGATTCAATGTCTCATATTTGTTTTCCTGGGAGATTGTTACCTCTACATCTGAGTGTGAAGAAGAGAGGCCACTAGTGCCTGTCCATCTGTGGCTTGTAGAGAAAGTATGAGAAACTGACCAGAATGGGTCATGTTACTAGAGGCAGTGACTGCCAATGGGAAATGGCTTCAGCTTACGCTAAGTAGTCTTAGAACACAGCTATAACATTTACTTTGTCTCTAATATAAAGGAAAAATATTTGGGGAAAAAGGCTAGCTCCCTCTTAGAAATCACTTTGAAAGATTCCCTACAAGCATCTATTTCTGAAAAGTCAGACAGACTTCAAGCCAATGTGTCACATCATTTTCTGAGAATCAGGAAGCCTAATGCCCCTAGTGAGTATTTCTTTCCCTAAGCTATGCTGCTTCATCCAATTCAGCCCATTGTGTTTGTCCTTTGTTCTTGAAGAGGACCATGATATAAAGATGATGACATGACTTGAAGATGATTTTGATTTGAGTCAGGGAGGGCTGTGCACCAGCCTCACTTTCTCCTCCAGAGCCATCTGGGTCCAGTGACCTGATATTCACTGGCATGAGTGGAGATAGCCCAAGATGCAATGGCAAACCCTGACCCTTTCAGGGAGAGGTCTTTTCAGATTTCACTTTGAGCGAGATGCTGTCTGTCTGTGTTTGTCCTTCATTTTCAGAGAAGACCACGACATCAGGGAAATGATGACATGACTTGCACTTGACTTTGTTTTGAGTGAGAGAAGGCTATGCAAGGTCACCAGCCTCACTTTACAATGGGAGACCCTGGCCTATTCAGGTACTCACTTAGAGTGAGGTAACGCCTATTCAGTGAATAGGCCTGTTTAAGAAGGAATTAGGGAATGGCCCCTTTAATGAGCAAAAGAAATGAGTAGGCTTTAGTTACTGAGGGGATGGCCTCTTTAATTAGAAAAAAAAATCACACTGGAAAGGCACTATCTCAGGGTTCCTCAGTAAAAGAGAAACAGTTACTATTTAGTATTTACACTAAATACTAAATAAAAAAAAATACTAAACAGGTCAGTCCATAGCTGTATCCTGAAAGGCGAGAACGTGACAGATAAGAAAGTACAGGAGTATAGAAATCAAAGCACCGTGCTCGGCACTACTGATAAGAAAATGAAGCAGAGTTTGCCTCCAGAAAGCTTTCTAATACGGGGAGAGAACACCAATAGTGCAGTGTGATTGGATTTTTATTTTATTTTTACCCAGGGTATGATTGGTTTGGGATGAAAGGAAGGAAGGAGGATGTGCTAAGGAGACCAGAGAAAATCTCAGCTACTGATTCAGAGCCAGATAGCACTTCCGTGATACACCTTGTCATGTTGTGACCTATTGCAACATGCCTGACTGTGAATTTGTAGTTCAAATGCCAGTTCTACTAATAAGTTATGAGATCTTGAGCAAGATACATCAGCTCACTGGGCCTCAGTTCACCTAACTGCAAAGTGATATGGTTGGATTCAATGATTCCTAAGGTCTTTTCCCACCTTAAGCTTATGGTATTGTCAACAGAACTAGGTGGCTCATTAGACAGAGTGCCCAGCCTGGAATTAGGAAGACTCATGTTCGTGAATTCAAATCTGGCTTTACTTACTTACTAGCTGTGTGACCTAGGGCAAGTCACTTAATCTTGTTTGGCTCAGTTTCCTCATCTTTAAAATGAGTTAGAGAATGAAATGGCAAACCACTCCAGTATCTCTGTCAAGAAAACCCCAAATAAGATCATGGACAGTCAGACACGACTGAAAAACAACTGACCTACATACTGGGGTCATCAGGACTGCTAAAATGGTATGGGATGGATTTCAGCCCTTAGGAGAGGGGTACCATGGTCTCCTGGCCTATCCTTTCCCTTTCATGTCCACCTTCCTCCTTTATCTTCCTCCCATCCAGGTGGTATAATGGATAGAGCTGAACCTGGAGTCAGGAACACTCGAGTTTAAATTATGATCCCGGGCAAGTCATTTAACTCATCTGCTTCTGTTTCTTGTACGGTGAGATGGGAACACTAATGGGACATAAAACATCCTGCAGTTGTTGTCAAATCAGGATTAAAAGAGATTATATTTGTAAAGTAATTAGCATAGTATCTAGCATATAGTAGGTACTTAATAAATGCTTATTTCCTTCCCTCACCTTTCTCTCCACCTCCCTTTCTACCTCAGTTTCCTCATCTGTAAAATGAATTGGAGAAGAAAATGGCAAAACACTCCAGTATCTTTGCCAAGAAAACCCCCAAATAGGGTCACAAAGAGTTAGATGCAACTGCAACCACCATCACAACAAAATGATAATTAATGCATTAATAAGGGGCTAAGGCTGGCCAAGCCCTTGACATACAAAAGCTCATTTCATCCCTGTATCCAGGTTATGCTTTAGGTGCTACTGACCTCCATTTTATAGATAAAGAAACTGAGACTCGAAGAAGTTGCTGGGTTCCTACAGGTGCCTGAAGCAAGATTAGAATCCAGGTTTGCCTGACTCCAGATGCAGCACTCTATCCACCAAGCTAGGCTGCCTCTCTGTTATTAATATTGTTGTATATCCAGCTCAGCCCAGAGCTCTGCCCTGAAGGGTGAGAATGTCAAAGATAAGGAAGTGCATGGGTCTATAAAGCAAAAAATTGTGCCAGCCACAGCGGATTGCCTTTCGAAGGAACAGCAGAATTAGTGAGTGATGAAGTTATTGGTGATGACAGATTTTTAGATTTTAATAAGTTGGCTGATGCAGTTGCACAAAGTCCCATCCACAAGATTAATTCAGATCAGCAGGGACAGCAGCATTTTCTTCCCAATCACAAACTGGCTGAATCATGATAAAGACACAGGAAGACTGCAGCAATCTAGCACCAGGGCTTGGGGACGTAGAGTTGTTACCTGTTTGGATTTGGGTCCAATGATAAAGAAAATTCCATTCATAACCTGGAGAAACCGTTGCTCTTAGTCAACAGGAATACATCTCTGGACTCTGGTTCAGTTTTTCCTGAGAACTTTGGGGTATATAATGTATCAAAATCTTCTCTGTAGTCACTTTTTTTCTAGATGGAGACAGGGATCAGGGGCTGTTATCTCCTTAGTCACCACAGGGAAGAAACCACCGTCACTAGATCATTGACTCTCATAGATGGATGATGGTCAACCACAATAGCACAGAAGAGACTGGGCTTATGTGTCAAGGGAAGAAGGAGTACCCACAGTACATAAATATTTGATTGGAATGAGAAACCTGGAAAGCGCAGTCATATTGAAAAAGATCTAGGGATGAAAGCCAGCAGCAAATGAGATATGGCTATTTTATGTGGTTTGGAAACTACAAATGTCCAGATCTCTTTGGAGTTGCTTATGGACTTGTCACAGTACATGGAAATAACAGTCTCACTAATTTTCCTTCCTGATGTGAGACCAATGTATTTTACAATATTCTGTGTTTGACCTAGGGAGATCTCACGTAGGGAAGATACACACTTTTTAAAGAAATCCAAAGAAAGCTGCTGGCAATCAGGGATGTCTTTTGACCAAACAGCTACCTGGACCCTCCGTGAAAAGGGGGCACTAGCATTGATTCTGTAAACAGATACTAACAATGAAGATGATGAGAGTCATTTAATGATAGCTGGAATATTTGTAGGAGTATGGGAAAATATAATAATAATAATAATAATAACATTTATATAACACTTAAAATTTTTACTTTATAGATGTTAATTCTTTTAGGGAAGAAAGTACTTTCTAAAATTTCCCTTACAAATCAAGAAGCCAGACTATAGGTTTCAAAACCCTGGGAATAGCACCCTGAAAGTCAGGTTTTGAAAGGGTGTAGAAGTCATGGCAAGTGCCTTTTTATCCCCAGAAGGTAGTGTATAGAGCGCCGGAGACAGGAATACCTAGATTTTAAATCCTGCCTCTAACACTGGGAAAGTAACCTTATCTCATAGCCTCAGTTTCCACATCTGTAAAATGGTGATGACAAAATTTTACCAAGACATTCATTAACTAATACCCAATGAAACCAAACTCCTCAGCTGACTTTTTTTCTGATCAGTTTAGGAGAACAAGACAAAAGCCTTCCTTCTATTGATTATCTTGATTTTCCTCTGTATACATCTTGTATATATGTTTGCATGTTATTACACCCATTAGATGTGAGATCCTTGAGGGCAGGGGCCATTTTTGGCCCCCTTTTTATATTCTCAACACTTTAGCACAACCCTGACATACAGTAGGTGCTTAATTGTCGATTTGACTTGAAACGGTGACGCTGCTTCTGATAATTACCATTTACATAATTTTTGAATGTTGGCAATGTGCTTTACAAATACTATCTTATTTCATTTTACAATAACCCTGTTTGATATGTACCATTATTATCCCGATCCTTTAGGTGAAGAAACTAAGGCAGACAGGTGAAATGACTTGCCTAGGGTCATATAGCTATTACGTTTTTGAGTCTGTATTTGAACTCACATAGAATTCTACATCCTGTGTGCTATCTAGGCACCACCTTGCATTGTTGCTGAATCATTTGAGTCATGTCTAACATTTTATGATCGCAGTTAGTATTTTTTTGACAAAGATACTGGAGTGGTTTCCTTCTCCAGTTCATTTTACAGATGGAGAACTGAGGCAAACAGGGTGAAGTGACATGTCTAAGGTCACATAACTAGTAAGCGTCTGAGGCCAGATTTGAATTCATGAAAAGGAGTCTTCCTGATTCCAAGTATAGTGAACTATCCACTGTACCACCTAGTGTTACCAAACGCTATTCTAAACGCTATCATTCTTCCAATATGTGCTATGATTCTCTTATGTTTACCATGCCTGTTTAATAGGAATTAGCTACCAGTTCCATACCTGATTTATAATGAACATCTGACTTCTTTTTTACTTTCTTTTTAGAGAGACTCAAATAGGAGTCTCTCAAACTATAATTAGCATGGTCCGTAGGATGCTGGGGCACAAATTTGTTCCTGAGTCAATACATGTGAGAATAGGAATTCTAATCCCCCTTATTAAAGGTCAGCCTTCTCCAGCAATGAACCAGACACAGCAGTTTAGGACATGAGACCTGTGAATCCCAGCGAAGTGGTTGTGTCTATGGTAGATCCACATGAGTCCATATTGTTCCCTTCTGTAGTATGCAAGCTTCTTGAGGTCAGGAACTATTTCCTGTTTGTGTAGCCCGACATCTAGCTCAGTATAGTACAGAGTAGCTTGGTTAGTGATTGCAGCTTTTAATCTTTTGTCCTATAAGTCTAATAATTAGGAGATTTAGTCCCCTGCTGAACACTCAGCTTTATGATAAATGAAAACTTGAAACAGAGGCACACACAGCTCTTAAATGGGAGCAGTCATGGAAGGTGGGCAGTACTGTGCTGTAGCCAAACCTAACCAGCTAGAGAGCTGAATGTTAAATTTTTAGTTTGAGCCTTTATACCTCAGAAACTGACAAATGCTACAGATCAGGGCTTAGTTTATTTTCCTTTGGATTGATTGAGCTTAAGACAGTTAAGAAAAAAATGTTAACAATGAGGATTAAACTTAAAAAGGGTGTTGTACATACATCCCCCCACCCTGTGAGCTGATTGTAAAATATTTATTAGTATACCACTCATGTATATTAAAAAATTTTGGATGCAGATGGGAAGCATCAAGGATGGAACAGAGGCAGAGACATCCAAGTTTTTTTAAGCTATGAAACAGGGGGAGATTGGGTATACTTACCTAGTGGCTGAATTATTGGAAATGTTGGTCAAACTTATCAGCCATAGTTGGTGTAAACAGTCATGTTTTATGCTTTGCATGGCAAAGCACCAGTCTCTCTCACTGTACCAGAATTTAGATGGACTCCTGACTGGATAATCACAATCAGAATTGTGGTTCTGAATTGCTTTAGTCACAAGACATACACAGTCTTAGCTTCAGGGTCTCTGGCTTCCTCCATCCTTGGACCATGAAATGGTAGAGTATCATGCCTGTGCAAATGGAGGGAACATCAGCATTTGTAATGGTTAAAATGAGTCTGGACCAAATGCTGAAAGATATATTGTCAGGAGCAGTCATCCACTGGACCCTGGGGATGAACAAGATTGCCTTATAGATCTTTCCTATTCCAAACTTCTTCAAATTTGCCCATTTCAAACATGCTCTGTTTATTCCAAATGAATAGTAAAGACTTGGCTCAGCTCCACAGAGTCTAAACATTCATGCAAAGTATATTGGAGCTTTTTTGGACTACAACACCAAGAAAATTTTGAAACAAACCCCAAAAAGGCCTCAAGTCACCTTGACCCGAGTTGCAACATCTGGCAAGAGAATAGTCAAGGTCAAACATGGTGCCACTGAGGGAGGAATCGGATTAATAGTTTCATGTTTCTCTGAAATTCTATTTTTTGTTTGCTTATTACTATCACCATCATTTAAAAAAATATATAAAGGATGCATGGAGGAATGGGGAGGATGATTGTCTGTCTTTCTTGTGTCCTTTCTGAAAGGGTGAGGAGAACGGAATGGAGGGCAAACAGAAAGGGGAAAGCCAACCCTTAGTTTTGCCCTAAACCCAGCTTTATAGGATTGTGGGATTTAGATTGAAAAGGACCCTTAGGCAATCTTTAATTTAATTCCCTTATTTTACAGGTGAGGAAACTGAGGCCCAGAAAGATGATATGACTTGCTAAAAGTCACAGAGATCTTGGGTTTATCAGAGCTGGGATTTGAACACAGGTCTTCTTCCAAACTCTAAATTTTTTGCTCTTTTCATGAAAGTGCTCAGCACTTTAAACTAATCTAATAATTATTAAATTGATAAAATTTTCTTTTTCAAAGAATTTTACATTGATATTTCACTTGATCATCACAACTGTCCAATGAGTAGGTCCATTGGACAGATGAGAAAACCAAGGTCAAAAGAGAATAAATGACTCCATAAAAGGTCACACAGTTGTTATTTGTTGGAATAAGAGAAAGAGTCCTGATTTCTTTCTTTCCAGTGTAGGGTGAAGTTTTACCAAGTGTTCACATTCTAGCCAACCACCTTTGAAATTTCTTAGTTGACTGTTTCATTTCATCAGCAACTTTTAACAGATTCCAGGGGACTAGGAAACACTAGCCTGTCTCTGGCAGATCCCAAGGCACATGGAAATAACTTTGCAGGGCTCCTCACAACTCAGCATGTCTCCCCCAACTCTGACTTGAGGGAACGCTGTACTCCATCAGCACCTTAACTTACAAACCCAATTAGCTCAAACTAGTTGCTATTTGGGCTGGTTAATTAAATTAGCTACTGTTACTTTGCTCATAAGGACAATTTGGAAAAGGGAAAAAGTCACCAGGCCCAAACTAGATATGACATCTCTCTCAGTGGAATCTGATAGTAGGAACACTCAGAAAGTTGCCTCCTTGGGCCTGCTGAGATGAACCTAGGACTTTCTGGTGGGCTTTACTCATTCTATGGACCCTAAACTTAACAGCTCCCTGGCACAGATATGAATGGACTCCACTGACCTCTAGTTTTCCAGATTTGAAAACAGCATCTCCTGTTTGTTGAGCCTGCTATAAGTTCAATGGAATAATAATTATAGGTATCTACAATATATAATATTAGTGTGTAGATGTACATATGTATGCATATGAGCATATATATTCTTCTACTCATATATATATATATATATAATATGTGTGTGTACCTATATATGTGTATACACATACACACCTAGGCACATACATTTATATATATATATATATATATATATATATACATATACATATACTTGTATATGTATATATATATATATATATATCTTTCAGTACTGGATGCTGATGTACCTCAAATACTATGGCCTACCAAGACACTGGCTCCCTCTCTTCCAGCACAGTGCCTGCCATATATGATCTACTTTAGAGAAGATAAAAATATTAAAAACATTTAAATATCTCACCATAGGATGAGCTGACATAATGAAGGATAAATCAAATTCACCTAAATGTAGACAGATGTATTGTGCATCTCATTACCAGCATACAAGATTGGTGACAGAACTCAAACCATGTCACCTGATGATCAATGCCAGGACCTGGGGTTGTTTAACCCAGGAAAAAAAGACTCAAGGAAGACCTGCTTAAGTTCCTCAGTGATTTGAAAGGTTGTCATATGAAAGGAGGAACGCACTTATTATTCTTGGCCAGAGAGGGTACAATGAGGTAAACATCAAAGGCAGACAGATTTGAGTTCAATAAAAGAAAGAGCTTCCTACTGAATAATTGAATGAAAATAGCATTCATTGGGCCCTTACTATGTGGGCTACCTTATAACATATTCAGTCTTATTTTCCTAGAGGAGCTTGAGCAAAGGTTCATCGACCTCTTATCTCTGATGTTACAGAAGGGATTGATGTTTCAGGTATGGGTTGCATTAACTGACCTCTGAAGTTCTTTAAAACTTTGAGATTTTATGATTTTGCATTTCCATTATTTTATAATCTCCCTCAATATCTACTATAGCAAGCCTGTGATAAGGATTTATCTCTGTCCTCATTGCCACTAATATTATAATAGGCTTCCTCTTTCTCCTGTACAGAGCTATCATTAAACCTGTGGTTACCAGCAATCCACACTTGCTAATTTTACAAGCCTGCCAGTTGTTAATAAATGGAAATAAATTCATATATTTTTGCCTATTTGAAAAAAAAAGGCCAGAGATCAAGGAAATGAGATACAAGAAGCATTTCTACCACTTAGAGGAAATGGGAAGATAACAGAAAGGGCCCTGGACTTGGAGTGAGGACCTCATTTAGAATCCTGACTGCTTTTCACAACTATCTTACCATAGGCAAATCAGGGCTTCAGTTACTTCACATCTGTAAAGTGGGGATGATAATATAGCATCCATCACATAGGGTTACTTTCAGAATCAAATGAGGCCTTTTGTACATCTGAAGTCTTAATTGTGAAAGATTTAATTAAGGAAATGTATGATAGGAAAAGAAAATAGGCTGCTCACAGTGAGGATGCTGGGGGACAGATGAGTCAGTGGTCCACTGCTAGCCTCTCAATGTCATGAGAAATAGTAGAAGGTTTTCAATATGTTGGGTGGATCCCCTATCGCAACTTACGAGAGGAATGTCCAAGAGTCACACAGGATGGGTAACCACATATGAGGTTTGCTGTTGTTCAATATTCCCAAATCAGTGAGATCATAGCTCCCTTTGGTTACTATTTGATTAGTGGGGATAGGTTAAACAAACTGGGAATGTTAAGTGAACTTAAAATATTTTGGGAAAAGGAAATCTCCTGGGAGAATTCCTTGAAGAGCTAGGGGAGAAAAGGAAGAAACCTAGGAAAGAATGCTAGGCTGAAAACACAAGCCTCCCACATACTTTTAGTATTCAAAAGTATATGTGCAAGGGAATACAATCAAAGATTCAAACCTAGGAAAGAACTTAGGGAACATTTAGTCCAGTCTCTCAGAGAGGGGAACTGAGGTTCAGAGAGGCTAGGTAACTGGGCAATGATCATAGTAAGCACAGGGAGGGGATGTGAACTCACTTTAGTCAATGATTTTTCCATTGCATCCTGCTACCTCCATTGGTCATGTAGGTTGTGACGCAACCCTGTGAGTAGACTTAGTTCCTCCTCTTCTGTCTCTCTCCCCCTCCCCTTCCTTCTCCTCTCCAAAGGAACATAAATTTGGATGGCCAAAAGATGCCCAGTTGACTTGGGTTTTACTGGCTAATCTTGCTTCTCTTCCCTTCCTTTCTGTTCCTTTCCCTTCCCTTCCCCGAGCATTGAGCCTACTGCACTGACACCATGGTCCCTTGCCTACAGGTTCGCTTCTGGACCCTCATAGCTTGAGAGTGATTATCAATAGTAACTGTTGCTGTTTCCCTCCCAGCCTGACGTCTTTCTTTTCTTTGCCTCATTAAAGGGGCCATGCCCTGGCTACTTCTTAAACAGGCCTATTCAGTGAATGGGTGTTACCTCACCCTAAGTCAGTACCTGCATAGACCTTGCCCTAAAGGGGCCCAAGGTCTCCCAATGCATCCTGAGTCATCTCTAGTCATCCTGATGAATATCTGGTCACTGGATTCAGATGGCTCTGGAGGAGAAGTGAGGCTGGTGACCTGCACAGCACTCCCTCACTCAAAACAAAGTTGGGTGCAAATCATGTCATTAGTTCTCTGATGGCATGGTCTTCTTCAGCAACGATGGACAAACAGAACAACAAGCTGCCTCCATTAAGGAGTTATCCTAGGGAAACAGTGTTTTGCTCCCAGGTTTCACATTCATTTTATTCTCCATCCTTTTGCCAACCCTCCTGTGGCATTCATTATAGGATGTTACCAGGGTCCAATTCTCCATTATCCATGTCCTCCTAGAAAATATTCTGCGACCTGGAATCATGGAATAAACTCATCCTGAAAGGTAGAGGTTGTCCCTCACTGGTCATATGGATGTTTTTGTTGTACCCAGTGAAGGGGCTGGCACATAGTAGGTACTCAACAAATATATTTTTATTGAGTAATAAAATGTCATTTGCCAGGCTAAACTAAATTTGTCTAATACATGAGACTGGGAGTGAAGAAACCTGATTCTCTTAGTCATGGGTTCTCTCACATTCCCTAAATATCAAATGGGAACAGTTATCACTCCTTCTCCTTCCTCTGTGACTGAGGGTATGATGAGGAGTCATGTCCTGACAGCCCCCTGAGCTTCTCAGAGACAAGTGCTAAATAAATCTGAGACACCATTATTAACATTTGAAAAAGTAATTTCTCTGAAAATTGCTTTTTATTAAGGCTGGGCTATCTATATATATGCTTCCCTGAAAGGCAAGACAATCTGAAAAATATAGTCTCTCACCCCTCATTGCCCCATGACAGGACTGCAGTATGGAATTTCCATCATTAACCCTTTTGTCTTCTTTTTCTAAGAAATTTCTAACACATCTGTGAAAGAACTTTGATTCGCTGCCTCCTCAAGTATGATGTATTTTGTTTTGTATTTTTTAACCATAGAATTCTCTTTCCTTGTTTTTCAAAATAGGACATCTTTGCTTGACAGCAGTCAAATGAAAACAAATTACGGTCAACTCTCAGTTACTCAGTGATTGATTATTCATTGGATGTATCATATAGTCCCTCTGCTTTTTTTTTTTCATTTTCCTACTGGACCCTGTAGCTACTCATCAGATCCTTTTCCATGGAGTAGTCTCAGAAAATAAAAACTGGAATTAGTCAGCTTTGTTTGAGGTAGTCATAGCTATGCTGGATGGTTTGATTGGGGGAGGAGATAAAAACTGGGAGCTGAAATGAGATTTGCATTCTTGATCAAAAAATTACAAGGACTGAAAAGCATAAAAGCAATTTCTAATTCTCTCTCTCTTGTCATCAACCATGTTATTTGTATGGCAGTCTAGCCCCAATGCAGTCAGGAACCTCCCGAAGATGATTTTGTGGCAAAAACATACTAGATTCTGAGTTAGAAGCTGAATTCAAATTCTCATTCTTCTACTTGCATGAATGACACTAGGCAAATCATGTGACCCTTAGCACCTCAGTTTCCTCATCTGGAAAATCAAGGGTTAGATCTAGATATCCTTTAGGTTCCCTTCCAGCTGGAAATCTATGATCCTTTGAGGTAGTTATTTATGGAGTTCCTATGTGTCCAGTACTATTGGGACAGGAAAGTGGAGAGAAAGGGTAAAAGATGCATTAGAAATGATTCCTGTTCTGAGAATGTTATTTGAGGAAATAAAACATATGCAATGAAAAGAAAACCAATAACAATTCAATAAATATTATTTATTAACTACCTACTCTATGCAAATAGCAATATCCAATATGTCACTTAAAACACAAATGTTGCAAAACATAGTGAACTGGAGCTTAAAGTCTGGATGAGAACTATCGAAATTATAAATAATCATAATATAAAGGAATATGTGACACATGTATAAATGTATAAATGAAAGAAAAAATTTACCAAGTATTTGCCATATGCAGTCTTGTGCTAAGCATATTTCATGCTTCCAAAGAACTCACATTCTAATATGTTATGATTACATAGATAGGAAGTTTCAGCTAAAAATCACATAGTAGGGTCCTATGGTCCTAGGGTATAGAAGTAGAGCAGATATTAATGTATATTCCTTAATGTCATTTCCATCAATAAAACCATATTTGCTTTGGATGTTGATAGAACCAAAGACTGGTGATGAGAATTTTCTCTTATTTGTCTTCAGCAGCTGGCACTGTTTAGAAGGTAGGGCTGCCAGCCCCTGCTGAGTTAGTTGATAGAATACATCTCCAAAAATGTTGCTCCTTGGGATGATCGCCATGGGAACTAGGTTGGAAGCATGACCGATGGCTTGGGGGGCATTCTTCTTCCCAGGGATCTTAGGCTCAGTCTTGCAGGGTATCTCCACAAGGGTCTGAGAAGAAGTGATTGTTGAGATTAGCTAATACAACAAAAATGGAAAATGACAAACATTAGAGGGAATGTGGACAAATTGGAACTCTAATGCACTGTTGGTGGAATTGTGAACTGATCCAACCATTTTGGAGAACTGTTTGGAACTATTCCCAAAGAACTATAAAATCACGTATATTCTTTGATCCAGCAATACAGTAGTATTGCTACACCAACGAGATCAAAGATAAAAAAAAATATTGATAGTTCTTTTTGTGGTGGCAAAGAATTGAAATTTAGGAGATGACCATTTTTTGGGAAATGACTGAACAATTGGTGGTATATAATTGTGATAGAATACTACTGTGCTATAAAAATTGGTGAGCAGGATGCTTTCAGAAAAAAACCAGGAAGACTGATACAATGTAAAAGTGAACAGAACCAGTAGAATATTGTACACAGTAACAGCAATATTGTAGTTTAATGATGGACTGTGAATGATTTAGCTGTTCTCAGCAATGCAATGATCTAAGACAATTCTGAATGACTTATGATGAAAAATGCCATCCTCCTCCAGAGAAAGAACTGATGGAGTCTGAATGCAGATCAAAGCACACAATTTTTCACTTTATTTTTCTTAGGTTTTTTTGTTCTGTTTTCTTTCACAACATGGCTAATAGAGAAATATGTTTTGCATGATTTCACATAAATAATCTACATCAAATTTCTTGCCTTCCCAAGGGGGGAAGCAGGTGATGGAGAGAGAGAATTTGGAACTCAGAATTTGTTTTTTAAAAAGATGAATGTTAAAATTTTTTATGGGCAATTAAATAAATTAAAATAAGCATATTACTAAAAAAAAGTGGTGGCATGGCCACAACTTGATTTAAGTACTTATCTTATAATATGACCTTGTTAGGGAAGACAGTAAGCATAGCAAAAGGGACAAATGAGTGGTATAGAGCACTGCTAACTTGAAGTTCACAAGAGAGCATCACAAACTGTACTGGTCAAGACAAAGTCGTTCCACATATCACTTGCCACAGTTGTAGCAGACTAACTCATTAGTTCCAGAAATAGTTCATGGCTAGCAGATGGCTGAACTGAGGAATGACCTTCCACCAATCTTCAAGGGATTGGTTGAAGGAACTGGGGATGTTTAAATCAAAGAAGCGAAGACTTTCTCCCTTCTCTTCTCTCTTCCTTTCTCCCTCCTTTGCTTTAACTTCCCCATTACTTCCTCTCTTTCTTCCTTTCTCTTCCTTCTCCTCTTTCTTCTTTCCTACATGCCTCCCTCCCTTCTTTCCTTCCTTCCTTCTTTCCTTCCTTCCTTCCTTCCTTCCTTCCTTTTTTCCTCCCTGTGTGTGTGTTTTTCTTTCCACCTTAAAACAATGAGGGAGGCAGGAGAACAGACTTTACAAATATAGGCCCCTACATGGACTGGAATTACCTGGGGACCAGCTCCATTTTTGTCATCCATTATTGGACAGGCACCAGAAAAAAAAGAGCTTCTAGCCTCTGGTAATTAATGAAGCAAATATAGGGAAATTTGATTGATTTATACAAATGGTTACTGTTTTTAGTCTCATCCAGTAAGTAACCACAGGGGAAAGAAGGGAGATAAGCATTTATATAGTGCATACTATGTGCCAGACACTGTGTTGTTTTGTTTTGTTTTGTTTTTAACAATATCTCATTTGTTTCTCACACCAACCCTGGGAGAGAGGTGCTCTAAGTAAGTAATAAAGTTTGTCATCTCTAATGAACTTTGTTTTTTTTATAAAAAATCCATTCCTTACACCTTTCCTAACTTTTTATCACCTAGCTTCATGGAGAGAATTCAAAATCCTGGGAAATACTAGAAATGATGCAACATTTTAAAAATGATTCACCCTGCGAATATGGGGGAGAATAGGAAAGAGGTGGAATCCTCTGGGTGTCATTAAAGTTCCAGTGATTTCAAAGGTGGAGGAGCATTTCAGTGACGTTGTACAGGTAAGATACTTGTCTGACTGTTGTGAGACATGTGCCACTAGACAGACAAAACAAAGAAGTTATGTCCATACCATGATGGTCAGCTTGCCTTGGGAAAACATCAGAAAAAGAAATGAAGAAAGTAAAAATACAATTCTAAAGTAATGAATTATATTTTAAGAGTATTTTATAATTTATGAAAGACTCTCCAAAGCACCACTCAGAGGTAGCTAGGTGGCACAGTGGATAGAGAGTTGAGCTTGGAGTTAGGAAGATCTGAGTTCAAATTAAGCCTCAATCACTTGTTTGTTCTTTGTTCTTGAAAAGGACCATGGCATCTGGGAGGTGATGCCATGATTTGTGAGGGTACTGGATTTAAGTGAGTCAGGGCTGTGCAAAGTCACCAGCCTCACTGTCTGCTCTGGAACCATCTGAGTCCAGTGGCAAGATATAGAAGGCCCTGGATGCAGTGAAAAGCCTTAGCTTTTTGAGCTAAGGTCTTTCCCAGGTCTGTTTGGCTAAGGCAATGCCCATTCAGTGATTCAGGCTAGGTTAAAAATAAGGCAAAGAATGGCCTTTTTTACCTAGTCAAAACATTAAAATCCATCTGGGAGGGAAAGATCCTTGGGTTTTTTGGCCAAACTAGAAATTATTGCTATTTATACTCACTCAGAAACCAAGACAACTGATAGTCTTGTAGGAAAATTGATGTTTTCACTGATGAAGAAACAGCACCAAAACAACCCATATAAGATTATCCTTCTGAAATACAAGCATAATAAAGGTAGAAGGGTAGACTAAGAAAAAAGGAAGGAGATAGGCACTTATTAACTTTTATTAACATGTTACTATGTGCCAGGCACTGTGCTAGGTAGATGAAGACCAAAGATCATGTCACTCAGAATTACCTCTTTTTATTCTTTAAGATCTTGGGAATATCTAACTCAACGTTAGAATATTTTAAGAAGAGAAGAGCTTAAGAAGATCTAGCCTAACATTTGGAATAGGAGAGACTCTTTCTAGTTTTTGTTAATTGGATGGAGTGGCTATTATTAAAGAATTGTCAGCCTGCCATAACCCAGGAGATCTTCTAACCAGTCTACTTTAGCAAGCTTGTGTTGAGGAGGCTTCGGCGGCCCTAGAGAGATGCCCCCAGTAGTTAGTGTCAGGGAAGAATGCCCAGCAGAGATCATATCCAGCAGCTGCCAGAGCACAGTAGAGTAAAAATAAACGTTTGATGGGGACATGTGAGCTGTGGTTTTGAATCAGTGTACATCTAGAATTCCATGTGGTCTTCTTTTATTTATTGACTAATCAGTGGGCAAATCTCCTTACTGGTAACCTCAATCTATTTCTACATGCCATTAAATGCTTGTTGATTGAATAGTTGATTGGTGCCATTAGAGAAACTGTAGTTGTTCTTTAATGTCTTATAAGGTTGGATTGTCTGGTACCCACATTCTGGATTATCTAATACCTACATTGTGACTGTCAGAGTCTGTGTGGTGTGGTGAGCTTCTGAACTATCCCAATCTAAGCCTCCTGGCCATGTTCTATTTACTCCTTGAGATGTCAGTCACTGGATTCTGTTTCACAAGGAAGACTGTAAAAAAGAGGAAGTTGGAGACAGCATTTACCTCAGTTACAAAGTTTCCTTAACTTGTCATGTTGTCTGGATTTAGTTTCCTGTCTGACTACCTACCTTAGACCTTTTGCCTTGTCTTGGCTCCTGCTTTCTAAATAATACTTTGTTGGTGACTACTTGGTATTAACTCATTACTTACCTGCGATTCATCACTATGTCCTGACCTCCTGTTTCTGTATACTTCTTGGTATAGATCATCCTCTAGATCTAGTTCTGCATTCCAGTGTCAGCCTTTGTTTGGGTTCTCTATGTCTGGTCTTGCATTTTTATATTAACAATCCATTGATTCCCAAAACCCAATGTGATGGAGATGCTGTCCAATAGATAAAGTTTGACAAACCCAGCTGAGTTGACTAAACATCATGGTCCCAGTTGGATTTATGAGGAACATAAACCCAGTCTAAGTAAAAGTATCTTATACACTTTTAAAATTGTGAGGTACTCTTGAGCATATCTACACCAACCACCCATTCAGAGAAGAAACATCTATCTAGAATAGTTGTCAAACGTATTACTGTTGACCACCCCTACTGCTGCAGGACCAGATTAAAGAAGAATGTGAAATTCTTAAAATATAAATGAAAATAGAAGATGGCAGAGTAGAAAGATGCACATACTCTTAGCTCTTCCCCCACAGCCCATAAAATACCTGTAAAGAATGACTCTCAACAAATTCTAGGGCAGCAGAAGCCACAGAAAGATGGAGTGGTGGAAATTTCCAGGCCAGGGTGACCTAGAAGGCTGACAGGAAAGGTCTGTTGCACCAGATGTTGGGTAGAGTACAGCCCAGTTTTAGCTGCATAGCACCAGGAGGAGCAGGGCTGGAGCAGGCTTTGGGGGCAGAATCCCCAGCAGCAGCAGATGTTCTCAGATCCCTCAAACCACAGGCATCAAAGACACTTCAAAGGTCAGTGAGAGAGCTTTTTCGCCTCTGTGACAAGGGAGCAGGTCCTCCCCTAGACCTGGTCCCAGGTGGAAATAGCAGCAGCAGCAGGATGCAGTGGGGGTTGCAATGACAGTGGTCACTGAAGGCAGCAGAAAGGTTCCATTGTTGAAGCCTCAGCTTAAAGCACCTGGGGGAATTGAGCAGCTGATCTGAATCTCAGCCATGAGCCAGGTCAGGGAGTAAATTCCTCTCCCTTGATTGTGCCACCTTGGAGAAACTGAGATCTTACAGGTCCCCAGAGTATACCCTACTCTTGACAAAAGACCCAAAAGTCAAGTAACTGGTGGGAAAATACCCCAAAAAGGGAAAAAAAATAAGATTATAGAAGGTTACTTTCTTCGTGAACAGGTATTCTCTTTCATCCTTTGAGATGAGGAAGAACAATGTTTACTATCAGGGAAAGACATAAAAGTCAAGGCTTCTGCATCTAAAACCTCCAAAATAAATATGCAATGGTCGCAGGTCATGGAAGAGCTCAAAAAGGATTTTGAAAATCAAGTAAGAGATGTGGAGGGAAAATTGGGAAGAGAAATGAAAGTGATGTGAGAAAATCATGAAAAGCGAGTCAACAGCTTGCAAAAGGGGATCCAAAAAAATGCTCAAGACAATAACACCTTTAAAAATAGACTAACTCAATTGGCAAAAGAGGTCCAAAAAGCCAATGAGAAGAAGAATGTTTTTAAAAGCAGAATTAGTCAAATGTAAAAGGAGGTTCAAAAGCTCACTGAAGAAAATAGTTCTTTAAAAATTACAATGGAACAGATGGAAGCTAATGACTTTATGAGAAACCAAGAAATCACAAAACAAAACCAAAAGAATGAAAAAATGGAAGATAATGTGAAATATCTCATTGGAAAAACAACTAATCTGGAAAATAGATCCAGGAGAGAAAATTTAAAAATTATGTGACTACCTGAAAGTCATGATCGAAAAAAGAGCCTAGACATCGTCTTTCATGAAATTATCAAGGAAAACTGCCCTGATATTCTATTCTAGAACAAGAGGGAAAAATAAATATTGAAAGAATCCACCAATCACCTCCTGAAAGAGATCCAAAAAAAGAAATTCCTAAGAATATTGTAGCCAAATCCCAAAGTTCCCAGTTCAAGGAGAAAATATTGGAAGCAGCTAGAAACAATTTGAGTATTATGGATATACAATCAGGATAACACAGGATCTAGCAGCTTCTACATTGAGGGACTGAAGGGCATGGAATATGATATTCCAGAAGTCAAAGGAACTAGAATTAAAACCAAGAATCACCTACCCAACAAAACTGAGTATAATACTTCAGGGGAAAAAATGGTCATCCAATGAAATAAAGGACTTTTAAGCATTCTTGATGAAAAGACCATAGCTGAAAAGAAAATTTGACTTGCAAACACAAGAACCAAGAAAAGCATGAAAAAGGTAAATAGGAAAGAGAAGTCATAAGGGACTTGCTAAAGTCAAACTGCTTATATTCCTACATGGAAAGATAATATTTGTAACTTTTGAAACTTTTCTCAGTATCTGGGTAGTCGGAAAAATTACACACACACACACACACACACACACACATACATATATAGTATGTATATATATATGCATACATATATATAAATATACATATATATATATATACATATATATGGAAAGAGACAGAGACAGAGAGAGAAAGAGCACAGAGTGAGTTGAATAGGAAGGGATCATATCTAAAAAAATAATATTAAGGGGTGAGAGAAGAATATATTGGGAGGAGAAAGGGAGAAATGGAATGGGGCAAATTATCTCTCATAGAAGAGGCAAGAATAAGCTTTTCCAATGGAGGGGAAAGGGGGAGAGGTGAGAGAAAAAAAGTGAAGCTTACTCTCATTACGTTTGGCTCAAGGAATGAATAACATGTACACTCAATTTGGTATGAAAATCTATGTTACACTACAGAAAAGTAGGGGAGAAGGGGATAAGCAGTGTGGGGGAATGATGGAAGGGAGGGCAAATGGGAGGAGGGAGCAATTAGAAATAAACACTTTGGGGGAGGGACAAAGTCAAAAGAGAGAATAGAATAAATGGGGGGCAGGATAGGATGGAGGGAAATACAGTTAGTCTTACATAACATGATTATTATGGAAGTCATTTGCAAAACTCCACATATATAGCCTATATTGATTTGCTTGCCTTCTCAGTGGGGATGGTTGGGGAGGGAGGAAGGAAGAGAGGTTGGAACTCAAAGTTTTAGGGAAAAATGTTGAGAATTGTTTTTGTGTACAACTGGGAAATAAGAAATACAGGTAATGGGGTATAGAAATTTATCTTACTCTACAGGACAAAAGACAAGATGGGGATAAGGGAAGGGAGGGGTGTTAAAAGGGAGGGCACATTGGTGGAAGGGGCAATCAGAATACAAGATGTTTTGGGATGGCAGGGGAAGAGTTGGGGAGAAAATTTGGAAAAATTTTATGAAAATGAATATTTATTATTATATTTATGAAAATGAATATTGAAAACTTAGAATAAATAAATAAAGGCAAAAAATGAAAATACAATATATCACAGATAATGTTAATTTCTCTTTTTCTAAGGTAATATGCAGCCTGTAGGGTTCTCTGTGTATTTGAGTATGACATCATTGATCTAGAGTATCTCTAATAGATGGTTAACTAGGATCTGTTTGAGCACAATTAGGATCAAAGCACACAGCTGATTTCATTTTCAGGAATGTTAAAGTATTAGGTTTTTCCTTGTGAAGCATATGTAAGCCCCAGTAGTACCATCCCAACTCCCACATGAATTAATGAGTCAGGTCCTCAGGCCTCTAGGACTAACCTTAAGGGATTGTGGGTTGGATTTCTAATGCTATAGTTAACCAGTCCACATTGGGTGTACTTCCTACAGTGATTATCATGGCTGATTTTTTTCAAGGGCCATTTAAGTGGTAGAGTAAGAACAGTTGGTGCCAACAACCCCCAAAAGTCTGTGACACACTTTCCCATGAGTACATATAGAGTACAGGGGACAGTGGGATCAAGCTTAGGCTACACATGTCCTGTTGGTGGTCCAGCTTGGTGGTGACTCTGAAATAGCACTGGTTTTGATAATGGTTCCATTATTTTATTGCCCATGGACTTCTAACTGACTTTTTCTGTGGTCCTGGGGTAGAAGCAGTCACTTAAGTGAGTTTCTCATTGGGTCGCTTTGTAATTATTTGGTCTCATGTGAACTTCAGGGTTTTGTTGGAGTAGATATATGGAAATTTGGTTGTCTGTCACCTGTTGAGGCAGTCATCTTGGCAAAAAGTCTCACCCTTTAATTAAACTGTATTCTGCCTTCCTTTAAGTTGTCATCTTCACCATCAATTTTTATCACCATGATCATCAAAACATTAGGAAATCTAACTGCAAGTTGGTGGGTTAGGTGCTAATCATCTCTCTAGTAGCTAGACAGATACAATCCCTGAAATGTAAGATCTTAAAAAGTACAAAGTAAGTTAAATATACCATTGATGATATGAATAATCATATTAATAACAATGATAGCAACAATAATACACAGTTTTTATATATATATATATATATATATATATATATATATATATATATATATATATATATATATCAAGGTGATTTCTTTATCACAACCCTCTATGGGAAATAATACAAATACAGTTATACAGTTAGTTTCATTTTATAGATGAGGAAGAAAAGATTAAGTTAGTTGGTAGTGGTCACTCAGTCAGTCATTCAGTTGATATTAACTAGGTTTGTATCATGTGCCAGGCACTGTGCTGAACATTGGAAATGTTGAGAAAGGCAAGAGACCATCCTTTCCTTTAAGAGTCTCTCATGCAAACTATACACAAGCAAGGTATAGACAGGATATAGTGGGAGTAATCAACAGAAAGAAGACTCTAGCATTAAGGAGCATCAGGGAAAGATTCTTAGAGAAGCTGAGACTTTAGCTGAGTATCTAGGGAAGGGAGGAAAGACAGATAAAAACATAGCTAATAAGTGCCTAGAATGAGTGCTAGAATGTGAACAAACTATAAAATGTTCACATTACAGAGATATCAAGGATGAATACATTTCAAAGGTATGGATCAAGGAATGAAAGTCTAGGCTTGTCATGAGATTTTTATTCTCTAATCTGTAACTTGAAAATGTATTCATCCTTAACTGGGAGAAATATTTTACAGCAAGTTCCTATGAAAAAGGCCTCATTTCTCAACTATAAAGGGAATTGAGCTGAATTTATAAAAATAAAAGCCATTCCCCAACTGATAAATGGTCAAAAGATATCAGTAGGCTGTTTTCAGGAGAAGAAATCAAAACTATCAATAGTCCCATAAAAAATGTTCTAAATCACTATTAGAAAAATGCAAATTAAAACAACTTTGAGGTACCACCTATCGAATTGACTGCAATGACAGCAAAGGAAAAGTGACAAATGCTGGAAGGAATAAGGAAAAATAGGGACACTGATGTATTCTTGGTGGAGTTGTGAGTTGGTCCAACCATTCTGGAGAACAGTTAGAACTACACCCATAGGTCTTTAAAACTGTGTATACCCTTTAACCCAGCAATAACACTACTTGAACTGTATTCAGAAGGGAACAAAGAAAAAGTAAAAGAACCTATATGTACAATAATATTTATAGCATCTCTTTTTGTGGTGGTAAAGAATTGGAAATTGAGGAGATGACCATCAACTGGGAAAGGACTGAACAAATTATAATATAAGTTTGAGGTGTTCTTGTGTTAAATGTTGAGGAAGATGGTTTCAGAAAAACTTGGGAAGACATGAACTGATGCAAAATGAAATGAGCAGAACCAGGAGAATATTGCACACAATAACAAAAATATTACAAGAATGAGCAAATGTGAAAGACTTAGCTACCCTGATCCAAGATAATTCCAAAAGACCCATATGAAAAATCCACTTCCGCAGAGAGAACTGATGGCTTCTGAGTGAAAATTCAAGCATATTTTTTTCACTTTCGTTGTTCCTTGCTCTTTGGTTTTTCTTTCAACATGGCTAATATGGAAATATGTTTTGCATGACTTCACATGTATAATTGATATAATATTGCTTGCCTTTTCAATGACTGAGGGAGGAGTAGTAGGGAAAGAATTTGGAACTCAAAATTTACAAAACACAAATGTTAAAAATAAATTAAAAAGCAAACAAAAGTGTATTCATCTTTAATATCTCTAAATTAATTTCTTTAATTCTGTTTGTCCTACCTCTGTTAGCAAGCCTTCTGAATGTGTCATTAAATGTAGCTTCAGTGTTAGAGGTAGCTCATGAATATAGCCCTTTGGGTCCACAATGTCCCAGGTCATCAAATTAGTAGTCATGTAATTGAATAGCAGAAGTTTTTTTTGTTTTGGTTTTTTTTTTTCAGGGCCACAGTCTTTGTGTAGCCAGGAAACTGAAGTAGTTAAGTGACTTGCTCAGGGTCACATACCAAGTAAGTGTCTGAAGCTGAATCTGAATTCAGATCTTCCTGACTCTAGGTCTAGTGTTCTATCCACTGAGACACCCTGTGCTGACTTTAGAAGACAAAACTATCTTGGAACTAACAGCAGAGACAAAATATGGTAGCAGCTTTCCCAATTCTCAGCCTCAGCTAACTGGGATATTCTATTTCTAGGAGTGTAGACTGTACTCTCAGGTGGATAGTGAGATGCTTGGACTTAAATCAGGGATACAGCCTGAAGATCCATGGCCTGAGGAGACACTAAGTACATCTTTCCCCAGTTCAATTTATTTTTAAAAAGCACTTCTTAATTGAATGATTAATTGATGAGTTCACAGCTCAATCTGGGTATTTTCTGAGTAAAAATGCCTCATTTATAAGGCACTTCTAAGTTTTCAAAGCACTTAAAAAAACAATCCATTTAGGTTGGTGGGACAAGAATTATTGTCAAATGTACGTAAAGGATTGTTGATATTTTTGTTGGTTTTTTTCAGTCACTGTAATGGTTTGCCATTTCCTTCTTCGACTCATTTTACAGATGAGTTGCTGAGGCAAATAAGATTAAATGATTTGCCTAGGGTCACACAGCTAGTAAGTGTCTGAGGTGTATGAAGTGTCTGAAGTGTTCGTTCTTTGCTGCTGAAGAAGACCATGGCATCAGAGAAATAATGACATGACTTGGACTTGACTTTGTTTTGAGTGAGGGAGGGATGTACAGGTCACCAGCCTCACTTCCCCTCCAGAGTCATCTGAATCCAGTGACCAGGTATTTATTAGGATGAATGGAGATGACCCAGGATGAGGCAATTGGGGTTAAGTGACTTGCCCAAGGTCACACAGCTAGTGAGTGTCAAGAGTCTGAGATGGTGCAGTGGATAGAGCACCACTGCAGGAGTCAGGAAGACCTGAGTCTGAGGTCATATTTGAACTCATAAAGCTGAGTCTTCCAGGCCCAGGGCCCTATCCACTGTGCCACCTAGCTGACAAATGTAAAGGATTTGAAAACTTTAAAGACCACAGCCTGTCTGTTTCTGTCGCTGTCTCTCTTCCTCTTCCCCCTCTCACTCCCACTTCCTTTTCCCCTATTTTCTTTCTGTCTCTCCTCCTCTCTGTTTCTATCTCTTCTTTTGTCTCCTGTACTTCTGCATATCTCTATCTCTCATCTGTTTCTATATATGTATGCATTTATGACCTCGTTTATTATTATTATTTTTAGCCATATTATTGTCACCTCCATTTTCAGCAGAAGGGCTTATGGCAGGCAAAGGTGACTTGCCTAGGGTCACACAGCTAGTAAGCATCAGCGCCTGCAGATCTCTCCAGACTCCAAGGCCAGAATGCACCCCACCGACTGGCCTCGGGCATCACGTCCCGTACCCTGAGTCTATCCTCCGCTCCACCGTGCCATAAGTCGCCCTGATTTACATCTCTTGGAAAGCCTGCAGCCCACGTTTCCTCTGTGACCTAGCTCTCAGAGTCCCTTTCCCATTAGGGGTGCAATGGTTCCGCTTCGCTGCAGCCGGGCCAGGACAGCCTCAAGTTCACAGCCACGGCCACCGCCACTCGCTGTCCAAGGTTCCATTTCTCCCCAGGTCGCTGACTGCCCCCGCCGCTGCTCACCCCGCAGGCTGTTAGCTTCTCTTTTTACACTGCCTGTCATTCTTTCCAACCGTAGGTGTCCCCACTGGCAGGAAGGTGATCAAGCACGGAGAGGCCCCTATTAAATTTCACTCCCGCCTCGTCAGCAGATTTCCTGTTGAGACCTGCGGGGTTTTAAAAGTCATTTCTTCGCTGGGAAGCTTGCTGGGGACGCCGGGAGGGGAGGGAACCAGGGACTGGCAGTTCGGGATGCTCTGGGAGAATTCCGTCCTTTTTATTATTATTATTTTATTTTATTGCTTTTCGGATGTCTCGTGGGATGTCATTTTAATTATAATGGCTTGTATGGAAAATATCTCGGTCCTTTGGAAAAGGCAATAAAACTTGCTGGGTTTTGTTTGAAAGATTCTAGTTAACGTGTAAATAATAAAAGGAGGACTCCCAAGTCAGAGAGGATCTCCTAAACCTGCCTTCTGCCTCCTCAGTTAAGTGGTTTGAACATGACCTTAAAAGAGCAGCTGGGATACCTGATATTGGCAGCTTTAAGACTATTCAGACCTGTTTTGTAATTCAGTCTCCCACACCAGCTCCCGAACTGTGGGCTACTTAATAAACATTTCCAAGTATTGCTGGAAGTGGCAAATCTGACTTTGGCATCTTCTCCCATGGTGTTGTGGTGATGGAAGGAGTGAGGACTTCCGAATTGGGTATCAAGGGGCTTGGGTTTGAATTTGAGCTCTTTTGCTTTCTTTTCTTTGGTCTTGGGCAAGTCATTTCCTTTCCACTGGCCTCTGTTCCCTCTTCAGTAAAATGAAGGCATTAGAATAAACTGATTAAGTGCTAAGCACTATGCTAAACACTGAGAATAGAAATACAAGCAAAAAAGAAAGACAGTCCTTGCCCTCACTGGGCTTACATTTTTAATGGGGGAAATATCACACAAAGAAAGCTGAAAAATTGAGGGGTGAGGTTGGGAGGAACCTGCTCAGGGGTAGGCCAGAGACAGTCTTGAGATTTAGGATTGAAAACTAGGGTAGAATGAAGACAAGCCTGGCCTGTGCTTTCTCCTTAAAATGGAGGGTCTGAAAGGAGCCAGTCAATCAGAGAAAGAGTCTGGGAGTGGGGTACTTCTGATGTAAGAAGTCCAGAGTAGAGTGAGCTTCTAGAGAGAAGAGGAGATATGGCTGAGAATGTCTAGACAGGGTAATAGCTTGGAAAGGCTGCACTTCTGAAGGGTAATAGATGTTCAGCTGGAAGGAGGCTTAGATGCTATTTAGTGGATATTAAAGGTTATTTAGTTACACAGTACATAAAACATTAGAGTAGGTAGATGGCACAATGCCTGAAGTCAGGCAGAGTCCTCTTCCTGAGTTCAAATCTGGCCTCTACTTACTGGCTGTATCACCCTGGGCAAGTCACTTAATCATATTTGCCTCAGCTCTTCCTCTATAAAATGGGTTGGAAACAGAAATGGCAAACCAGAAAAAAAAAACCCAAAACCAAAAAAACCCAAAACCAAAAAAACCCAACAAATCAATACGGGGTCATGAAGTGCTAGACATAGCTAAATAACTATAAGAACATTGAACTTGAAGTAGGGAAGACCTGAACTCAAATTTTACCTCAGACACTTGTTATCTGGGAGGTCCTAGACAAATTATTTCACCTCTGCCTGCCTCCTTTTCCTCATTTATAAAATGGGGACATCAACAGCACCTACCTCCCAGGATTATTGTAAGGTCAAAAAGTTCATTGCAAACCTTAAAGTGATATATAAGTGCTAGTTATTATTATTGGATCAACCCTATAATTTTACTGATGAAGACTGAGGCTCACCTCTCAGGGGTCCTTAAGGTAGCAGTTATTCAGTGGAGATTCAAACACAGGTTCTCTGACACCAAATCCAGCTGGCTTTCAACTACGCTTGTTTTCTCACCTTGTGGTTCTAAGTAATATGGAAACTCATTTACATAAGGCTAGTAGACTTACAAAAAGCTTTTCTTATAATAATCCTGTAGGCACTGTAAGCATGATTATGACAGTTTTTTTTAACAGATGGGAAAACTGAGACTCAATGAGGGTTAGTGACTTGCCCCTAGCTCAAGACCAGGAAACAAACCCATTTTTTTCACTTAGTGAGAAGCAGAGACTGAGGCCAACTTCTCACCTGATGCTTTACCAGTTTTCAAAAGGGTCCCATCACTTCTAATCCCATCAGCATGTTGCTAACTCAAGTCTTGATTGATACCACCTGTCTCAGCCTTCACTCTCCTCTGATTGGAGGCCCGAGGACCAAACTCCTCCCAAACGCCTACCTTTATAGGGGGCAGAAACTGGACTCTCAACAACTCACACAGACTATCTGCGCCCAAGTAGAACTTCTATTGGTCTGATCAGCCATAGTTGGACACCCTGAAATTTCACTTTATCAAAGTGATGTCATTTGGGTCCTCTTTGAAGATGAAGGACAGCAACCAACTCCTCTGCCTGGTTTCAACTCAACAGAAGAAGATGCCCCCAGTCCATGTACCCCCTGTTATAATCTCCTCTACCTTTTCCCACCATTTTCCTACCTCCATTTGTGTGTTGTTTCCTCTCATTAGATTATCAGCTCCTTGAGGGCAGGTGCCTTTTTTTTTTAATCCATTGCATTACCATTACTCAATACAGTGCCTGGCATGTAGTAGGCATTTAAAACTTGACTGGATTGGTATAGTGGATAGAAATTTTGACTCCGACACAGGAGTTACAGGTCGTTGGACAATTACTTAAGTTTTCTTAGCTTCAGTTTCCCTTAAAATAGGAATAACTATACTTATACCTCACTGGGTTGTTGTGAGGAAAGCACTTTTGTACACTTTAGAAGTGTTGTATTAATATGAGAGATTATAAATTTGATGATTCCTGCATACTTTTATTTATTATGGACTTTATCTGGGCTTCCCTTTCTCTTGCCCTCATGCATCCAAATCCTCCCTCTCATTACATGGTTGATCTCCTCCTAGAACTGCTTGTTGCTTATGGAACTGTCTGGGAATGTGATCTTCATAAAAGTGGTTGGCTCTGGTCCAGGCTCAGTGAGGATGGGACTGGGACAGGCTGGGGTTGGCTGTTCAGTGAGAACAGGTGTCTCTGGAGCACCTTGATCCAGCCCCATCCTTGGTGCCATTGGACTGTGTCTCTTTATAAATTATTATTTAGATGTCAGAGAATGTATCTCATGCCCAAACTGTCTTTGGCCTCATGTATCCAACTTATCAATCTCTCCCCATGTAGGGGAAAGCAGGCTGGAAGGAAGCCATTGGCATGCTCACTTACACAAATTCTAGGAGTGTCAGGCCCCTCCAGTAAAGATCTTTGCATAGATGGATGAAGCCGATGGAAGAAATGGCAAGGGAGAAATAAATGAGGGGGGATCAGATTTTCCTATTTAATATATTATTCTCTCTCTCCTCTCCCATAAAAAATGTCCTGCCTCCCTTCATTCTTAAGGAACTCCTTATTTATCCTCTCTAAATCTGGATATCAAAAAAGTTGATTTGGATCAATGGGGAATGTGACAGTGTAAAGGCAGCTCTGAGGGCAGAGCATACAGAGATTAGGAATAAAGCCAATTATGGGGCCTAAATTTCAATCTTGGAAAAGAAGGCATTGTGATATAGTGGAAGGAGAGCTAAACCCAGAGTCAAGAGTCCTGGGCTTGAGCCTGGTTCTCCCACCTATTAGTTACCTATGGACAAGTTCTGTAACTCCTAGACTTCCTTCATCCATAAAACAAAGGGGCTAAAATTTGGAATTATGTGGGGAAAACCACTAAATTTTAATTCCCTTATACCCTGTGTTTCCACTGTAAGCATATGCCCCAAGGAAGTCAAAGATGAAAAGACATGTCTTTTATGTACCATTTTGTTTCACTTTCTATGGAAACAACTAAAACCAAACAAATTTAGAAACAAAGTGGATACCCATTGATTGGCTAATGGCCAATCAATCTATGGCATGGAAATGTATTTGGAATGTGATTGTAGTATAAGAAAATGACCTACATGAGAATGCTAACCCCTTTAATCTATTTCTCTAACTTGTTTTCCAATTTGCAGGTTAGATCACAGGGGTGGGAAGAGCATGGGGCAAGTAAGAAATGTGGCTTCCCTAGATTCTAGGAGTAATTCTATGAGTTTTTACTCCTAATATTATGGCTCATGGGTCTCTATCAGTATCGTATTTCCCATTAACACATAGGCATTAGACATAAATATCTCTAAATAAAGGCACTTATTTATGATGGCATAATAAAAAGAGCATATATAAAATATTCCCCTCATAAACTTAAGGTACACTGTCCCACAAATATACACAATGCATATAGGAAGGGTGGCCTCAAACTTATAGCACAATGACAGTTAGGCATACATATAGGATATACTTGTGGCAAAAGCAACTTACCACTCATAGTTCTGTGGTAACCGGAAGTCCTTTCTGTCTTTATGGCCCTTTGAGCCAGCATCTTTGCTAGGTAGGTTGCTTAGTTAAATGGTAAAGTGGATAGAATTTTGGACCTGGAGACAGGAAGACTTGGGTTCAAGTCCTGCCTCAGATACAAGTCACTTTGTCACTGTTTGCCTCAGTTTCCTCATCTGTAAAATGTGTGTGTGAGAGAGTGATAAATAACTAACAGAGATTATTGTAAAGATAAAATACTCTGCCAAACTTAAGGAGATAGATAAATGCTAGTTATTATTATTTGTAGTAGTAGTATTGTAGTAGTAGTATTTATAGTATTTTTGTTAGTACTTCTCTCAGTTTCCTTCTTTCCAAAGTCAGTTCTCTTCTATGATACCAGATGGTACTCTTCTTGAAGTTGCTTTCTCCCTCAAATGATTATTTCTATGTGTCTGTCTAGAGTGTGCTTTTGTTCTTTCAACTTCTCTCACACTAAAAAATTCTCACAAATACGTAGAATGGGGGCTGGTGAACAGAAACATCTTCCTCCCTTCAAAGAGTTGGTAAGCTTGGTTCTTCCATGGATGCTGACTCTCAGTCTCAGTTTTCTCATCTGTAAAATGGAATTAATAATAGTACTTACTTCCCAGGGCTGTTGGGAAGATAATGTATGTTTGTAAACCTTAAGATGCTATCTACTGTAACATGAATAATGTAATATGTAATTTTATAATGTGATATATTGTAACCTATATTACATAATGTAGATTCCTCTATTCCCTCTGGAGCTATCTCCTCTGTAAAACTGTATACAGGCTATGTTTGTCTTAGCTTACTAGTCTATGCTTTCTCCCCAAGCTCTCTTGCCATTATGGGGGGCCCCCTTTCAACCAGGAGGGTTTCCAAAGAGGCTCACAATGAATTGATGTGTCCCTCCATCAGGAGGTCAAAAGTTATCTTGAGTAGTGGAATATCAGACATTATAGCCCCTGTATTACAGGGGAGGGGGAAGAGTTTTCCAATCCTGGCTCCCCTCAAGTCTCCCCACCCCATAGGCAGCCATCCCTTCTGCCTTATGTACAAAGGTGGATGGGCTGCTAGAAATCTCACCCAGATTGTGAGGGAGTTTGCCACAGGGGCAGGGCCGACCTCTGCTGTCAGTGCCAATCTCTCTCCCTCCCCATACACAGGATGTTACAGTTGGCACCTGGGATGTCACATTCTGACATGTGAGGCTGTGTCAGGAGGGGAGGGCTTGGGGGGGGTTGGCTGGTAGGGAGAGACCTTGGCTTTCCCAGCCAGGTACATGTCAAACCAAATCCCAGTAATGATTCCATGTCACACTTGGACCTGGAGCTGATCTATATCAGAGTGATACAGCTGAAGTCAAATGACAACGTTTGTCTGGCTGGGGCTTATCTGACAGGACAAGCTTCCCAGCAGCTCGCACTGTTGGCTGGGGAGGCCACCATGGGTGGGTGGGGGCAAGCAGTGGGGCTTGGTCTCTCTCCCTCCTTCCTCACTTCCCCATTCGCCACCTTGTCCTTGAATTTGCTACTGGTTTGTGTTTGCTGACATCTGAGCAGATTCTGCTTATGCAAATGTTCTTGTTTTCCTTTATTTTGATTCTTGTACATGTGTGGATACCACTGAATGGCATGCAGGCTTATTTGCATCATGGTAAGAGCCAGCCTGGTCACTCAAGTTGCAGCATGGATGGCTGGGGAAGGAGGGTACTTAATATTGATGTGAATATTAATATTTTCATCTGCTGTCACTTCATGACCATATCTCCCCACACCACCCCCCCGTCTTATCAATGGACACATCTTTATTGAGCATTGACTATGTACAAAGGCACTATCTTAGAATATTTGATCTTCTAGGGAGGGGTGTGTGTGTGTGTGTGTGTGTGTGTTTAATTTGTCTTGCTTTGCCTCAGAGAACTAGAATCAATGGATAATTTGTAGGGAAATAGATTTTGGTTTAGCATAAGGGAAAATATCTTGGCAATTGGAGCTGTCCAAAGGTGGGGCAGGCCATACTGGGGGCATGGAGTGGGAGAGGTAGAGGGTTTATCTTCATTATAGGGGGCTTAAGTAAACAATGGATGTTGTAAAGGGGAGGTTCATGCAACCACAGATTTAGAGTTGTTGGGAATGGGGATGTTTTGAGAGATCATCTCTTTTCCTCACTACTATTGCCAGTCCAACCATGTCACTCCCAGGATCACTAACCTCTAGAGGCTCCTTGTTACCTTGAGACGACTAAAGTTTTTCACACCCTATTATTAACATATATTTCCAGTCTTTATTATACATTATTTTCTGGTATATACTCTAAGACAGAGATATCAAACACATGGATTGAAGGCCACTGGGTGACAATATTCCACAACCATCCTATTTCTGTTTCATTGTTTAAGATTTGGGCACATTGGCCTTCATGTAGTACTTCCCTACTCATAATGCTCCCTCTTTAATCTCCATACCTAGAATGGACTCTCACTTCTCTTTTTTTCTTTTAGAATTATTAGTTTCCTTAAAGATTCATTCAAAAAAAGCACTACCTTTTCCAGGACTTCATTTTTGATGTCCCAGGTATTGGTGCTTCCTTCCAAAAATGACCTTGTATTTATTTTGTATTTGCTTATCTATGCAAATATTATCTCCCTTGATGGAATGGTAGTTCTTTGAGAGCAGGGACTAATTATTTTTTGTCTTTGTATTCCTGTCATCAGTAAAGTGGCTGATGTACAGTAGATCGAAGGCTGTATTTGGAGTCAGCAAGATTTTATTCAAAATCTTGCCTCAGACATTTACTAGCTGTGTGACCCTGGGCAAGTCACTTAACCTTTGTGAGTCAATTTCTTCATCTGTAAAATGGAAACAATACCTTCCTCCAAAGGTTGCTGTGAATATCAAATGAGAAAATAACACATATGTCAAGTCCTTAGAAAGTCTGAGTGCTAAGGAATGCTCACAACTTTGTTGTAAATTGATCTCGTTCAATTCTCCTTTGGTCTACAAGTGAGGAAACTGAAGTTCAAAGGAGGTAAGTGACTTGGCTGATGTCCCTGATAACCACATTCAGACTCAGGTTATCTGATTCCAGATCTAATGTACTTTCTAAGGCACCACCATGGCTTATAGTAGAGATTCATGAATTAGTCGGGAATTAATCAATTAGCAAGCATTTATTAAGCAGATACCAGGCCCTTTTCTAGGCATTGGGGATAGGAAGGCTAAAAATTAGAATTACATTCTACTTGGAGGAAACAACACATCCACATTAAGTAAATACAACACAAATTCAGAGGAATTCAGGAAGGAGGAGAGGAGGCCACTAGCCATTGGGAGATGAGAATATGGGTCTCATTCAGAAAGTGACTGTTGAACTGAGTGAGCTTTGAAGGAAGACAACAATTCTAAGAGGGGTTGGTGAGGAGGGAATCTATTACAGTCATGAGTGACAACCTGCTCGAGGACACAGAAAGATTAGCTTTAGGGAACAGAAAGGAGGCTGGTGTGTCTGGGTCATAGAGTTTTAGAAAGCACAGTGAGGTATAATAAAGCAGGAAAGGTGGGCAGCAGTCAGATTTGAAGGGTTCTAAATAGGAGTTTGCATTTTATCCAAGAGGGAGCCTGTGGAACTGGAACAGGGTGAACCAGATTCACACTGAGATAATTAACAGAAAAAAACAAAACTTGTGGTAAATAAACACAGTGGAATACTACCACTGCGCAGAAAGAAATGAGCAAATAGATGATATCAAGGAGACCTAGAAAGACTTATTTGAATTGATACAGAATGAGGTAAGCAGAATGGAGAAGCAATTAATATTATTACTTCAATATTGTAAAAATGACCAGTTTTAAAGACTGATAAATGAAATAAAGCAGCCAAGAGCTGTACAAAAGCGCCATTTAAAAAACAAAACAAACCCACAAACAACTTTGAAAGCTGTTGGAATTATGCTGGGTAAGATGACTATTCAAAATTCCCAAGTATGGAGCTTGAAACATTTGCTATCCGTTACAGAGAGGTATTCGATTTAGGAAGTGGAACATGACATATATTTTTAATAACCAATGAGAAATTTGTTTTGCTTGGCAACAAATAACCCATATTTGTTAAGGACTCCCCACCCACTCACCCAATGGAGTATGAGGTGGGAAGGGGAGAACTCTGAACTTGTTGTTTTGGAGGAGATTCTTCTGTGGAAATTATGACAAGGCAATGATATCATCACCATCTTCTTATAAAATACTTGACATAAATGATATTTGATCATCACTGGCATCAAAAAGCTCTGAATACCTATGATATGAAAAGGTACTGTGTGGGAGCTGTATATCAATAAAGGAAGATCATGTGGACCAGTGATGGTGATTGTGGTTTATGTAGTATTGGGTTGTATAGCACTTCTGTAATGAATGCATCATGCAATATTTTGTTTTAGTGATTTCTGTTTATCCTTTATTAGCATGTAAGATCCATGAGGGCAGGGATGATGTTTTATGTCAACTTTGTATCTCCTCTAATTAGCTTATATGAGTGCCCCCCACACAACAGACACTTAACATATATCTATTGTTGTATTATAATTCAACTAGCATAATAAGATATTGTCCTATATCACATCATCACAATTTACTCTTTAAGATGTCTCCAGCAGCCAATATGAGTCAAATGAAGTTTAGAAACAAAAATGCCCCAAAGTTACACAGAATCTTAGACTTGCTTAGCCCTACCCAAGTTAGGCAAAGAGTTAGTTATATTTCCAGAAAGGCTAAAGAACCATGAAAAAGGGGGGAGTATTCATTCTTTCCTTTTTGCCATCCAACAACAAAAAGGTAAGTCTCTCCTTTGGACATTTGTCATCACTAAAATAAGATTAAAAACTGCAAGGGCCACACCCTAGAGACTAGGTTCATCCCTCTTAGGCGTAAGGTAGCTGTCAGCAGGTAGTGTCATGGTTCAGAAAATGTGGGCTAAGTGATTAAACTTATTTTCAAGTGTGGGTAACTTATATAAAATGAAATTCTTATTCTAATACTTAGAGAATTTCTGTTTTAGAAGAAACTCAGGGGTTATGTGCAGGTTGAATATGCAAAGTTTTCTTACCTGGGAATCATAGACTCCCAAAGATTCCATGGATAGATTTCAGGGGGTCTATAAACTTGAATGGCAAAAGAATAATTTTTGTTTCAATATAACTGATTTCCTTCATAATCCTATATGTTTTATTTTTATACATTAAAAAGGATCATTTTGTAAAGGGATTTCTAGGCTTTACCAGACCACTAAAGGACAGAGAAAAGGTTAAGAACATCTTAAGGTCTCTGAGATTCCTGCCAGTTCTAATATGATTCTGTGATCATTTTGTCCAGATCATATATGAACAGGAATTCCTTTTACAACCTCCCTGACAAGCAGTCATCCAGCCTACCTGTGAATACTTCTAGATGTGGGAAAATGACAATGTCTTGAGTTGATTCTTTGCACTTTTGGAAAGATCTGGTCTTTGGGAAGCTTTTCTTTACACACATGTAAATAGTTCTGTGATCTCATTAATTGGGCATTCCCTCTAATAATGCAGATCATAACTCTTTCTACACCTGTTCATTCTATGAAGTCATGTCTATGTCCTACAAAAAGTTCCTTGAGCCCTCATGCTGGAGGTCTTCCATACTTTCTCCTAACATGGTGAGCTACAATCTACTTTTCTGTGACACCAATCCATTGTTTTTGGTTCCACCAAGTTGCATAAATCTAATCCTTCTTCCACAAGTTTCAAATAATTAAACATAAATGTTTTGACTTATCTCCTTCCCCTGCTCCAACTCTTTTTCTCTAAGCTAAAAATTCTGGACTCTTCAAATGATCATTGGAAAATGTGGTTTCTAGTGCTTTTATCATCCTTTAGATATTCTTCTCTTGGTCAATGGCCTTCATAAAATCAGTTAGACTCTGTACTCCAGATAAGATCAGGTACCTCTTTCTCTTCTTGACTCAGGTATACTGATAGTTCCAAAGATTTTGGATTTGTTCTATTTCTTTCTCCCTTGACAATCTCAGATTCCTCTATGGATTCACTATGCTATTTTCTCCATCCCTGCTCTTTGCAAAAGAATAAAGAAAATTATTATTTAACACAATTTTAAATATTTAAACTTTAACACTAAAATAACAGTAACAAAAATAATAATAGTATTTGTATAAAACTTTAAGAATAATTGGCTAAATGCTTTAAATATATCGTCCCATTTGATCCTCACAACAACCTTTGGAGGGAGATTATCTCCATTTTATAGTTGAGGAAACTGAGGCAGACAGGTAAAGTGACTTGCCCAGGTTAGTAAGTATCTGAGGTTAAATTTGAAGTTAGGTTTTACTAACTTGAGGTTCATCTATCTCTCCACTGAGTACCTAGCTTATAAAACCAGAATATCTACTTTCCAACTTTTTTCATCAACTCCAGCTTTATGTCTACCTTTATGACCCTAGGCAAGTCACTTAAATGCATCATGCCTCAGTTTCCCTTTTTTGTATCTACATTTATGACCCTGTGTAATTTATTTTAAACTCCCTATGTCTCAGTTCACTTATCTGTAAAGTGAAAATGACACCACAGGATTATTGAGGGGAAACCTCTTTAGAAATTTGGAGACATTAAAGAAATGGGAGCTTTGATTTCCCCTCAAATCAGCTGCCCCTTTTGAGTTCCTTATTTTTGTCAGTGGTACCACTATTCACTCAATCACTCACTTTTGAAACTTTGATACTATTATCTTGTACTTTCCCTCTCCCTCACTCCCCCACCCCATGTCCAATCAGTTGTCAAGTTCCATCAATGCTGACTCTATAATCCACCCTTTTGTCTCTGTTCTCCTGGTCACCATGCTGCCTCAATCTTTCATCACCACCTGCCTGGACTATTATAAAAATTTGAGACAGTTGTGTTTCTCTACACATGGAAAGAATAGGGAAAAAAATTGACTTCTGCTCATTGGCTCCGTTATTGTAATTTAAAATGACACAAAAGAAAATACCAACTAGCAGTCCATGGGCAAGGGTGGGAGAGGGGGAAACCTCTTCTGATCAAGAGCAAAGTTTCCTTTAATTATGATTGACAAGCATAGCAACCAGGCGGCTAAGTAGATGGTGACATCATAAATTTAAAGCTGAAAAGGCTCTTGGAAGCCATCAAACTCAACGACTTCATTTTACAGATGCAGACCTAGCAAGAAATGTTTGAGAGAGACTTTGAACTTGGCTCTTCCAGACTCCAGGTCCAATCCTCTACCTGCTGAACAACTAAAAACCCCCAGTTTTTAATTCTCCTATCAGTTAGTAGGTAAGGATATAAAACATATGAGCCCTTGGGCAGTGTAAGCACTGCAATGATGATGATAACTCAAACTCACACTTACAAAGTGTTTTAAGGTTTACAAAATATTTCCCTCATAGCTCTGTGGGAGTAAGAAGTATAGTTACTATTCATAGTTAATAGATGAGGAAATGAAACAACTTGTTCAAGGTCACACAACTAAGTAATTGACATCCAGAACTTGAACTATGGTCAGATCAGAGGATTTAGAAAATGGAGAGAGGGGGCAAAGAAAAGATCCAACGGAGTGATGAAGAGTCAGACATGACCAAAAAAAAAAAAAAACAACTTCTAATATCCAATCTATCTGTAGAGTTTATGCGGGTTCCTTTCAGTTTCCAAGTGTTTTTGTAGATTACACAGAAAGTGATAAGTAGAACTGAGATTTGAACCTAGCACCATTATTCTTTCTGTTAGACCATACTTCCTACAAAAAAAATCACTATTGTTCTCTCCTGTATAGAAGAACTGACCCCAGGAAAAGTCCCTACCCCACCCCATTCCTTTGCAAAGAGCAGGGATGGAGAAAATAGCTATAGCAGCTGCCATCAAGGGTGAATGGTCTCTTTGACATCCCAGATTTAGCCCAGCATCGTTAGGTTGAATTTGGATGCTTGAATACCGATGATATTTTGTACTGTTCAGCAAATTCTATATTTGATTCCCCCATCCCAGGGGCCTTTGTGAAACAGGGAGCATTGTATCCAGAACAGAAGCAGCAGTCAGCCTTATATTCATGACTGTGGGATAAATGGTCAGACATATAGAGCACAGCAATGAAAAGGCTAGTGGGTGGAGGGGAAGGATGAGGCCAGTTTCATCTTTTTACTATTTATCCTGTGCCTTTCATTGTATGGGTTGTGCAGGAATTTTATTTTGTTATTCTTTATAACATCTCAGTGGGGCACCTTGTTTTACAAATAATAGAAATAACCACAGGAAAAGAGTTGTGGATTTATGTAATGCCCATCTTTCTAGGAGCTCAAAGACATAAGTATGTATGTTTCTATAGACAGACATAGAGATGAAAGGTGGTTTAACTACTATTCTATCAAGTGAGTATGAGCTTTCCAGGAGGGAAAGAGAGTACAGGCCTGGAAATAGTCATATGTGTGTGAGGCCCAACCTAGCAAATTTTGGACAGCTCCGGGTCACCAGAAGGTTCCTAAGGGACCTTTTTCTTCTTTTCCAGCTACAGTAACTCAGTAGGAGCTTTTTCTAAAAGGATGAAGAGAGTGATATTTATATTGGTGGAGGGATTTACATTGATGAAACTACACATGATCCTGAAACATGCTGAAGCATGGCTAGAAGGATAGAGAAGCATAGTAAACAGCCTTTCATTATTTTTGGTCAGTCACTCCACTCATGTCTGACACTTCGTAACCCCATGTGGTGTTTTCTTAGCAAGGGTACTTGGGATGGTTTGTCATTTCCTTCTCCAGTTCATTTTACAAATGAGGAAACTGAGGCCAACAGGGTTAAGTGACCTGTCCAGGGTCACACGGCTAGAAAGTGTCTGAAGCTGAATTTGAAGTCATAAGGAGGGGTCTTCCTTACATCAAGCCCAGTTCTCTATACATGGTGCCACCTAGCAACCCAGTAACAGGCTCACTCACCATTATATCAAATGTACCTTTCTAGTAACCATCTCCTAAACAAACGGGTGATACATCAGTAACAATAGCTCATATCTAGAATGATGATACTAAGATACCCTTGAATAGTGAATCCAACTCCCAAATTAGCTGCACTTCAAATTTGGGATCAGAGAATAAAGGTGTTGAGCTGGGAAGGGACCTTGGAAGCCATTTAGCAGAACTCTCATTTTATAGGTGAAAAAAAGGAGGGAGCAGATGCTGTGCCTTGCCCAGAACCATGCCAATCACAGATCTCAAAGGCAAGATTTGAACCCAGGTCTTTTGACTCCAGTGGCAATGCCTTTTTCATAGCACCATGATTTCAAAGATTTCTGACTTAATTGGGTTTCTTTTATCAATGCAGACTGCAGGCATTTTGGGCTTGGGAGATGGTCTTCAGAACTTCTGGGCCCAAAAAACTGACATTTTGATGGTGCACCTTTCTAAACTTAGCTCATCTAGGCCTCAGCTGATGGACACACAGGCTGTTGCCAGGCCCTGCATTAGAAATGTTTTCAACTTCTCTTTTTCTCCCTTTTTCCATATCCATCTTCATCTATATATTCTTTTTTTAACCAGAATGCTTCTGAAACCAGAATGTGTGTGTATGCGTTAGTATATGTGTGTGGTGTGTGTAGTTGCCAAATTCAAGGAAGGCAGTATCTTTTCCAAATTTAGTATTTCCTCTAGTGTCCAAAAGGGTTTTCTGACTAGTAGGACTTAAATTCATGATTGCTGAATGGAATTACCTGACTCAGCATGGGGGAGAGGGGAGTCTCTTTTGCTAGAGCTCAATAACCAGAACTGGAGGGACCATCAGGCTCATCCAGCCCCGCCTTGGTATTTTACAGGTGGAGAAAGGTCGGGAGAGATGAAATAGCTTGTGGAAAGTTCACTGGGGCTCTTACTGCCTCCTTCACCAAAAACATGATTGAGTCAAAATCTCTGATGAAATATTAATGTTTCATGACCCTAGGTAGGCAGAGATAATAATAATGGTTCACATTTATATAATGTTTTAAAATTGTCCACATCATATGCATATATGTACATATAATGTGTATACATATATACATACATACATATGTGTACATAGATTACTTAATTGTTTTCAGTCATGTCTGACTATTTATGACCCCATTTTGGGTTTTCTTGGCAAAGATATTGGAGTGGTTTGCTGTTCTTTCTCCAGCTCATTTTACAGATGAAGTAACTTAGGCTAACAGGGTTAAGTGACTTGATCAGGGTCACGCATCTGGTATCTCAGGACAGATTTGAACTTAGGAAAATTATTCTTCTGATTCTATCCACTGAGACACTTAGCTGTCCTCCACATAAATATGCACATATATAATCTCCTGAGCTCAAACCCTATGAGGAAGGTAGTATTATTAGCCCACCTGATCTCCCACTGGCAGATGAGGAAACTGAGGCTGAGAGTTTAAGTGCTTTGCCCAAGACCACACAGTTAGCAAATATCTGAGGTAGAATTCTAACTTGCATCTTCTAGGTCTAAGTTCGACATTTTATTTCCTATAGCATGGAGATGATCTTGGTATTTGACTTTTCCTTCAAAGGTCATTCCTTGTGATCCCTTCATTCCACATCTACATCATACTGTGCACAGTGTTCAATCCATTTGTCTGAGTGCTATAAACACCATCAGGTTTGAAATGTGTATCTACAAATGCCATTGCTCCAAAAGTTCCCTGGCGAGCTTTTCCCTGAGATATCTCCTATTGCAAGGTCTTAAGACTTTAAAACTAGAAGGGAATTTTGTTAATAGTTGCCAAGTGCCTGGCACTCATTAGGGACTTAATAAATGCACGTTCTTTCTCTCTCCATGCTCTCTTAGATATCACCTATTAAAATTCCCTCATCTCATAGACCAAAGACAATGTCTTCAGGTAGAGAGAAGGAACAGAAGAACGGGGTGAGGGGCCATGGAGAAGAGAGAGGGTCCATGTTGGCAAACCCTTTAGAAATAAAGATGGAATTTCTGTCAACATTGCTATGTAAGAAAGAGTAACAGGAGAGGAAGACTGACAGGTTGTGGCAGAGGATAGGACACAAGGGGCAAATTATTCTCCAGGGAAGTGTTTGCCAAGTGACATTAGCAGCTTTGTTTTCTCCCTTGGTAGAACTTACTTTGCTAAACCCAGTCTTTTGCTTTGAAAACTGAGGTTTCCATTCCAATAATAAACTGGTATTTGCAAAAGAAGAGATTATTCAAAGGGTAAGAAATTATGTGGAGGGGAGAGCCTTATATTGGAAACTCAAGTGGAATTGCATTATCACTCTCCTGGGCTTCTTTTTTAAAAATCGAATTATTTCCCTTTCCTATTGACACAACAGCTGAAAAATAATTCAAGAGGCCCCAATGTAGGAAACTCTTGATTTAATAAATGAGTAAATAAGGTACTAATTATCCATTGTACAAAATATTTATTTACAAGAGAATTTGGTGAATGGGTCATTTACACGGTGAACTTAGTATAATTAAAATTTGGTTTGATTAAAGAAAAGATATATCCATTCTCTCTCCCCCCACTCCCATATGTCTCTTGCATAGCAGTTAAGTATCAACACTTCTATCATTTCCTGAATGTTTTGGTCCAGAACTGTGGTTTCATTGAGGAAGGAGCTGCTGGTATGGAAAATCTTCCCACAGATGCCAAATGGCAATTTGGTGGTACAGTGGATAGAATGCTGGGCCTAGAGTCAGGAATATTTGTTTTCCCAAGTTCAAATCTGACCTCAGACACTTAATAGCTATGTGACCCTGGGAAAATTACTTACCTCTGGTTGCCTCAGTTTCCCCATATGAAAAGTGAGAAGGAAATGGCAAACTACTCCAGTATCTTTGCCCAGAAAATCCCATATGGGATCACGAAGAATTGGACATGACTGAAAAATGAACAAGAAAACATTAGGGGATTATTCAGCAAAGCAGCTATTAGACAGCTGCTGGTACAGTGCATAGAGCTCTGGGCCTGCAGTCAGTAAGGGCAGAGTTCAAATTCAGTCTCAGATACTTATTAGCTGTGTGACCCTGGGTAAGTCACTTAATCTCTTTTTACCCTCAAGGGAAAAATGGGGATGATAATAACAACTGCTTCACAGAGTTGTAAGGATCAAAGGAGATAAATTATAAATAGAAGTGCTTAGCACAGTACCTGGCACCCAGTAGATGGCATATAAATGCTTATTGCCTTTCCCAGAGTAGGGCACATCATTTCTTGACATTCCTGAATCAATACTGGTATAGTTCAACCCTATCTTCTATAGCTATAGCACCGTACTCTAAGAATTGATTTGCAGTCCAGTGACCTGAAGTACTGGAAGTATATTTAGGATCATTGAAGAAATACTACATTGTCTTCAGTTTAATCTGAATGTTAAAAGGTAGCATGGAGGGAAGGGAGCAGCTTGAGTAGCCTAGGACTAGCCAATCCTAAGGGAGACAAGACCAAGATTAAGGGTGAACCACATGGAGGAGCTGCAGAACTATCCCTCCATAGCCATAATCCAAAGTCTAAAAGGTACCTACAAACTGGGGAGAGAAGTTGGCCAAAAAAAAAAAAAATGGCTTACATTAATAAGTGAGAATAAAATTCAGAAAATGAAAAGAGATGCCTCAAAATAAACAAGGTACCGAAAGTGAGAGGTGCTGGCCAAGTAAATTATGGGAAAGTTTGAGAACAGTATACTTCTGATACCCCTGTAGTTTGAAATTATGTTGTTGGTGGGTTTTTTTTAATCTTATTTCAAAAGAATTCAGAAATTTGTTTTAATTGTGTGATCATGGGCAAATCACTCTAAATTTTTAATACTCTGTGTCATTCTCTAAGGCAATAGTTTGATGATGGGTTACCAATCTGAATTGGGGGAGGGTGTTTCCACATTGGAAATTCCTTGCACCAATGGAATCATAGATGTGAATAACGTCTTATCCAACAGAAAGAAAACAGAACAATCCAAGATTTATGGTGCTTCTTTGAAAAGCTTCTAATTTGTATAGCCTACGTGACAACACTCAATCAGAATATTCAATTAATAAGAATTCCCCATCACCCAACCATTTGGTTAAAGGAGTGTTTACTGAATTCTGGTCATTTTTAGCCACTGTCATCCATAGCAATCATGAATTTTGATGCTGTCATTTGTCTGGGAACAAGGCAGAGTAGTCAAGCAGGGAATTGTCAGTTAACTGGCTTGATGATGGCTTCTAGTGCCCTATGGCTTGAGGGCTCATGGCTTTGTGTGCCTTAAAATCCCACTCTTTTATTATAGTACATAAATATTGGGAAAATTATATCCCTTTAATACTTAATATCTAGAGATTCCTTTGAGATTTGGAGTGCATGTTACATCCTTTATTTATCTCATTTGAATCTGTGAGTTAGGCACTAGTAATACTATTACCATTTTATAGATGAGGAAACCAGACTGTGAGCTTAGTGACTTGAACAGAGTTGTACAGTAAGTTAGTATCACAAAGCAATTTTGAAATGAGGTCTTCTTGAATCCAAGCCCAGCATTCTATTCATTACACCCTCTATGTGAGATATGTTCTAGCTGATTTGAGAACTAGTCAATTGATAATTTATCTCATCTCTCCTAACTAAAGAGTTATACACACTTCAATATTTGGTGAATCTTTGAGATATATGTGAGTGTAAGACACAACCCATCCCTGCTTTTTTATCTTATCTGGTGTATGTCCATGTCTCCTTAGGGCAACACGGTAAAGTGGTTAAGGCACTGGATTTAGAGTAAAGACCTGAGTTCAACTCCCACCATAGATATTAACTGACCTTGGCAAAGTCTTTTATCCTCTGTGCACCTCAGTTTCTTTGTCTTTAAATTGATGGTGTTGGACTTGAAGACCATTAAGGACACTTCAATCCAAATCAATGATCCTGTGAATCATTGTTCTGGGGCTCCCTACCTAGATCACTTGAAATCAAGTAAATCCCAGTGGAGCATCTAAGTGGCCCAGTGATTGTCTTTCCTTCTCCGTTTGTAACTGGCCTATGTTTTTTTTCCTTCTTGTAGTTATATAGTCCTCTGATGATATCTTTTATTCAGTTTTTGTTGTGTAATTTCTAATTTTTAATACATTATATCCTGCTCAACAAGACCAAATATAGTCTCCTTTGAATCCATGTCTCCCATAGAATTCTTGTAAGATTTATTTGATATTTTCCCCCTCTTGGAAAGGGCCAAAGATGTTCCTACTTCCCCCCTGCCCTCTTCAAACACAAAATGATCCATCCTTATTCAATGTGGCTACTTCACTTGGTTCCAGGATAAGAAATAGGTGTGTGAGGTGCAAGAGCATGGGGCCAAGAAAGTACAGGTTGGGGCTTCTGTGAGCAGAAGAGCCAGGATGCACTTAAGAGAATTCAATGCTGCTTGTTTGTCAAGCATTTACTGAGGAATGCATTTGGAGGAGCAATTCTGCACCAATTCAGGAATCCAGCTGGCAGCTGAGCGTTTAGCAGAATGTGTCCTGTCAGTCAGTTCGCACTCTCATCCCATAATGTCTGTTCCCTTGTCATTTGCCTGGTGTACGCTGCCTCCTTTTATTTTAAGTGAATTTAACAAGGCTGAGAGTTGCCAGGGTGAGGTCCCTGGAGATTAGCTCCCATGCTCTGCAAGCATATCATTCAGGGTGTGAGTTTGCTCTTCCAATCACAGTCCCACCCTGGATAGAGTGAACCCCTTATCTGGAGGGTTACCCCTGGGGCTGAGCTGAGACCTGGAGAGCTTCCCCTGGGAGCTGAGAAATAGCAGCCAGTGAGGCAGAGCAGAGGCAACCCTGTTTCAGGACTGGCAAATCCAGAGAAATTTTGCCAGTTGCTTTCCTCTTAATTTTCCTACCCAGGGGTATTTCAAGAGGAATTCAGTCTCTATGTTTCTGGTTCATTTGCATTTAACTTGTCACAGAATTCTTTCCTAAGAACTATTTTCTATTCAGGAGAAGTTGGGAGACTTTTTAATTTCTGTCTTCCTCCCCTCCTTCCTCCTTCCCCTACTTAACCCCTAAATGTTGAACCGGGAGAGTTCAATGCCAGTTTATTCAGGACCCAGAAGTGAAAATTCAGGTTCATCTATTTAAGCCTTGTTATATTTTCTTATCTGTGATCCTTTGAAAAGTATACTTATTAATTAGTGAGCACTTAATATCGGTCAAGGCAAAGCAGAAGGAACTGTCATGGGGCTGGTAAGAGCTATTCATGAATTTGGTGCCAAGGGCTAGGGTTCAAATCCTATCCCTGATACTTACTATCCATGTCACCTTAAGTCACAATCTCTCAGACTCATAGTTTCTTCATCTATTGAAATACCAGGGTTGGCCTCAATCATGTCTAAGTTCCAACTTTAACTCTCTGTGATTCTGAGAACCAAATAATGGAGCTCCTTCTCATTAAGTACTGGAAAATTTAGACATAGGGAGAATAGAAATGAAATAATTCTCCAGATCTACTTCTCCTGTTGCTAGAAAATCTCGTTTTCCCCCTTGGGAGAAAGGAATAAGCATTTATATAGGACCTACTATGAGGCAAGCACTGTGCCAAGCATTCTTGAAAATGTCTCATTCAGTCCTGACAATAACCTTGAAAGGTGGGGGCTACTATCCCCCTCATCTTATGGTTGATGAAATTGGATAACGAGAGTTAAGTAACTTCTTGCTCCAAATCAGGCAGATAATAAGGTTTTGAGGCCAGATTTAAACTCAGACCTTTGATTCCAGTCCACTGGGCCATCAGTTACACTGCTTCTGCCATAGGAGAGATATAGGCAGTTTAACCTATCCTTTTTTTCACCCCATAGGCCCTGAGTTTTTGTTTTTTCTTTTTAGGTTTTATTCATTCCCATTTCCCATGGTACTTAAATATATGCACAGGGTCTACTTGAAGTTTTAGGGGTCCAATAGAGTTGGAGAGTTGAATTCTATGCACACATAGCTCACACACAGCTAATAGTCAACTCTGTGTCACTGAAGCATAAAGCTTAGAACTGCAATAAGACTTTTGGGACACCTTCAGCATGATGAGTTAAAATAAATTGAATTGAATTGGTGCTGGCTTCTTGGATGATGCTATAGGTACTTAATAGAGGCTTGAGTTAAACCCTTTTCAGTGAGCAGATATCACACAGTAACATTTGCTACTCAGTTCCTGGCCTGGGCTGGATTCAGATTAGTTGGTACTAAAAAGACAGACATGTGGCTTTTCTGCTACCACAAATTCAGCTTAGGTTTAGTGATTATTGTATAAGATTTAACTTTGCTGATGCAGAAAAGCAGGGTTTCCTGGCACCTGGTAATTGATGTTTGTTGACTGCTCTTTGCTCTATTGTAGGTTTTTAGAAAAATTCATTTTGATGTTGTGCAGGGTGAGGTGGGGAGAGTAGAAATACACAGATGGGAGGGGAGGAGATAGAGAGAGATGGAGACAGAGACAGAGACACACAAAGAGATAACAGATAGATAAAGACACAGACAGATAAAGATGAAGAGATGACAGGGAGAGAGAAGGGAATATACACACACAGCTGTGTGTCTATGTATACATATGTGTGTACATATTATTGCGTGTATATATAGTGTATATGTATATATATAAATGTACTGTGTGTATACATATATAATGTATATATATTATATATACACACATATACATATACTTACATATATACACACACACGTGTGTGTGTGTATGCTCTGTCATTTCATTCATGTCTTACTCTCTGTAACCCGATTTGGGATTTTCTTGGCAAAGACACTAGAGTAGTTTGCCGTTTCCTTCTCTAGCTCATTTGACAGATAAGGAAACTAAGGCAAACAGAGTTTGCCTGGAGTTAAGTGACTTGCCCAGGATTACACATCTGGTAAGTATCTGAGGCCAGATTCAAACTCAGAAAATTCAGACAAATCCAGACAAATTCATACAAATCTTCCTGACTCCAGGACTGGAACTCCAGCCACTCTGCCACCTAGCTACACACACACACACACACACACACACACACACACACACACACTTGTGTGTATATATGTATATATGTGTGTATACATACATACATATGTACCTATATCTCTAGAGATACAAAGACAGAAAAAGACAGGGAGAGAGAGATAGGGGAATACATATGTGTGTGCATGTGTGTGTGTGTGTGTGTTTGTATCCATACACATATATTTCTATCTCTATCTCTTGTTCTCATATCTACATACAAAGAGGGAGGGAGCCCAGAACAGGGCACAAGAGAGAAAAGGAGAGGGGCAGAGAGGGTAGGGGAGGAGGGAAGAGGAGAGGGAAGTGAAGAGAGTGGCTCAACTCTCCTTAACACTTTGCTGCTCTCCTTACAGCCCAGTTTGTTTCCATTCTGTGCTTTCTTCCCTGAGCCTTTAGTTCATGAAGTGCTGAGGACCTCTGATGGCAAGACTGCTGTACTTAGCAGGAATGTTGTTGCAGCTGACTTGCTACATGAAGGAGCGTCCCAGCACCCAGCACATTGGCCCACTGCCTTCTCACTGGCACCCCTTCAGTCTTTGGGTTTGCATATATGATTTCAGGTGGTTCCAGGGACTAGGGATAGCCAAAGACCTCCTCCTTCCCTTGGGTTACATTTCCAGCATTATGTATGTACATGTGGGGTCGCACTTTTCTTTCTTTAGGGATTTATACTTAGTAAGTGACATGGACACCTGAGATGCAAAAGAGGCAGGGTGTGGGATTGGTGTCAGGAGGGACATGGGTTCCTCTCTCTAACACTTATTGGTTACATCATTCCTCAGTCTTCTGAGCCTCAATTTTCTTTTCTATGTTGATAGAGATGGTAATACCTGCAGTATCTATTTTCCAGAACTGATGCCATAGGACAATGCTTAGAATTATTTTTAATTCATTAATGTTATATTTTGGAGAGGTACCATACGATATAGTTCTAAATTCGAAATCTGGAGAAATGAATGCAAATTATGCCTTAGTCACATTATAGTTTTACGATCATAGAACTCAGTTACCTCATCTGCAAAAAATCTCCAAATCCGGAAGACCCAAGTTCAAATCATGACTTTACCACATATTTCAATATGTGTCATCCTGGGCAACTCACTGAATTTTCCAAGGTCTCCAGCAACTCTCTAAGACTATTGGTGGTAGAGATCATGCTGACTTGCATGAGTAAATAACCTCCCTGAGGGGAACTCCTTGCAGCGGTCTGGTCAAAAAAAAAAAGAAAGAAAGAAAGAAAAGGGAATAATATTCTACAGGGTACCTGGAATTTCATCAGCTTTTGTAACAGAATATCAACACTTTTTTTTATTATTGTAAAAGCGTATTAACACCTCTCCACCTTCCCCCCTATCCAAGAGAACTGTGCTCATTATGGTATGACTTTTACTGAGAGAGTCCTCATGGTCCAAATTCCTGGGGATGTCAGAGAACTAGTAAGAGAAGATTTGGGTTTGATGTGTTTGCTCGACTACATTCCCCAGAAACAAGTAAATAAAAACCAGAAGATGAATGTCCTTTGCTACTGCAAACAGCTGCTGCTGCTCCTGCATCTGCATGGCCAGTTGATTTAGAGATTTGTGGAGGGAGCCTCTGAGCCCCTCATTTCTGCCAACTGAATTATCGGGAGCTTCCTGTGGTGAGAGTTATCTTACCAGTCCAGGTGCTTTGAGAACGAGTGCTGCAGAACCTGAGGATGAAATACACAGGCTCTCGGAGGAGATGGCAGAAGTATAGGACCTAGCCTGGAAGGTGAAGGGCACTCTGTGGTTAAGATAACTTGCAGACGATTCTTCAGTTCAAGTAATGAACATCTACAAAAGACAAATGCTCAGGGAAAGCAGTTGATGTTGGTGGTCTGTTACAGAAAATCATTTTTAATAAAGTCAATTTTTTATCATCTTTGCTAATGCAGGTATACAATTGTATGATAATTTCAATAGTACATAATTCCTTTTTTTGAAGAGGAGTTTTATATTTTACTGTTTTCTCAATACTCTTAAGATTTTCTTCTTTATAAAGCACATTTGGTTTGTGGTTGTATTTGTTCCTTTTTGAAGAGGACTATGACATCAGGGAGATGATGACATGACTTGCAGTTGACTTTGATTTGAGTGAGGGAAGACTGTGCAAGGTTAACAACCTCACTTTCTCCTTCTGAGCCATCTGGGTGCAGTGGTCAGATATTCATCAAGGTGACTGGAAATGGCCCAGGATGCAATCTATAAACTGCTTATGAGACCTTGAACAGTTCACTTAAACCCTCAAAGCCTCAGTTTCTTCATCTATGAAATAAGATTGGACAGACAGTTTGGATTAGTGGGTAGAATTTTGGGCTTGGAGCAGGAAGATCTGGGTTCAATTCTTCCCTCAAATTAATTGCTTGACAATGAAAAAATGTTTGTTCCTTAACTTCCCTGTTAAGATAATAATACCAGACACAATCATTTGGTCAATAAGTAGTTGGTTTAGGCTAAAATGGAAATAGGTTCCCTTCTTCCTCCCCAGTAAAATAAACTCCTTGAGGGCAAGGACTGGTTCATTTTTGTTTTGTATTTAGTATTAAAGAAATGTGGATTCCTTTCTCTCTAGTGCTCTGCTTTTTGAAACGTTTGAGTAACTTGGGAGAACAAAGCTTCAAAAGAAGAAGTTGTTGTTCTCCTTTATCTCCTTGTTTTGGTTGCTGTTGAAATGGGAGGCAAGGACATACCAGGAAATTATGGTTATCTACACCATGGTTATTAGCATGCTAAGGGGCTGTTTTTCTTTCCCCAGCTTACTCCACTTCAGTTTTCTCCTCTCCATGGTTGGATCATAGTTAGGGATTTGGGAGGAGAGGCATTTTACAGCTGCTTCTGGCTCTTATGCAGCTGGGCATCCATGCTACTCCTTTTCCAAGCATCAAAATATATTGTGAGAAGTGATCTGCAGCGCTACAACACTGGACACTAATGGTAATAGCTAGATTGAACAGGACCAACTTCTCTTTCCACCTCTTCTCTCAGTCAGAGCTTGGGTTTCTCCAACTACAACTTCTCTCTACTCACCCTCCTCCTATCCTACCTCCTACCATTGCCTGAGGAAACTTAAGAGACAGTTGAACTATTCCTGCTTCAAAAGACTATGCCTACTCATATTTTTAGCATCCTGTTCCCAATGACTTCCCCCAACACAAACAAACTTTTTCCTTAGGTGAATTCAAGCGCTGTCATGTGTCCTTTAAATATCCCACCCCAGGGAAAAATTCTACAACCATACCCTAGTTATAGTTCTGACTTAGCTATCTACGTTGCTTGGACAAAAAACAAGGTTAGACAGTGAGCTTTTATCAGAATTGGACAGGATGAAGTAGAGCCAAGATGGCATTGTAACAGAAGGAATTGCAGCCTAGCTCTTGCCCACAACTCATCCCCTTACAGAACATTAAAAAATGAGCCAAATTGAATTCTAATTAGAAAATTCAAGTAAAAATCATGAGTCAGTTTTCCATCGCTGGACATCAGAGAGTCAGAGAGAATTGGACTTTGGAGGTGGGATGTAGCCAGAAACATTCACAAGGTGCAATCTAGCATAGGAATTGACAAAGAATGAAATCTGCATGTGCACCACAGCACAAAGAAGTCAAAGTAAACATCTTTGAAAGACTTAGGGTCTAATAAACACAAGGACCAACCAAAATTTCAGACCACCATCTTCAAGCTGCAGAAATAGGTGCCAAATGGGAATTCTATCACTCATTCTCAAGTTCTGAGTCTCAGATTCTAATGTTAATGAAAGATCTTCCCCACCCATTAATAGATTCAGATGGAGTCCATTAAGGGAAGCTTGATTGGGGGAGGCCTGTTTTTGCAAGAAGGCCCACACCTTTTGTCAAATGAGGCGCTGAGTCAGGAGCTCTGAAAAGTGTATATTTACTCCGAGGTGAGATTTTATTTTGGGGCTTACTCTTTGGAAGAAGGTTCATGTGCCAGATGAGACTCTGGGTAGCCATTAAGAAGAACTGCCCCACCCCCACCCCATTTGAAAACCCAGATGTTGGTGCTTCTCTCTCTGGTAACTATGTATGTAATGGTCAGACAGTTGGATCTGTCTATCTGTGATATATGTATTGCTTATGGTCAGACAGTTAGAAGCCCTATCTATTGGTCTTTATTTCTCTTGTATTTTCTCTGTGGGTAAATGTAATTAAAGTAGATTGTTGACTCTTCAAAAATTGCTTTCCTTTTAGAAAAGCAGGTCTAAGACCTGTACAGAAGACCTTCCTACTGTTACACAGATCTAGAGCAAATTGGATGCAGATCTATATCTAGGTGTGGGGAGCAGTCATGGACTCTAAGAAATGTACTAAATGAAGAGAAAAGTCAGATGCAGTCAGGAACTTTCCCTAGGATCTGAGTGCAGTCTCAGTTCTATCACCCTAGATAGAAGCCTGTAGTAGAATAGCCAATGAATGAATCTAGATACCAAATAGGAATCTATAGTCCTGTCAACCTGAACCAACAAAACTTGCCAGATGGCTGATTGTGGCTAAGTCCAGCAACAGTCCACTGGTATTCCAACCAAGGCAACCCCATAGATGTGTTGCTCACACCTAAATCTTGGCCAAGAACTTGCAGAGCTCTGGCCAAGTAGAGAGACTAATCAGACTTTGTTTTTAGGAATCAGAGCATACCTGAAAGAACTCTCCCTACTCATTTGCTTGTCCTAAGTCAAGAGAATAAGGACCATTCTTCTAGAAGGTTTAGTGCCCAATTACCTCCAAGGGAAACCAAATTTCAACAGCCTATTTGAAAAGATTCTGGACTAGGACTGAGGAGACCTGGACTCCAGTCCATGCTCTGGCTTCAACCTTGGGTTCTTGTTTCTTTATATAATCCTTTATTTTTCAGAAGAGGAAATGGAGCCCCCTTCTGATTCTATTAGTCTCTTAGTTTTTGAGATTTGGGCTTCATTTGACTCAAACTCATTTAGCCTTTATTGCAGTCAGAATTGAATGAATCTTTTTCTGTAATCCTAAACAACTCACTTCGATTTGGGACCTCAGTTTCTTACACTATAAAATGGAGTGGGTGATTCCTCAGGTATCTTCCAACTCTAAATATTGATATTTTGAGGATTTAGTAGTGGTTGTCTTAAAAACCACTTTGATCCGTACCCAAAGAATCTATGTATTTACTGTAACTTTTATAATTCATTCCTTGTATACCTTAAATGAGGCTTCTTGAATGACAAATGTGAAGAAATAATCTTCCTGTCTAGTTTTCAAGAATAATTACTTGAAATAGCAGACTATGAAATTACCCACTTTCTCTGAGTGGGAGTGGTGGTAGGGGTTACCTTTTCAGACTTAAAGTTCTTGCATCTCCATTTCCTTCCAAGGGATGACATCCTTCATTTCCCTACTGAGGGTGCCTATGATGCTATTTGCCTGGGCATTGCTTTGTGGGACCTGCTTAAGGTACAAAACTTCTGCATGAAATAATGGACATACCCCTGGACTTGCAGTCAGTCATACATGGGTTTAGATCTCTTTCAATGGGTTTAACTTTTATTAGCTGGGTAAGTCACTTTGAGATTCAGTTTTCTCATCTGTAAAATGGGGACATGAATACTTGTATTAAGTACTTCACTTAGGTTGTAATGCTCAAATCAGATAATAAAATACTTTAGAAATACTGAAGCATACACACATATACACACACAAATAACACATACATGTATAGACAAATACACACATGTGTACATACATATATTTGTATACACATATACATGTGTATGTCCATATGAGTTGTTTTTAGAAAATAAATGCTAGTGGATTAAATCTGCTCATTCATATCCATGCATAACTATGATTTTTGAATGAAATAAATACACAGATAAGTGCTATAGGAAATGTGAAGAGAAAGATCACTTTTACCTCCAAAAGAAGAGAGGTATAGGGGAATCAAGAAGATGGCACCTGAATTATGACTTGAAGAAAGAGTTAGACTCAATAGATAGTGACAGGGAAAGATTCCATTCCAGGTATCAGGGATGCATAAAGCACAAAACAAAGCTATTAACAAAAAGCACATTAAAGTCAGTGGTGGGTACAATCTTGGCCCTACTAATACATTGATTTTCTTGCCTTGAAAAGACATGGGATGCATCACTGTGCAAATGACAGGCATGAAACTTGAGCAGAGTCATGGATCTTGGAAAGATATTTTTTTTCTCACCAGCTTTGGTCTCAGGATTTGATTCCTTCTTTCTGAGCTGTGACTTGGTGTATCTCACTGATCTTCCACTCTGTCAGATTCTAATTAAGAGAAGCTTATTCTATCAGTGTTCTAGGGAGAATGGAGAACCTTAGGAAAGGAATCTCTTCTATGTTTTTCTTTGGACAAAGAATTTGAGAATCAACTTTAGATCCTGAGATGAGTAAGGCAGGAAAACAATGTGGATGAATCATCAGCTCAGATTTCATTGGTTAAATTTATGTCTGGGAGTATGTATCTAAGAGTTCTTTTGCCTCTATTCTTGAAAAACAACACCCATTGGAAAAGGAGAGCCTTCACACAGGGAAGGCATAATCTAAAATTAACAGCAATGAAATGGATATGACCAAGGTGCTGAAAGAAAAACATGGAGAATCACAAAAAAATAAGTCAAAGTAAAATTTTTCCATGTTTTTCCATTTGATATGAAACATTTCTGTTAATATGTCCTTTAGTTAGAAAAGAGGAAAATTGTGAGGGGGAAATTAGATGATATGTAAAGAATTTTTCGAACCTTAAAGTTTGATATAAATTCTATATATAAAACTATCATCTTTGTTAGGGTATAGGTCTGGCCATAACCTATGATGTATGGAAAAGACTAAGTAGGTAAGTTTGACTAGACCATCGACTAGGTAATAAATGAGTGATGTTCAATAAACTTGTAAAAGTCATTTTGACACAATTTATGAAGGAATTTATATATCAAAGTAGGGAAGTTTTTGTTTTATTTTGTTTTCTCCAAGGACAGAAGGGATCCATTAGATTTCCTTGAGCAGGAGTTTGTCATAAAACCTGTGCTTTAGTGTTATCAATTTGTCTGTGTATTAGAGACAGGAGAGTTTTGAGCCATGGATTCCAATTAGCTCATTTCTGAACACTAATTTTACTCTTGTCATTTGATGCAGTATTTCTGTTCAGTGACCAATGAGTTTTTACATAGTGTTGAAACCAGAAAACATACTAAAGCTTCACCTAAATATAAAATGCCTTAGAGATCATCCTTGGAGAAGCAAATAAAGAGGTTCATTAGATCATAGCTTTAGATCTGTGTGTGTATGTGTGTGTTCATCCTTCATTGCCAAAGAAGACCATGCCATCAGAGAAATAATGACATGACTTTGCACTTGACTTTGTTTTGAGTGAGAGAGGGCTGTACAGGTTACCAGCCTCACTTCTTCTCCAGAACCATCTGAATTCAGTGACAAGAAAGTCATCAGGATGACTGGAGATGACCCAGGATGAGGTGATTGGGGTTAAGTGACTTGCCCAAGGTCACACAGCTAGTGGGTATCAAGTGTCTGAGGTGATATTTGAACTCAGGTCCTCCTGACTCCTGCACTGGTGTTCTATCCACTGCACCACCTGGCTGCCCCTAGCTTTAGATCTGGAAGAGATATGAAAGATTTAGTCTACCCACATCCTTTCCACTTTACCAATGTGGAAACTCTAAGTGTCTGAAGTGTGATTCAAACCAATATTTTTCCTGACTCCAAGTTCAATGCTGTTTTTACTGTGTGCCCAAAGGAATACCATTTTTTTGATATGCTTAGCTAGGATATGCAAAATGACCACCATGATGACCAATACTACCTATGGACCAACATCTACTACCAAAGATAAAAAAGTAGAGAAATTTCATGCAGAACATGACCAGATACTCCAAACTAAGTCAACATATAGCTTAGTACTGGGTGGCTTTCAATGATAAGATGGACACTGTTGAGGTGTGTTTGAGATTAATAAATGACATCATGTTCTGTGCATTGCTTCCTCAATAAATTCCATATTCACTCAGTAATTGATTAAGTTATTGAATTAACCAACTTTAGTAGTTTGTTAGTTCTGTGATATAATCAATCTGGATATTCCTTCTGATGATCATAGCTCATCTATCCTTGCTCATTCTGGGCAACTATTATTCACGTTCTCACATAAACCCTCCACAGAAAGGTCCACCTAACATTCTGTGGACCTTCCTCTAGATCTCCTGACATTATATAGATTCTAAAAGAGCAAACGTACTACCCATTGGTCATTTCCTCCTGGCCCTTGTTGTATGACCTTCATGCCTCTTTCAAATTCAAGCATTTCCTTGTTAATATTTTTCTACTATTTCCTTTGTACAATTCTTCTGTGGTAATAATAAAACCATGGGTTTTATGTCATTGACCTTTGGATGACTTTTGATTTTAATTCTTTTGATACTGTAGTATTGCATACTTTCCAGCATTGCCAGAGCTCATGTTTAAAAGATTGGCCTTTATTTCAGTGAGAAGCTTTAGGTCATTAAAAACATGGCACAATTTTCCAAATGCAGTTCAGTTTGCTCTCATCCTCCTATTCAATTTTTGGATTAGCTCATTGTCCCTCTGCTCTGTCTCTCCAAGATGGATGTCTTGGTAGACCAAATTTTGTGCTTGTCCATCTAACCACAAATTGTAATCTGGACAATCAACATCTATCTTTCACTTGCATTTTTATGTGTCGATAGTTAGGCTGAACTTGTCTGAGTGATTATAAATCTTTTTTAGGAGACTCAGCAATGTGGGCTTGATGAAATCAGCACAAGGTCATCTGTAAACAGGAGCATGTGAAACACCTTCCCCTCTAAAGGGCATCCTTCCCACGTTTGTCTGTGCTGGACATCTTCCCTGATAGTGCCAAATACTTTTGGCAGAATATATCTCCCTGTTTTATAGTTTTCTTGATATAAATAATCAGAAAGCCATTGATTAAAGTTCACTTCATTGTTGAATATTTTGAGAAATTTTATATAATTTAAATATGTATATGGGGTGACCATATAGGCCTTATACCCACAAGGAAGATGAAGACAGAAAGATCCAATATGTACCAAAAATATTCATTGTAGCAGTTTTCATGGTATCAAATCCCCCCCCTCAAAACTAAGATTGTGCTTTGACTGCAGAATAATTAAATATTATGTAGTAACATTTATTTAAGGTACCTTTGATGAATGTAACATAATGAAAATATATAATATATATAATGAATGTATATAATGAATATTTCCACTGTAGCAAATCACAAATATGGAAAATTCAGAGAAAAAGGGGGAGACCTGGCACATGGTAGTTTTGATTGATTGATTGACCTAAATGACCCTTTGCAAAGTGAAGAAAGCAGAATCAAACAATACACACCATGAATACAACAAGGTCAATTTAATGAACAAAAGAATAAAAAAAATTATGACCAAGCTTGGGTGGGGTGCAAAAAGAGTTGAGAAAAATGCATTGTTTTCCTTTCCTTGCAGAGGTAGGGGACTATGAGCGTGGAATATGACATGTACCATAAGATGCAGTGGATGCATTGGTTGATTTTATGTAATCTTAAAACAATACATTCTGTCAGATGCATTCAAAATACTCTCCTTCTCTTCTTGATTGATCTGCCTCTTTCTCTACCCCTCCCTGTCCTGTGAAATACTCTACTTATCAATCATAAATTGATATAGAATGTAGCTAATTGACTATAAGTATGTTTGAAGAGTTATGAAAGTAAAATTTGTGCCTAAGGAAGATGAAGCTGCTAACAGTGAGAGCTATATTCCTTAGCACACTAATAAATTTTGTTGTTTTCAGTTTGTCTTTGATCCAGAGTCATAGGACTCTTGATGACCAATATGCCTCTCCCAAGAGGTCTCGTTCCTGTTGCTGGTTCTCCAACATTAGACTGAAGAAAAGAAGGCTTGAGGCAAACGTTACAATTGTTTTCAGCTGGACATCCTTGTGAATGAAGTACCAAACACTCTTATTATCCTCAGAAGCAGAGCTAAGTGAGTGGGTAAGATTTATAGGCAGGCAGATTTCTGCTCAATAAAAGAAAGGATACCCTAGTGTTACACAAAATAAATGGGGCCCCCATCCCAATGTTTCCAAGGTAGCAATTTCCTTATTCGTAAAGACTTAAGTAGAGAATGGATGACCACTTGGTAGAAATGTTATATCAAGTTCATTATTTAGAGAGAAGTTGCATTTCTAACTCTAAGATTTTTATGGTTTCATGACAGACTTACTTGTAGCCATCTAGAACTAAGAACTCTTGTGAAACTAGCATGTCTAGAGCTGGGTGGGTTTCTTCTCCCATTACTATCTTCTCTCTTAATTTGGGTTTTCAAAAATAAGCAACAAAACAGCAACCAAAATGAGTCATCTCTGATTGTCTGTCTTGTTTTTAAAGCTCCACACAATCTGGATGCTTCCTGTCTTTTCATTCTTATTTAAAGTTACTCCCCTTTACTTGGCCTGTGTTCTATTCACAATGGCCAACCAGCTGTTTTCCATGAAAAATTATATATTCAATCTCCCAACTTGGTGCTTTTGAAGACTAAATGAAGTATCTTCCATTTAGTCTTCTCTTCAGCCTTTTGAAATCTCAACTTTCTTTCAAAGGACAGTTCACATACCACCTCAGAGATACTTGCCTGGTAGAAAATGTGGGTGAGCTTCCAGGACTATGGAAAACTGGTCTCAAGACCTGGAAAATAAGAAGCTACAATTCAAGTTAAATTGGAGTCAAGGGGATCAAAGTCACTTACTATTTGGGGGTAACTTGTGATAAAATAACAGTATAAAGTACATGGGGACTTAAAGATCAGTTGTTTCAAGTGACACAGAATGAAGGACCTTGTGGTCTAAATTAAAGAACTGGGACATCAGAGATAGTGAAAGGATTCAGTCACTGGGGCAGTCTAAGGAAGTTCAAAACTGAGACAGGCTCTCCCTGGGGACTGGGGGGGCAGAAGGGGGTAGGGAGAGGAGGTAACTGCTACCCTGTACTTAAGTGACTGCTGGGAGATGGAACCATTCCTTCCTGAGGCCAATGATCCTGGATCTGTGGGACTCCAAAGTAATGATCTGGGGCTTGCTCAGACAAATTTGGTTGAGAAAGGTTGATACAAACAAGGCAGAAACTGAAGCCTACTTGTTCCTGGTGGGAGCAAAGGTTGTAGGTACCTGATATTCTGGAAAGTAAGAGTGTAGAAATGAGGTGGTTTTGTTTGGAATACATTGAAAGTCATGGTACTCTTTGAGAACCAAGGACAAACAGTAACCTCTGTTAGAAAGAGAGCTGCTCCAACTGGAACTGGCCTGTTGGGAAACACACTTCTTTTTTTCCCTTCCCTCTGTCTGTATAGGATAATACCCTTACTTGTGAGTGTTCTGCCCAAAGGATATGTAAATTTTGAGTACTGAAACCTTTTGTAAACTCAAATCACTTTAACTCTCATTGATTGGTCAACAATAGGTCCCAGGATAAATCCTACTTGGTCCTTGTTTGGGCACTGATTGGCTAAAGTGAAGGGAAATAGTTATTGTTTCAGTTCTGGTCAGAAACCCTAAGGGTCTTCCCCTCCCCGACTGATTTTTTTTTTTTGACTAGGTAAAGAATGCCTCATTTCTTACCTACCCTTAATCACTGAATGGACTTTACCTCAGTCAAACTGAGACCTGTTAAAGATTTTAGCTTGAGAAGGTCAAGGTCTCCCACTGCATCCAGGGCCATCTCCAGTCTTCCTCATCTATATTTCACCACTGGACCTAGATGGCTTTAGAGGAGCAAGTGAGACTTTGCATAGCCCTCCCTCGCTTAAATCCAATTCACTTGCATGACATGACATCACCTTCCTGACGTCATGATCCTCTTTGAGAATGAGACAGACAACAACAGTAAAAGTATTTGAAATGCATTCAACAACCAAATGTTTGTCCTATAATGTGTGAAACAACCAAAAATTTAGATACCTTTGTAGAAGGTCGTACGGAAACTGGGAGCCCATTCTTCCATCAATCAATCATTCAATAAGCCAACATTTATTAAGTACTAGTTATGTCCCAAGCACCACATCAGGCACTGGGAATGTAGCCAAAAATGAAATATTCTCTCCATGAAGGAGCTAATATTCTATGAGGAGAAGCGAAGTACGAGTTTTGAAAGAAGACAAAGGATAGATTGACTGGGGATGTCAATCTTCACTTTGAAGGAATTCAGAGACTTAAGGACACATATAATAGCTAAGCCAGCAAATATGATTTGAGAGAGGTTATAGATAGAACTTTGAATAGCTAGGGCTAGACTGACTATAAGATTATAAGCAAGTCACCCTGCCTCACAGGAGATATTGGTGATACCCTTAATGTCATAGGATCAAGACATAAGATGAGTAATGACTAGAAGTCTTCTACTCTAATTACCTCACTGTCCAGTTGAAGTCTATAAGGCATGGCTAGAGTTCATAAATTGTCCAAGGGTGGGCACTCATGGTATAATGAAATGAGTCCTGGCCTAGTAGTTAAGAAAATTCGGTTCTAGTCTCTGTATAGTCATTAATAATACTTATATAGCATTTACTTTGTGCCATGTATTGTGCTAAGCCCTTTATAATTGTTATTTCAGTTTATCCTTACAACAGTCTTAGAGGTAGATGCTATTATTATCCTCATTTGTAAACTGAGGTAACCACAAGTTGTCTAGCTTGTAAATGTCTGAGGCTGGATTTGAACTCAGATTTTCCTGGTTTGAGGCCAGGGCTCTCTCTAGCACTACATAGCTGCCTTATCTATGTAATTCTCAGCAAGTCATTTAATCTCTCTTAGGCCCAATTTCCTCATTTGCAACATAAGTAGTTAACTGGATGATTGCTAAGGTTTATTCTAGATCCCAAATTCTGCTGGTTACACATGTAACTCCTGTCCCAAAGGTCACTGCTATGGGACTCTTTCCTGTGTGAGATTTGGTGAACCATGAGGTTTCGGTTTGCAAGTAGCCCTTCTCCCAGGGGAGCACATTCATCTACTCCAATAAGTAGAGAGTCCCATGTCAATGGCCTTTGGGATAGGGGTTATATACAGTTTGTTAGTAGCAGGAGACAAAGACCCTGGTCCCTTGACTTCTGTTCCTTTGTCGTACTTTACCTGGAATTATCTCTTGGCCACATGACTGGATTTATCCTGTATGACTTTGATGGGCTAGGTACCTATGTGCATAGGTAGCTCGTTGAGAAAAGACCCAGTAGTCAAACGTCCCCTGATCCCTATAATATCTGTCTCAGGGAGTTTTAATGAAGTTAAGTGACAGTCCTTCACTTCCATCTAAGCTCCCCTGAACCCCTTTCAAGGATGTGCTAGAGACAGCCAGAACCCTCCTCTATTTACAATTGTTAAATTTTCACTGTGAGCATTTACACCTCAGAAATCAGCAAAAACAATGCAATTCAGGGCTTGATTTATGCTTTATTGATTGTCTAAACTTAAGAGAGTAATGGAAAAAATGTTAATAATGATGATTATAACAGTGTGGTGTGTGGATATTTTTGCCCCAGAGAACCATTTGTTAAATATTTACCCACATAGCACCCATACCTTCTCCTTGGAAGTCTATAAATATCAGAAGCCAGCCCTGAATTACTAGGCTGCTTACACATTTCTGGGAATGGCTTACTCTCTGGGTTAGGAAAGAACCCATAAGAAGAACTCCATTTCTGGTGATATGATTAGATGCTAGTTGGAAGCGCTCCAGGGTTTCTTATAAATCGTATGGACAAAGCATTTCCAAAAATGATCTTGACCATGTGACTGAGTAGCTGTTTATATTCCCTTAAAGAATAAGAGTAGAGAAGAACCAAAAGATCAGCCTCTTTTTGCTTGTATAAGTATGAGGAGGTAATAGACAACTTTGTAGCAGGCATTCTTAACCTGGAGATACCAGCCTTGGAGTCAAAGCCCTGTGTTAGATGGAATCCTGCTTCTGTAACTTAGGAGCTCTGTGATCCAGGGCAAACCAATTCCATCACAGAAGTGCTCTCCTTCTTGAGACTACTGCAAATATGATCAGGGAGCCTGTGAACTTGGATGGAAAAAAAGACCTTTATTTTTACTAATCTAACTGAAATTTAGTATTTCCTTCAGTTATGAATGTAGGTAATGAGCCAAAGTAATATTAGGCTTCATCTGACTATGGAAGAAAGGAAGGAGGGAAAGAAGGGAAGGAAATCAACATTTATTAAATCCCTACTATGCCCCAGTTACTATGCTAAGCTCTTTATAAATACTATCTCAATTGATCCTAACAACAACCCTGGATGGGAAGTGCTATTAATGTCTCCATTTCACAGTTGAGGAAATTGAGAGATTAGGTGAAAAGCTCAGTCACACAGCTAGTAAATATCTGAGGCTGGATTTGAACTCAGGTCTAACTAACTCTAGACCCAGTGCTCTCTATTCACTGTGTTACCTAGCTGCTAGGGGTCCATGATACACAAATATTAATAACCACTGCTCTAAAGTTTTTGTTCCTTCGGTGTTGCCTGAGACATGGAGTAATGCAGCCTAAAAGTTGCTTGCTGGGAGCATGGTCTCTGCTTGGACTTTAATCACTAGTTACTAGGACAGGATGATCTTTCTATCTTTAAGCCCCCTCAACAAGCCGCCATCCTCCTCTTCTAGCTAGGCTCCAAGTTCGGTGGCTGTAGCTGCAGGTGGATGGCTACAACAGAGCAGTAAGGGGAATGGAGGGAGGGAGAGAAGCAGTATTGGTTTTTGAGTGCTCAGCATAGAACCAGGTGCCTGGGAACCACTCGGCATCTTGCCCCTGTTACTAATAATCCTCCCAAAATCACCGAATGGTTTCCAGGCATTAAAGTTATCGTTTGCCATAAACCCCTTGTCTGTTTTCTGGAGAGTTTAATATATCGCAGGAAGTTTCACCCATAAAAGGTGATCGCTGTGCTCCTGTGAGTGTGCCCAGAGCCTATAACTTATGACCTTCATAAATGTGAGTGGGTCTCACGAGTGAGTCCATCAGTCTTTGGAGTAATTCTGTTTTGTAGTAAAATATTTTACTGTGTTCGCTTCTGTCTATGTTTGCCTCGGTTGTGGGGGTTGGGGGCCTCCCTCTCCTCCCTCCTCCCCTCTCCATTTTCCCTTTTCTTGGTAGCAGGCTTCAGGCAAAAGCCTAAAGACCAGTGGTACCAACTTTGCTGTTTTGGGGCTCCCCAACAGCCCAGCACAGGGGTCAGTCCCAATGCTTGGTTATCGTAAAAGGGCCCCTTGGATTTGGAAAGACTCTTGGATCAATGCACAGCAGTGTTATTTATGGATGCGACTTCTCCAGGGCCTTTTCCTGGAAGTATATGAAGTGCTCTTCAAAGAAACTTAGCACTTTATTCAGGGAGTGTCCTTCAGATCTCAGAATTGCAAGGGATAATACAAGGAACTGAAACAAGGGGAAGAGAGTGTCTCTGTGTGTTTGGGGGGTGAGAGGAGCAAGGCGGAAGGAAGGAATAAAAGAAAGAAGCAGTTAATGAGAAAAAAAGCAATGAGACTTTTGCAAGAGAAAGATCCAGATGGTAGTTCCTCAGGGATTTTGCTAGCATTTAGTAAATTGCATCTACTATAATTAGATTATAAACTCCATGAAAGCAGGAACTAAGTCTCACTGGTCCTTGTGTCTCCTCTGGGTCCTGATGCAGAGCTGTGCTAAGCACATAGACATATTTGATAGATGGAATGGAACTTCCAAGGTATTCAGGATTGGGGGTTAGGACTATGCCTTGATAGCTGGTTGGGAGGGTAACGGACAGTGATGGTAGTGATGATGATGGTGATATGAGCAATGGTTAGACATCCCCGAAGGCTCTTTAGCAGCTACTGTGAGATCTCATTGGATAGATACTCTGTCATAGTGGAAATAAAAAAATGGCCATACCTCGCCACTTCTTAAAAGTGTGGCTTGAGGAAGACATTGTGCTTCTGGGCTCTCTTCTTTAGTAAAATTAGAGAGTTGTCCCAGGTGACTTCTAAAATCCCTTCTATTTATAATTCTTTGATTCAATTAATTCCAGACATTGATGGAGACCTATGTTCACTGATGGAGAGGAATTCACCAATGGTTATCTACTGTGCCCCTATAACACTTTGTTTCTCCCATTCCTAGGGGAGAAAGAGGAGGAGGAAGAGGGGAATACTTATGAGTGAAAGCTCATAACACACAAGAAAGATAAGAGACAGCATAATGAATCTGAGTAGCCAGGGCTGCTGTGGCTGCAGGATAACCCAGCAGGAAAAGGGGTGGTCCAGCAGGAGAAATGCTGCCACCGCTGTGGGCAAATCAGTGAGAATACTGATACACAGATGCCACATGAAACATGCAGAATTAGTAGAACTGTTTATGCTGCCGAGAACAGAACTTAAAATCTGGACTTTCTCATCTTTTGTTCGGGTCTGTCTCTGTCTCTGCTGCCATTTCTGTTTCTATTTGTCTGTGTGTCTCTTCCTTTTCCCCTCAGTTGATTTCTTAAGAGTTTGTTTTCTGCTTCATTCTTCTTTTAAAATTGCTTTATCTAAGATAAAATGTCATTGGCCTTTGTATCGCTCATCTATGTTTTTTATTATTCCGGTAAAGCTAAGAGAGAGGTCACAGCTGAAAATGCACACAAGAGAAAGATGTTGATTTTAAGTATGTATGCACATACGTATATATACACATGTATATGTATGAACATATAAGTATATATCAATATGTGTATTATGAGTATGTAGGTATATATACATGTATACATATGAATATATATGTATAAATAAATATGTATATATGTGTATATATTTATATAATTTGTAGTGAGCTTGCCTCCTATTTGTAGCATGGAAGTGGGGTTATTATGTGGCTTAAGAAAGGCAGAATAGACATCTCTAGTTCCACCTTTGTCAAAGGGAGGCTTTAAATCCTGTCAGAAGGTGAAGCAGGGGGCTGGGATCAGAGTCTTGGCAACTTTGTTCTCCTCTGAGTGGGGCTAGAATTATATTTATCTACCCCATTAAATCTTCATAGTCTAGGGAATGTAGTTTTCAGGTTCAAGCTAAACTTCTAATCACCATTTCTTAAATGGGGCAAGGAGGACCCAAATTTTATACCCAAGACTTGACTCCCTTCCAACCAAGTACTAGTTCCATGGTGAAAACACATAGGAAAGAGCAAAGAGGTCCATTTGTGTAAGTCAATAGCAAAAGGTAAATCAGAAAAAGTATGCTGTTGTTCAGTCATTTTTCAGTTGTGTTCACCTCTTCATGATTCCATTTAGGGTTTTCTTGGCAAAGATACTAGAGAAGGTTGCCATTTTCTTTTCCTTCTCTTTTTATAGATGAGGAAACTGAGGCAAACAGGGTTAAGTGCCTTGTTCAGGGACACACAGCTTTTAGTAACTGAGATCAGATTTGAACTCAGGTCTTTCTGACTCCAGACCGAGCTCTCTCTTCACTGTCCCATCTAGCTGCATGAAGTAGGATTGCCATTGACCATCTTCTCTCTCAAACCTGGAAGCCAGAGGATACTGCAGAGTCCCATGAGCATGAATAGCCTTGAAATAGATTTGAAAGGAGCCAAGTTCTCCAGTCTTATGCTCTTACCAACTCCATATTGCCCCTCCCACAGATTCAGGTATGACTCTATATTAGTGAGGAGAGGGTCCTATACCAATGGACTTTGGTATTTTAGTTACGTATATAAATATAAATAATATAAATGTATATTTGTCAGAGAGAGAGTCATTTATTTTTATTGCTGGGACTTTCCAAGCTGGGGGTTTAAGCTATGCATAAGAATATTATTAATTTATATTGGTTATAGTTTTTCAAAAGAAGAGAGAAAAGAAGTGAATTTATCCTGAAAATAAAATGAGCAAGAAGTTTCCAATAGGTTGAGATTTGTAAGCAATCTGGACTTTCTGAGATAATCACAGCAGGTGCCTCCCATTCCCATGATTTTTCCTGAGGCATGTTTGAAAGGGAAACTATTCCCTCAGTGGTGATGCTGTGGGTGTTGACCAGAAAGAAAGTAATGTTTAATGGAAGAAGCTGGGAAGGGACGGTAATCCTCAGGAGAGGATGGGGCTCAGGCAAGCAATACTAGCTGATCCTTTTCATACCCACCAAGCGTCTTGTACCCCAGATAACTGTTGGACTCCAGCAGCAAATAGGAAAAAGAAAACTTGCTGATCTATGAAATATTCTTACACCAGACATAAAGGTCTAGTTATATTTAAAAGTCCCAGTTCTTTCTGTTTATATGTCACATTTTCATATGGACACAAATCCTATCATTTTGGGATCTGTTATATTTATGCTGCAGGTTTCAAAGTTTTACATCAAAGAGTTTTCCTCTGGGGGAAATTCCTTGGAAATCTTGGCTGGGTGACGTGATTTAGGGGAACTGAAGAAGAAGAAGCAAGGGGAGAGCGTCTGATGGGTTTTTACGGAGCTTTGTCTACACTTTGAGAAAAAAAGTCAGAGTGAAAATGACATAGAGGACATTAAAATGACATTTCCCTCTGCTGGATTATATAGTTCATACACTCTTAGCTATCTTATCAACCACATTGGGAGAGGCATTTCAGAAAATGGTTCTAAAAGTTTAAAAAAATCCTACTGGCAGACCTTAACGTTTTTCCCTCCCAGAAATTTCAAGAAGTTCAAATCCAACAGGAAGGAAATTGATTAACTTTTGCTGGTGATTTGTTTCTTGGTCAAGGCTCATTTTGCTTTTTTTTTTTAATACTCCCTTTCTTTAGCATTCATCTGTCACCTTTCTGTCCTTTCCCCAGCCCCTGATGTTCTCTCTCTGCTTCTCTGTTCTCCGTCCCTCCCTTCCCCTTTCTTTCTCCCTTCCTCCTCCCTTTCTCTACTTCTCTCCATCTCCATTTCTTAGGCTCACTCTGTCTGTGTCTTTCCCTGTCTGTCTTCCCTCCTTACTTCTATCTCCCTCTCTTCTCCTCTTTCTCTTTTCCCCTCTCCCCCTTCTCTCCCGCTCCTCTCCCCTTCCCTCCCCTCTCCCCCTCCTCTCTCCTTCCCTATCTGAATATTTAAGACTTCTGAGGAGCTATAGGAGAAAAAAAATGACTCTGACTCAAAGTGTGATCTACAAGGAGTTCTGGCTGCACATTTTAATTGTTGCTAACAAAGTAACATTTTAATAGCTTTAGGTAGAAATTGATGAGCCCTCCTGTGCTCTGTAGGCCTTGGGAAGGCATGACATGATGTCTTATGGAAAGGAGAGAGAAAAAGGAGGAAGGCAATGGATTCTGAAGCATTGACACTACATGTTTCCTTCAAGGGACTTAAGGATCTGCGATGGGACATTTTAGGGCATTTTCACAGCATCTTTATAAGGAGGAGGCAAATGCCATTCTGTCCATTCTATAGCTGTAGAAACTGAGACCCAGACCATGGAAAGAAAATGTGTAGAATCCTCTTACATAGCAGAACTCAACCATGATAAGAGCAACTCAGTCATGAGGCTAGAGATTATGGCTGCTCTTTTCTTGTTTCCCTCATAACATTGTGTACAGTCTGAGGCATGGGAATAGGAGCTGAGAGCTTGGTATTTGACTGAGAACGAGGGGTGTGCTGATTAATATTTAAAAGCTGGTTCTCTGGGGATAAAGTACCCATGGCACACTTTTAAACTAATTACTAATTTATACTTCATTATCAACATTTTCTATCACTTAAGTCTAAGCAATCAATAGAACAATAAACCAAGTCTTAATTTACAAAATTTGGCAATTTCCAGGATATAAATGCTCTCACTGAAAATTAGTAGCTAGCTCTCTGGCTGGTTAAGCTGGTTAAAACCAAGTTTTCACCCTGATCTTAGATATGCCAGGTTAGTCGTGATGATAAAATGGGATAAGATTTGCAAAGTGTCTTACAAACCTCTAAGTTTCACATAAGTAATAGTTATTATTAGATATATTATTACTACTCTGTGGTCATAGCGTGCTATGAAACAAGGAAGAGATCTAAAGGTCCTTTAGCTTGATGTTCCCTTCTCCTTAAACAACCATGGCAGAATAATGGGAAGGGAGAGAAAAAATGGTAAGAATCCTGCAGTTTTTAGACTATTTCTAAACATTCACCTCCATTCACTGGAAGATAGTAGATATATTCATAGATGGAATGTTTACCAAATTTGCCAATAATTTCAGGCTGGTAGGAATACCTAATAAAATGGATAATTAAAAAAAGATCTTGACAGGTTAGGACTCTGGGCTGAATCTATTTAGATGAAGTTTAACAGGTAAGAAAAGTAACTGGAATTGGCCCATGAAAGTCAAGTCCTTATAAGCACTTGTAGCATATCTGGTGTGATGCAATCCCAAAATTGGATTTTGGAGCATGCATGAGAATCTTCTGACTATTTCTGATCTGGTGACTTTGTGCCATTTTGATTTGATGCTGAACTGAAGTTCTCTTTCTCTCTTGGCTTCAAGTGAGGAGGTATAATTGCTGTATACCTCCAGGTGAGAAGAGTGTCATTGGTCTACTCTCTCCATCTGAGTTATCATGAAGTCATAAGTACAGGTTCCTGCTATCAATTTTGTACCTATTATGTGTATTTTTCTTGTCTTAGGTGAAGTAATATTGGAATCAAGTCAACAAACCTTTATTAAATGTTCACTATCAGGCATTGTGCTAAGTTGGGAATACATATACAGAAAAAAGGAAAATCCCTTCCCTCAAGGAGCTTACATTCTAATGGGGGAGGACTAGGCAGAAAAGGAAAGTAGGGTTAGTAAGGGAAGATAGGAGAGAAATTCTTATGGGAGATGAGTCAGCAGCAGCCTGGGAAATATGGTTGGCCTGGGGCTCTTCCTTAAGATAAGATTCTTGGAGGAATCAATCGATGAGGGAGAGAGAGAAAGAATAAGAAAAGGAGGAGGAGGGTTCTTCCAATGTGAGAAATAATTCAGGAGTAGAGTGAGATTTCTGAGTGAAGACATTTCTATGACTTAACGTGATTTCACATTTGTCGCTAGGTAACATGAATTCATCAAATGCAATTGGGTATTCTTTGATTATCTTCATACTAATCTGGAGTATTAACTCCTTATTACCCATTTTGTTATGTTTTTCCCCAGTCCAAAAGTCATTCCCTTTGGTAGAGAAAAAAGGAACAAAGTAAAAATCAAACAACGAGCTAACAGTTTTAAAAGTGGGAGTCAGAATGGACAATTATTCCCCCCTCTGTCAAGTTAATAATAATATGTCATCCCTTCAAGTGAGAACACACAGCAGTAGCTCAACTGTTGTGAGCAAGACACAGACAGCTCCTTTTATGAGACATCTATTTCGATTGGCCAAGGAACTTGGTCATACCTTCTGGGATTTTAATAAAAGCAATGAGCTTCCTGGTATAAGCAGAGAGGAGAGGAAGCAAGCTCTGAGAAGAAATCTCAGGAAGAGGGGAAGAATGTTGTATTCCTCCAAGACGGGGGAATCCATGATCCCATGAGCCAGGCGGTTCTACTTTAGACAGTTCTAATTTTTAGAATATTTTTCCCTATCAAGTCTAAATTTACCTCTTTGCAACTTCTAGGCACTGTTCTTGGTTCACTGGGGCCCAATAGAACAATTCTAATACTTCTTCAAAATAATAGCCTGTTGAACACTTGAAGACGTTCATCGTGTTCTCTGTAGGTCTTCTTTCCAGACAAAAATGTCCTAGTTCCTTCAAAAAAATCTTTATTTGACATGCATTTCCGTTAGTCACAGCTAGGCCCTTTGCAACAGGCCAGTGAGCTACAGAAAACAAAATCAATTCCTGCTTGCAGAGAGCCAATGTTTTACCTGGGGAGACAAAAATAATAGCTAAGATTCACATAATGCTTTATAGTTTTCAAAGTACTTCACATACTGTTTAATTTGAAGTTCACAACAACCCTGTGAGATGGGTGTTATTATAATCTCTGCTTTTACAAATGAGGAAAGTGAGAAGACTGAGAGATTGAACAATTTACTTAGGGTCACATAGCTAAGTAAATGTCCCAGGCGGATACTTCACTCAAGGTTTTTCACTATTCTGCTTAAGTTCCTCTGGAAATTCTCATTTCATTAGTATGAAAAGTCAGTGCTCAGAACAGAAAGCAGTACTTCAGAGGTGATCTGACCAGGGAAGAGGGACTATTATTTGCTTCGTACAAAAATTCATACTTTAAGATCACAGTTTATGTTGACTCCTTAAAAAGAACCAAGGAAGAGGAAAAAGAAATACAAATGTTGCTGAATGCTCTAGTCAGGCGGTATCACTACAACACTCCAGAGTGCGATTGAACCAGATTAAAATGAAATTTTATTTAAATTTATATAATTTTATTTTTAAATTTTATTTTATTTTAAAATTTTTATTTTAGTTTTAAATTTTTAATAAATTAATTATTCTTTTTATATTTTATTTTTGAAATTTTAAGTCTTAATTTTTTATTTAATTTGACTTAATTATAATTAATTTGAATATTTTAAATAAAAATTTAACTTTATTTAAATTTAAAATAAATAAAAGAACTAAAACATAGATAATATTACATTTTAAAACTAAGTCAATAGGATCTTTATATATAGATTAATGGCCTTATTTCTATTTGAGATTGACACCATTGCTTTAGTCTGGTCATCCTGTGACATCTCATTAAGAAGTCAATTCAGTATGTGGGATTTTCTCAAAAGGTAGATTTTGAATTATCACATCTCCCCTTAAATGCTTCCTTCGAGACTCCAAGATTCTTGACTTCTTTCTTTCTAAAAATTCCAGACATTCCAGTAATGATTTTCAGACAGCATGGTCTTTGCTACAATGGTAGTGGATACGATGGAAGGAATGGCAGTCAGTAATAAAAAAAATCTTTGTTTGGATTGGGATTTGCAAATTGGAACAGAGGAAAGTTCAAACTGATGCAATGTTATGTGGGGGAGCTACAGGGTTTAGTTACCAAAATTAAAACACTAGTCATTAATTATTATTATTATAAATTTAATTGTAAATTGTAATTTTAGAATATAGTAGTTCACATTGAAAGGGGCCTAACAGATGATTTGTTTGGGGTACCAAGAAGAGGTTGGTATTGCCAACATAATGAAAGTATGAAGAGAACAGGATTTGCAGGAGATATATCAACTTCTTCATGATGAATTGTAGGCTCTAGAAGAACATTTTAGTGAAAATATCTTGAAATTACTGAGAAATATAGGTGGATGAAAAGAGAAGGGACTTACATAGTAAGAGAATTGGGAGGGACCTTGGAGGTTAAATACTTCATAGCCGGTTAGTTACAAAACCAAGATTCAGATCTCCTGATTCTTAGTTCAGTAACGTTTTCTTCTCCTAGCAGTATAAGAAGCAGGCTAGCAATAATGTAAGTGATTGACGCATGGGTAGGTCACATGGCCTAGCAGGAAGAGCCTTGAACTTGGTGCTAGAACAACTTTGTTCTAGACTTGGATCCATTACTAACAAGCTGTATGAACTTGGGGTGTTCACTCATCTTTTGAGTTTCAGTTTCCTCACTTATGAAATTAGAGCACTGACGCAGATAATATCTCAAATCCTCTCCAACTCTTGTGTTCTAGGAATGTTAACAGGGATGATAGGATCATAGCTGAAAGGGGCTTTGGAAATCATCTAGTTGAACCTTTCCTCCCCTTTTTAGTTGTGTAGATTATAACTGAAGATGGGGGGCAGATTTTGGAGGCTGAGGGGAGGGTGAAGAATGTGGAAAAAGCAACGTGAGCCTCTCGATTCTGTGGTGAGTTAGCTGAAGTCTCAATGAGCAGTCCAGAGTGCACCTACAACTGATCCCACAGCCTGTCTTTTAATGTATTTTTTTATGCTCCACAGATGTCCTTTATCATAAATTCAGATGTATCTGCACGTCCCAAGGTGAGCTAGTGTCTTCTTCCTTTTTATTGCTGGCAGTTTGCAGGCAATGGAACTGACATTAAGAAAATACTGCATTCCCTCCAAAGAACTTGACCCCTCCCGCCATCTCTGTTTTAACCTTCCTGTAATTCCCTTTGGACATTCCCTTTCGTACTTCTGGTTAGGTTACAGTTGAACTCTGGGCCACTGCACAAGTCTCTGATTTTTTCCTCTGGAGGAAAAGAAGGTATTTGTGAACAGGTTAATTTATAGGAATAAAGCAGTTTCTTAAAATGTAAATGATCCTTCCAGGAATTCTCTTTTAATCAACAATTGAAAAACATCGATTAAGAGCTTACTATGAGTCAAACACTGTTAGCTAATAAGGATATCAAGACAAAAATGAAATGTCTCTGCCCTCTGAGAACTTCCATTCTATCAGAGAAATATGTATACAAAATATATGCATACTAAATCCAAAGTAATTTTTGTTTTGGAGGGAGGATGTACTAGAAGGTGAAATAATTAACCTTTCTATAGCCAGTCAAGCAACATTAGGAAGCCTACTAAGTGCCAAACATTGTAATAAAGATTGAAGATAAAAAGAAAGGCAAATCAAACAAAGAACCAATCTCTGATCTCCCAGAACAGGCACAGTAATTAGGGGAGATGAGACCATGTGAGTATCTAGGTACATGGTAAAGAGCAGATGGAAAGCAAACTGGAAGAGGAAGTGTTGGGAGCTGGGCAGATTCAGAAAAGCTTGCTATAGAGAGTGGGTCTTTGAGCTGAGTCTTGAAGGAAATGGAAACCAAGAAGTGGAAGGTAGAGGCTGAAGCATTTCAGGTCTTAGGGAAGGGTCAGTGAATGCAAAGGAGGGGATGTGATTTGCTTTTTATAACACAACCAGTAAGTCAAAATTTAGAGACAAAATTTTACCTAGATCAGCTGAATTGCAAACCTCTACTCTTTTCCAATAGTCAACAATGTCTATAATTCATGGTTCATGTTTTCTGGGTAGGAATAACACAATCTATTTCCACTGGAGAAAAAAGAAACAAAAACAAAGGGAATTTAAGTGATGTAAATAGAGTCAGTGTTTCATAGTGTGTAGAGGACTAGCCTTTCAATTCAATATAATAAGAATTTGTTAAATGCCTATTATGTGTTACACCCTATTTGAGGCATTGGGGATTCAAATGCAAAAATGAAAATGCTTCTTGCCCCCCCATGTGTATATATGTGTATATCCATGTATGTATATGTACGTATCGAATGCATATATGCACACACGTATACACATATGTGCATACATATGCGTGTATGACTTATGTGTGTGTGTGTGTGTGTAGTTTTGTTTTTTGTTTTGTTTTGGAGGTGATCAGAGTTAAATGACTTGCCCAGGGTCACATGGTCATTAAGTATCTGAGACCAGATTTGAACTCAGATCCTTCTGACTCCAGACTGGGTGCTTTATGAACTATGGAGCCACTTTGCTACCCCTGAACTTTAGATTCCACCAGTGTCAAGAAGACCTAAGTTCAAGTCCTGTCACTGACAAATACTATACTGTTTATAAATATACAGTATATAAATACTGTATGACCCTAAGCAAGTCACTTAATGCAAAACCCTTCAGTCTCAGTGCCTCCCAAGCAATTCTCTAAGACCAAAATTGCATACAAGTTTGTGATCTGCAATAGTGAAGGAAATTCACATAAGAGTATTCTCCATGTGATAAAATTGCAGGTCCAGAAGAGCTAAATGAAAGAATAAAAATGGAAGAAAATGACATTTCTCTTTGTCTTTCAATATATGCCACTAGCACGATGAGCAATCAATTAGGATCAGACTAACCAACCACAGTTTTAATTGGTTGCTATATTGTGCTGGCTAAACGGATACTAATTGACAGCATAGTCACCCAGGGATAGGCATTAGGATTGAAATGGTAAGGTACAATTGAATCAATCAATCAGCACACTGCACTTAAACTAACTACCTCAATCAAGAAAGGATATTACTCTTGTATCAATCAATCATAGACATAAAACTAAATATGAAAATTATTAATCAATTTAGATGGAGTGAAAGTCATTGGATGAAATTAAATGATACTACACAGGAAATGTATTGAGATTAGTTGAGGAAACTTAGTCATGCCCTAAGGGGATTTTAGGAAAGAAAAATGCAATATGACCACTGGGAATCCAAGTAGTACACCAACCTAAAGGAGAGAGCAGTCCTGCCAACCGCCTAGGAGGGAATCACTGGACAGGAGTTAGTGGGCAGAGAACAATTTCTGTTTCCAAGAGGTAGAAAGTAGAGATTGGAGCATTTTCAACCTTGGGGAACAGTCAGTGAATGCAAAGGAGGTGATGTGATTTGCTTCTTATAATACGGCCACTAAGAGTTATTATATTCAAAATATCAACCCAAATCAGTTGAATTGCAAATATCTACTCTTTCCAATAGTCAACAATGCCCACAATTTTCTGTCTTCCCTCCACCCCCACTTTGAACAGAGGACAAACTTTAAAACTTCAAGATGTTGAAAGACTTTGGATTCTCATTAGCATCCTAGTAGTGTACCTGGGATAGCAATGACTGACTATAGCATTGGCATCAGGAACCAAGGAGAAATTGGATACACAGTGGAAAAGCACTATAAAGATTCTTCAAAGGGCTCAGGAGAAACAAATACCAGACCTAAAGGGAATTTCATGGGGATCCCACAAAAGGAAAAAAAAAAAACTTCTGGCACTCACAAGCTATGATTTGTCTCTTTTTGAATACAGATTTTCAAAGCTTGAGCATACTTACTTTCCTTTGACTGTAGGTACTTGTGGGAGAAGCTGGTGGGGAGGATGTTTGTGCAAACTGTCCTTAATATATCACCATAGTAAATATTGGTTTTAACAGTTTAATTAATTCTGGTTTGCAAATTGATGTCATCTGATTGCCAATAGGGGAAACATACCAGTGAAGGCCTAGGGGTTTTAGTTGTAGGAAATCAGCTCCAATCCTTTAGGGCTACTTTTAGATCCCTGAGAAGACAAGTAGCCACCCAGTCTCTTGGCAGGAAACCAACCTGCCAGTGCTTAGTAAACTTTTTCAGCTTCTTATTTTTATTCTTTGCATACCATACCATACCATATCTATCTGTCTGTCTATGTATGTATGTATGTATCTATCTATCTATCTATCTGTCTAGCAACCATTTGTGGGGTTTTGCTTTCTTAATCTTTTCTATTTTGTTGGATTATCTAAACCATTCACATTTAGGCTATGAAAGTGAAGTTTATACTTTCCTCCACTTCTTGCTATTATTTTTTTCCAAATAAGGATTCACCCCACCCCCCCATGCTCTGCCAACACAATACTTTGGCTTCAATTATTTTAGCTTAATCTATCTTAATGTAACCTTGTTTCCACCAGCTCTCTTTCCCTTGCCCTTTCCACTCCCTATCTCTTAACTATTCCCTTTGTTTTGTTTAACATACTATTTTTTTTTCCTTTCTTCCTTTTATAAGATTAGTTAATGTATTATATGTTTCCCCCCCTCTCATCATGTAAAATCCCTCTTCCTTTTTTGTTCATTAGTTTTTAAACATTTCATTTTCTGGTACTTTTATAAAAATCACTTTCCCCTTCTTCACTTCATCTTTCCTTTTCATCTGTTCCAAATATTCATTCTTTGAATGAATATTAAATTATAATTATTTATTTATTTTGTTGTCTTCATATGCCTCATGGAATTAAAGCTCCTAAGGGAGGGATGGCAAGCTCAAATAGAAATAGATCTCTGTTGGCCACAAATCAACTTAGAAAACCATTATCTATGCTGCATTTTTATTTAGTTATATATTTCCCAATTATATTTTACTTGGGTTCAGCTGCAAAATTGACACCTCTGTTAAGGTACCCAAGTTTCCAAAATATTGCCTTTTAGATTTTGTCTCCTATTTTCTTTTGTGCCTTACTCTAAAAAATACCAGATCCTGAAGGGAATAAAGAGGATACTACTCATGGCAGGTATTTTCCTATGCCTGTGACTGCAATTCGCTATTAATCTTTACCCTATTCATAGTCACTCTTTTCACTATTTTACATGTAATCTCCCTGGGTCCATGTCCTCCTATTCTGGGTAAGTTGTTTCCCTGGATCTCCAGAAGGAGATCCTACAGAAGGATGAATGGTCTCTTATGTACCAAATCCCTACAGATTACACACATTTTAAGGCCCTCATCTCCCTTTATTATTTTTCTTACTTTGTGAGACCATCCATCAGTGGTCCCTCCTCCCACTGTTAAATTAATTTCTCTCTCTCTCTCTCCCTTCCTCTCTCTCCCTCTCTTTCTTCTTAGACTCATATGTTGATCTCATAGTTCCCATGGATTCAATTGTCACTATGTTGATGATTCTCAAATCTACTTACCCAGTTCTAGCCTTTTTGCTTACATCTCCAATTGTCTGTTAGACATCTCAAACTGAGACCATAGACATCTTAAGCCTGACATGCTCAAACAACTCATTATCCCCCTGTCCCCAACCATTCCTTATTTTCCTATTAATATTGAGGGTACCACCATCCTCCTAGTAACCCAGATCCACAATTTAATTGTCACCCATAACTCTTGACTCTTACTCACCACACCCCTTCCCACCATATCCAACTCTTTTCCAGGCCTATTGATTTTACTTGTGTAATATATCTAGCCTTTATCCCACTCTCCTCTGACATTGTCACCCCTCTAGTGCAAGCCCTCATCACCTCTTGTCTTGACTAATGCAATAGCCTGTTGGTTGCTCTCATTGATACAAATCTGTCCCCACTCCTGTTTACCTTCCACTAAGCTATCAAAATGATTTTCCTGCCCCTCTAACTTTCCAGTCTTCTTATACCTTATCCTCCACAATGTTCACTTCAATTCAGTAACACTAGTCTCATTCTTTGAACAAGACACTCCATCTCCTGACTCTGGATACTTTTACTGGCTAACCCCAATGCCTAGAATTCTCTGCCTTCTCCTATCTATCTTTTGGCTCCTCTGGCTTCCTTTAATATCCAGCAAAAATAACACCTTCTATGGAAAGCCATCTCTGACTCTTCTTAATTCTAGTGCCTTTCCTCCATGATTACCTCTGATTTTTTCTGCCTAGAGCTTGTTCCTGTTTTCATGTTGTCTTTCCCATTAGACTGTGAACTCCTCCATAGGGTGTTTGGCACATAGTAGACACTTAATAAATGCTTGTTAACTTGACTGTTTTAAATTCCTCATTTTTTTGCTTCCTTTTTCATTCTCTTGTGGATTTTCTAATTCCAAGACTGTAAGAATTATTTTTTTCTTCATTCTTAAGCTTTGACTTGATTAAGGTGCCTCACATATTCTCCTCTATCTTTTTCCTTCTTTCTCATCTTTTTTATATACCTTTTTTTTTGTAATTTAGTCTATAAAACCATAGATTCTTCTTTTAGTGGGTATTGTGAGGTGAAGTCCATGATATTGAAGATCTAGTTCTCTGTCATCACTTCTGTTTGATTCCTGCTTTCCCCTTTGTCTTGCATAATTAATGGTTTGTTGTCATTTTGTTGTCCTTGATTGCTTTATCTGCTTATCTTGTATTTTTGGTATCTAGGGTATTTGAGAAGTAAATAACATGTTTAGTCATTGTTTTCTTTCTAAGAATATTTCAAATGCCTGTTTTTATTGAACACTATCATTTTTCATTAAAGGTTGGACTTATGTTTGCAGGATATAAATAATCTTGGGATGAGATCCTTTGCTCTTTGAACTACATTATTCCTCCTGTGGTTTATGAGTTTATTTGTTTGAACCGGGTTTTTTTTCCCCTTTGTACTTTAAAAGATCCTTTTCTTAGGCATTTGTGGAATTTGATATTTGTCATGGAAATTGTCATTTTTAACCATTATGTGTCTGGGAGTTTGTAGCAGTTTTTTTAAAGGTGATTTGTAAAGGTAGATTCTTTCAAATAGTAATTTTTTTGGGGGGGGGGTTCCAGAAATTTAAGTTTCTTACATCATGGATTGTCACGTGATTCTTGGAGATCTTTAATCCTTAGCTATGCATTCTGTCTTCAAACTCATTATGTTTTCTTTGGACAGAGATTGTGTTTCTTTAATTGTTGCTTTTTTTATTTCTCTTCTTCCAGATTGTCCTTCACTTACTTCTATTTGCATTTCTGAATCAGAATTGATTTTCTCTTGTCTTTTTGGTGTACCTTGTGACAATAGATTCAAGATGTTTTTGGTTTTTTTTTCCTATTCTGCCACTTATCTCTGCTGCACAGGTCATAAATTCTACTTTCACAAACTTTATTTCTCTTTTAAACCATTTAAGAACCTCACAGTGTAAGGTTTTCTTAACTAATCAGGAATTGATTCATTTTATTTTTTTCCTATAATACTAATTCATAATGTCATAGTGACATTTTTCCTATTATTAATATCTTCCTTGCTGGTTGATCTACTTATCTACTTATGTTCTAGGTTGTTACCTGAATTTTTTTCTTCTTAAAATCTTTGCTAGTTTTAGCCTGTAAATTATACCTTAATTTTCCATTATTGTTCACTATTTGACTCCTTCCTCTTTGATGGCAAATTTCTAATGTTTGACTCTGAAAGTTGACTTAACCTCTTCCCCACCTGGAAAAATCATATTTCTCCAGCCTCACTCTTTACTTCTGAGTGACTTTTAATGGTGACAAAATTGATCCCAAGCAGATGCTGGATTCATCCCTTCAGGTATTATTGGAATGCCACACAGTCACACATGATGGAATCCTTTCTCAGGGCTCTCTGATCCTCCTTTTTCTTGCTGAGCTCTGTTGCAACACAGAGTGCTTCCATGCTACTGTCATAGCCAGGGCAAACTTGTGCCTTTTCATTTTCCCAGGAGTTAGGAGAAGTCAGGACTCCTTGAGATTCATTGCAAATCCACATATCAGCTTGGGCAGCCCTATCCAAATGGTGGGCTGTGGGGAAAGGGTTTCTGAGTAGGTACCTTTGGTGTTGGTCTTCTTTACTCTTAGTTCATCAGACTTTTACCTTGCTTGGGTTGTTGATGTCCCATTCCATGAAGATAACTAAAATTGCTTCATCTCTTGAGCATAATTCTTATTTTGGAGTAGCTAGAGCAGTCATGAGGATTGGAAAAAAATGTTTAGCCCTCTATCTCATTGGTCACCTGACTCAAAAGTTGCTTATGTTTGTTTTTAAATTTGATCATATATTCTCAAAAGTTAAGACCCTGTTTGTGGTGATTCAATGAGGCAATGAAAGGGGTGAATAAGAATGACTGAGTAGGTGGTAGGGAGGGGTCAAGCCTAATGATCTGATTGGTGGAAACACCAAAATTCAAAGACCTAGATAGATTGTAACCTAGTACTATGTATAAGAGGAACAGTCTGGTTGTGGATGCTATCTATAGTGCCCTATGGTGTTGGGCAGCATTCACTACATGTTTGTAACGGCTATGAAGGAACAAAGGGGACAATGGAACCTTCATGAACATGCAGAACCAGTAGCAATATCTGGGTACAATAAAGAAGTGAGATGACTATTCTGTATGTAATTTTTTATGTGAGAGAATCTTAACTATATTATCCTCTAACAATACTATAGAGGTGCCCAAAAAAGACCTGAACTTACAAACCCAAGAAGTCTCAGCTTGATCTTTCACAAGGCAAAAGATTTACCACTGAGATTCCCTTAAATAATGAGCTCCTCTCATGCATTTCAAATTCTATACAATGCAAGTTACCAAAAACTATTTATCCAGCACTTTTTAGGAGTACATTTAAAACTTAATATTCAAGAACAGCCCTGGGCAAAATCATGAAGTAGGCAGAAGGTGTTTTCAATTCTCCCTACAACTTCCTTTCTGTATCTTCTTCATGTGGTGAGGCCCTCCCTTAAGGCACCCAGGGTTTTCAGGTTACTCTTTAGTAGTGTCTATCAGTCAAGATGTACCCCATGTTTTTTACCTTTTTTCCTGCTCCCCAGAAAAATTTAATGATCCTGTGCCCATTCTGTCAGACCTCTGATCGGGCTAATGATAATAATAGCAGCAGCTAGCATTTGGGACTATAATAATACCTCACTACATTTCTGCCCTGGAGTCTCAGCATGGCAGAGAGACAGAGAGAACATTGTGTCCATGAACTTTACAGCAACAGGTCTTGGTTGTGAAGATTGAGTCTTCATTCATAAGATCTCAAACCATTTGATACTGTCTCTTTTTAATGATGAAGAAACAGGCTTAGGGGTGAATAAATGACTTGCCCAGAGTCATGCAAGTGCTAAGAAACTAAAAATCGGAAGTGAGATTTGAACTCATATTTTGTGAATCCAAAATCCATTGCTCTTTTCACTGAACTATTCTCCCCACTTTGCAGATGAGGAAAGACTCTGCTTGTCTAACTTGCCCATTATCACATATCTAGGATATGTAAGTGGCAAGATTTGAACCCAGATCTTCCATGACTCTGAGTTCCCCTGGTTATCCAGCCTACTAAGCTAGCCCTTCCCTGGTTGAACAGATTTAAATGTTGTACTTTACGTTTATCAAGTATTTTACATAAATTGTTTTGCTTTGATTCTCACCACCCCAAGAGGCAAGCAAAGCAATTATTACTAGTTCCATTTTACAGAAAAGAAAACTGAAGTTGGTCTGATAAGGAAATTTAAGCTAGCATGTTAATGATTACTAGTGGCTAAGCATTTTATCTTCTTATCTTATCTTGTACTTAACTCTGGTCTTCAGTGTCTAAATATTTCAGGGAGTGAGGTTTCCTAGAACTGCCAGGGCAGTGGGAGAGACACATTTGGATAAGGAAGGTCTGCTAGAATCCTTAAAATCATATGAGTCATACAATAATCATTGATTAAGCACCCACTATGTGCCACGCCCCGTGCTAACCAGTGAGAATACAAAGAGTGGCAAAAGACACATAGTCTATATCCTTGAAGAGCTCACACAGGTGTTTTTCTGTCCTCAAAGATGGATATGCCCTAACTCTGATAGGGTTAAAAACAATATTATCTCTCTCTTTCTCAAATTACAACAGAAGGCTTCATTTTAAATTATATCCTTCCATCCTTTACTCTCCAGAGTCCAGGATAAGAATTACTCAGATTTGAGACTCTGTATCATTCTCTCTGCTTAAAGCTTGGACTCAAGCCTTGAATATTTCCAGCTCAATAATTTAAGGAAGGACTGGGTTTCATCAAACTCCCAAAGTTCAGTTGGAAAGCAGAATGATTTGACCAGGTTCCATCTGATACTTTTGAGCAGTCTAGCCAGGGAGGCTTTTATGAGCACTTTGTTCTCCTTGGAAGAAGAGTGCTGAATAAATGGTGATTTTTTCCTTTGGAAAAAAAAAAAACACCCTACCCGTAACTATAGCAATAACAATTCCATCTCTAAGTGAAAATTATTATTGTTATCTTACTTGGCAGCCCTAGTTTCTTTCCTGTCACAAGAAGACGGAAGACAGGCACCTTCTTGGAGTCTATAAAAAGCTCACCTCTACAGAATGGTGACCAGCTGTTCTCCATCTCAGCTAAAGACAGACCCAGAGACTGTGTGGAAAGTGGGGTTACAGATGAGGATGAAGTTTCCCTGAAAGGTGCAGTTGATCCCTAAAAGAAAGGAGCTTTAACTAGGAGTAAAACCTCCCTTTCTCAAGAGACCTTTAAAAACAGCATAGTTTCTTATCTGCTTTCACCTCTTTGGGGTGGTCTTGCCTATAGGCAAGTCCCAGATAACTTCTTTATGTCTCCTTAAAGCCCTCTCATGAGAATTGACCAAGTAATTTATTGTCCAATTTCCATTTAACTAATGCTTATGAAGCATCTCAATTAGGCTCCCAGAGGCAAAAAATGAAAGCCCTGGTTCTTAGGAATCCAAATTCCTTCTGGTCAATAAATAGAAAGAATTTTCCAGATGAGAGTAGATTAACAGCGGGAGAATCCTAAAATGTCTCCTATAGGAGATGGCACCTAAATTGCGCTTTGAAGGAGGACAGAGATGCTCTCTCAACTCGTCATTTTCCTACGGTTTTGCAGGGCTTCTAGTCTTGTAATTTCACTGATATAAAGAACTTTTCCATTCCAGACCCTCACGTGCTTTCCTAAGGATATTGGGAGGTTAGGATACTTGCCCAGGTTTTCTCAGAATGTAACAAAGGAAAGGCTGAACCCCTATGTTCCTTACACAAGTCCAGTTTTAAGTTACAGCTTCCTTCTTAACCATTGTTTAGGATAGAGGTGGGAAACTTGCAGCCTTGAGGCCACATGGCCCTCTAGGTCCTCAAGTGCAGTGGCCTTGAGGCTGCAGGTTCCCCACCTCTAGTTTAGGAAAATCATGGCAGGAGCATAAACTATTTGGCTACGTAGGAACCACCAGCCTACAGAGATCTTTGAAGAAGTCATTTAATTCTATTTGTAAGTTGGGGAACTGGTTTTTGAATCATGTAGGAATTCCAATTAAAAACTGAAATTAAAATTAAACTTTCCTTAAAGTGAAGACTAAGTATGTTTGGGGTACAATTTGAGCAGATACAGAGGCAAATATCTATGGCAGGCAGGTATTTATAAACTTTTCTGTGTGTTCTCGACACCTTTGGAAACTTGGTGAAGCCTATGTTCCCCTTATCAGAATAATTTTTAAATGTATAAAATGATATGTTAGATTACAAAGGAAATAAATTGCATGGAAATACATGTGTGTGGGTGTATGAATACACATAACACATATAAACATAGATTTTTTTTTCACAGACCCTAGGTTAAGAACCTCTGTGTATAGGACAACTTTAACAAGAGATTCCATAGATATTTATGCCAGGGAGAGAAAATCCCATCTTTTCAGAGAGACTTTTTTGATATGAGCATTCCTTATTGCAGTCCAACTGCTTCATGCTTTTTCAGAGGAGTTTGCTATCCTCTGGAAAGTGCTTTCATTTGAAAATTAATGGTCAGATCTCAGCTTGGTTCTTCAGGGGTGACAATATTTTACCTCAGAGTTGACATTTACTTCTTGGCAACCCAGTCCTTATATGTTCTAATTGCAGAGCAACAAACTGTCTCCAAAAAAGGCAAAACAAAGGAGAAAAAAGGAAAAAAAGAGACTTCAAGACCCTTTGAGATCCCGTCTAATTAAAAATGCAAATTAAGAACGAAACCTCAAGTCATAAGTCCTGTTCGATCTTTCCAAAGGCACAAATTACCAGGGACTCATTGGCAGAGGAGCTGCCTTTGGTTTCAAGATGAATTTCCTAACTACCTCCCACAGGCGGGGTAGGGGGTGAGAGTAGGAGGGGGATAAAATGGTTACCAGCTCTGTCGTCCAATTAACTCTGCCACCTCTGGCATCCACAGTCTCCTTATTCTTGTTATATTACACTGAAAGTACTTTAACAGTCGTTAGTGGGCAATTACTCCTTGTTGTTTTTGCCAAGGCCCCAAGAACCATCTGTTTTCTGATCATGGGCAAACTCATCTTTGGTCTTCCCTACCCCATGTGGTGATGGTGAATAGTGACTGGGTCTCTGAAACTGTCTTGTGAGGAATTACAACAAGACAGCTAACTCCTCCTTGCTGGAGACTTTTTCAGTGTTAATTGGGAAGGGAAGTGGGTGAGAATGGGGGTGGGGGTGGGGTGGGATGGGCAAGACTCGGATACAATAGTACTCTGGCTGTGGTTGGTGGACCATTAAGGGTCCTCCAGATGGTTCTTGGCCTGGTCTCTTGCAATATTGTATGTCAAAAATGATGTCTATACAGCACTTTCATTCCCTGGCTTTGATTCACATTTTCCATATGAGATCCCTTATTGGCAACCTATCCAAAACAACGCCAATCATAGTCTAGAATTAAAGAATCTTAGAGCTGGAAGGATCTTGAAGGTCATCTTATTCAAATTCCTCCTTTTATGACAGAGGAAATAAAGCCTAATGAGAATAAATGATTTGCCCCAAGGCCCATGGCTAATTAGTGGAAGAACCAAGATTTGAATCCAGGTCTCCTAAATCCAAGCCTGGAAATTCACACTGTAGGAGTACATTGATGGTATGGGAACAGGCATACTGAACATGTAATTGGGGAAAATAAAATATTACATTTTTTAAAGAGAGTTACTTTCTTTGAAGTCAAGACACTCATAAACTCATGAATTAGGGACAAGTAGGTGGTACAGTGGATAGAGCACCAGTGCAGGAATCAGGAGGGCCTGAGTTCAACTCTCACCTCAGACACTTGACACTCATTAGCTGTGTGACCTTGGGCAAGTCACTTAACCCCAATTGCCTCATCCTGGATCATCTCCAGTCATCCTGATGAATATCTGGTCACTGAATTCAGATGGCTCTGGAGGAGAAGTGAGGCTGGTGACCTACACAGCCCTCCCTCACCAAAACAAAGTCAAGTGCAAGTCATGTCATCATTTCTCTGATGGCATGGTCTTCTTCGGCAACCAAGGATGAATACACACACACACTGAACATGAACTAAAAGATATGAATCTGAATCCCTACTATCAACTTATAAGTTGTATGATCCTGGGCAAGTAATTTACTCTTCCTGTACCTTGGTTTCCTCATCTGTAAAATCAGAATTATAATTTATACCCAACTTATAGGTTTATTATAATTAATTTTTTTTGAGAGATAATGAATCTCTGTAGAAAGGCATGGAATTGGGAGCTTGGACTGAGAAAACCCAGTCTAACTCAGTGACTAGGTTAGTCACTCCTCTGTGGGTCTCAGTTTCCTTATCTGTAAAACATAGAAGTTGGATTAGAAGATCACTCAGAACTTACTCCCTTCCCACCTCCCAAAGGAATGAAATTTCCTGTACAAGAAGAGGAGGAAGGAAGGACCAGGTATTTATCAGATACCTAATACATGTCAGGCTCTGTTCTAAGCATTGAGAATATAAAAGAAGAGAGGAGAAATAATTCATTAAATGCCTATTACGTGCCAGGCACTGTTCTAAGTACTTCACAAATATCTAATTTGATTCTTACCGCAGCCCTGTGAGGTAAGCACTGTTATTACCCCCATTTTATTGTTGAGGAAACTGAAGCAGACAGAGGCTAAGTGAATTTCCTAGAGTCACACAGCTCCTAAATGATTGAGGTCATATTTGAATTCAGGTCTTTCTGACTCTAACCCAGAACCCAACCCACTTCATCACCCGCATACATATTGGAAAGCTAACCAGTCTCCTGTATAACAAAGCTTCCAGATAAACAATTTGAGAGCAGTTGCCATGGTGTGCAGCAGATAGAGCACTGCACTTGGAGTTGGGAAGACTTGAATTCAAATTTGGTCACAGACACTTACTAGCTCTGTGACCCTAGACAAGTCACTTAAACTCTGCCTTAGTTTACTCATCTGTAAAATGGGGATAACAATAGTACCACCTACCTCCCAGGATTATTATGGCGATCAAATAAGATAGTATTTGTAGAGCGCTTAACACAGTGCCTGGAGTCTATTCTAAGAACCATGTAAATATTAGTTTTTTTTTTATTATTATCCCATATTGGAACTCTCTAAGCTCATTATTATTTCTCTAGCTTTCCAGACTTATTTCATATTGCTTTCTCCCACCCATAATCTATTCTCTAGCTATACTGGCTTATGTTCTGTCCCCATGGCATTCCATCTACTTTTCTACTTCTGTGCTTTTGCTAAAATTCCCCTCCTCTTTCTGGAATAGCTTCCCTTTTTCTCTCTTTGCATGTTGAGTTATTATTCATGCTTTAAAGACCAACTCAAATGACATGTCTTCTGTGAAACCTATCCTAATTCACCCTTCTGGTAATGACTTTCAATCCTTATATTTTTTTGGCACTCCTCAATTAATATTGCCACTTACAGACATGGCCTGAGTCATATTCTCTCTCTGGGTCTCAATATCACTGTCTGTAAAATGAGATAGCTGGATTATGTGACTTTGCCGATCCCCTCTAGCTCAACATCATTTGACTGCTTATCTATGTGTATCTAAGCCCTGACATTTATATAGTGAGTCAAGAAGGGGTATGCTAGTAAATGTTTAACAACCTGCTCTCCATTAAAAGTACCCATTGACATAGCATTAAGTTTAACCTGCATTGTTAATATTTTGTCCATCGCTTTCTTAAGTCAAGACCACCAACAAAACCCTATATGAGAACCAATTTGTAGTGACTCTGTTTCCAAGGTGTGCTCCAGCACAACCTTGGGTCATCAAGCTTTGTGAAGCAGTTATTTAGACTGTCTCATTTGAGTAAGCATGATCATTATTAATATCCCCATTTTACAGGTGATGGAAATGAGTGTGAATGGGTGAGTGACCTAATCAGGGTCATAATGCTGGTGAGAGTTTGAGGCAGCGTTCAAATCACTAGGCTAGGACACAGTACTAGAGTTTAATTCCTAGAAAGGAAGGGATTATCTTAGCTCTGTATCACCTTAAGACTTTGCATCTTGATAAACGTTAGATAAATGTTTGATAAAATGAATTAAATTACTTTCCCATGAAAGACTAGATGCTGTATATAGCCCCATGTTCAGCTCCTTTTCAGTCATGTCTGATTCTTTGTGACCCCATTTGGGGTTTTCTTGGCAAAGATGTTGGAATGGTTTGCCATTTCCTTCTCCAGCTCATTTGATAAGGAAATTGAGGCAAATAGGGTTAAGTGACTTAGTCAGGGTCACACAGCTTTTAAGTCTGAGGCCAGATTTAAGCTCAGGAAAATGAGCCTTCCTGACTCCAGGCTCAGCATCCACCATGCCACCTATCTGCTTCTATAGCTTCACTTAGGCAAGGACATTTGAATCAAGAAGTTAAGGTTGAAGTATATTATCTGGATTCTTAACTGGGAGGGACTCCATGAACTTATTTTTAAAAATTTGATAATTGTTTTCCCAGTGTAATTGACTTCCTTTGTCCTCATATATTTTATTTTATGTATTTGAAACTACTGTTCTAAGAAGGGGTCCACAGGCTTCACCGGATTTCCATAGATAGAGGCCAGTGATGCAGACAAGGTTATGAAACCCTGCAGGACTCTTCAGAGGCTGCTGTATTTTCAGCAAGTGCTGAAACCCAACAAAATATGAAGCACATGAATTGTTAGTCAGTCTTAGAAGAGGAAATTTGGTGCAGTCCTCAATCTAATCCACTCTTCTGCGTCAATAGACAAAGTGTTCTCCCAAACAATTACCTAGGGGTGAGACTTTGACTAGGAGATCTTAATCTTCAGTGACATGCATGACTGGAATAAATAACAAAACATCCTTCTGCTTGGTGATGGGTAAAACCCCAAAGACTCAATCTGGTCTTGATGAGCATCCAAGAATCTGGATGCTCACACCCCACTGTGGAGGGCTCACCATCTACAGTGCTGTGAAGGAGGTCTGTGGTTTCTTGCAATGCCTGGTTTGTTCAATTATGGGCTAAGCTAATACCCTGCTTCCTGGTGATGCTCCAGGGCATAAGCTGGCGAGCCTCTCTCCTGCATCCAGATGCCATTTCTACCATTTATGTCAGATGTATACATAATGAATAGCTAGGTTTTTTTTTGTTGTTTTTTTTGCTTTACATTTTAATACACTGTCATTTGCTACTATTGTTTTTTAGCTTTGTCTAGGACTAAGACAATCACATGTTCCAAAGAGCATGGGGTCCTTCTTACCGAACTCTTCTGCCATTATCCTGGGGACATCTACATCATTCACTCTTTCTTCCGCAATGAAATGCACAAACTGACTTAGCCACAGTGCATGGAATGAAGAAAATGATGATTTTGGAGTAGGCATCTTACTGATAATGTTTCAATGACGATTGTTAAGGACTGTACATTTTTTATTCATGAGTTTTTATTAGATCAAGCCTGAGGCTATTAAGTTTCCTATTGAATAATTCTTTGAAGAATTTACTTCAAACCTCTCCTCCCTGGAACCCCTTTGATCTTCAAATCTGGTCTGTATCTCCCCCAAACAGTGGCACATTTTTTCTCACTTAAAGGTGAGAACCATTTCATCAAGTTATATATTACTGATTTCTACTGAACTCTGTGATCTCCTTTAGCTATTTTTCCTTTATCTCCCCCTGATGCTGTCCCCTATTCCTCCAACCATAATGTCCATATGCTGACTCTTTAAGCCATATCTGATAAGGTGCATCCCTTAAGAAAAACTAATGAAAAGACTAGACAGCATGAGTAATGAAGGGTTATCTACTTGTCAATCAGTCTCAACAACCTTACCCTAGCGCAGGGTTCCTTCACTTTTTTGCATGTCTTAGATTCCTTTGGCAATCTCACAAAGGCTATGCTTTCCTCAAAATAATGTTTTGATGAAAGTGCTAAATTTCAGTTAGAATTTGGTGAAAATAAAGATATAAATATTTTTCCCATTCAAGTTCACAGACCCCTTCTCTGAAATGTACAGTCAGTTGAGCCCAGGTTAAAAGTACCCCTCCTGTAAGGGGGTATGGACTGCTATGATTTTTTTTTTAACAAGACTATTGAAGTAGAGAATATGTTGGATGGAAGGAGGAAGAGATGAAAGAACCTGTCATTTTCATTGCTTGCTTTAGGATTCAAATGTATCTTATCACTTTTTAATATCCAGAAGCATCTTGGATTGCTTGCTTTTGATTTTTTTTTTGGTGTTGGCAGGCATGCTGTGGAAAGGGAATGATCAGAAGTAAGAATGCGGTAGGATTAGAGTGGCCCTTTTTTATTCAAGTAAAGTAGTTCCTTATCCTCCCCCTCCCCCAACTTTGCTCTGTACTTAAGGAAAATATACAGGAAGCAAACCTCGATCTAAGCAGAAGATACATTCTGAGTACCCTGGAAAGATTCCAGAATAGATGTTTAAAATGTTGATGACCAGTAAATCTGCTGGATATTTGCGAATATTCATTTACTAAGTAGTTAACTACTAGGCATTTGTAAATAGTCATGGTTCTCTAGAAGATGCTGTATGGATGACCAAGATAAATGACACAGTCCCTACCTCTGAGAAGCTTTTATAGTCTAACAAGCAGTCTAGGACAAGTCTTCAAGCAGTTGTGGATAACCACTTGTTGGATGTTGTCACGGGGATTACTTTGTGTGGGGATTGGATTGACTGGCTGCTGATGTCCCTGATAAATCTCAAACTCAGTGACCCTTTGACATGTGCCAAAATAAATTATTACGCTTTGGACAATTGGGTACCACAAGGCAAGAAAGGGGAAAATAAATGCAGTGTGCCTGATACCAGAGAAGAATTCTGTCCAAAGTTCTTCACACGGGATCAGCCAAAATGTGGAACAACTGATTACAGCAGGCTTTCTGCTAAAATCTTTAGGGGTGCTAAGTAGTTATGAATCTCTTTTGTCCAAAATGTATTCTCTCCTCATCTACAATCCCCAGTTTCCTTTAAAGCTTAGCTCAGAGACACATGCTGTATGAGATTTTTCCTGATTCTCCCATCTACTAGGGCATCTCCTACCATTACCATATATTTAATTTGTTTATGCAGAGATAGTCTGTCTCTTCAGAGAGAAAGTAAGTTCCCTAAAAGTAGTGATTCTTTCACTTTGGCTTTCTTGTGCCCAGCAGATGGCATAGCCAGTGGCATAGAGTAGGGGTTCCATAAATGACTGTTGAGTGCTAAGGTAATTGTGATGTATGTGTGATATGGTGGCTAGTAGAGACTGGTCATTATTTGATGACATAGTGTAGATGAAGGGGAGGCAAGAATTGAGGTCCATCTTGTAATTTCTCCCACTCACAAGGGGGGTTTTCATGGGTATCTGTCAGCTTGGGCTGGTGCCACCCTTGTGTTCATTGTTTGTCAGAATGGGGTGGGCGAGCAATGAGGAAGCTGTGAAGCCACATCTAGTCTGTCACCAACTCTTTGAACTGTATCAGTTGAGTTTTACTCTAAAGAAAGGGGGAGAGCTGAAGAGGGAGAATGCAAGTCATATGAAAAAATGCTCTAAATCATAATTGACTAGAGAAATGCAAATTAGAACAATCTTGAGATATCATTTTGCATCTGTCTGGTTAAAATGATTGAAGGAGTAAGTGACAAATGTTGCAGGGGATGTGGAAGAACTGGAGCATGGATTCACTGTTGGTGGAATTGTTAACTTATCCAACCATTTTGGAGAGCAATCTGGAATTATGTCCAAAGAGTTATTAAACTGCCTATACCCTTTAACCTAGCGATTACCACTACTAGGTCTATTTACAAAGATGATTAGGGGATAAATAAAAAGAATCTATATGTTCTACGATATTTATAGCAGTTCTATTTGTGGTAACAAAGAACTGGAAATTGTGGAGACGCCCATCAACTGGGGAATAGCTAAACTAGTTGTGGTATGTGATTGAAATGGAATATTACTGTGCTATAAGAAATGCTGAGCTGGATGATCTTAAAAAAATGGATAGGCTTGCATGAAATAATTAAGAATGAAATGAGGAGAACCAAGAGAACATTGTATGCAGTAACAGCAATATTGTTTTAAGAACACCTTTGAGTGACTAAGTCATTTTGGCAGTTATAAAATACCCAGATTAACTACAAAGGATCTATAAAGGAAGATATCATCTGCATTCAGAGAGCTGATAAATAGAAGTGTGTATAGAATTTTACACACACACACACACACACACACACACATAGACACAAAGATATTTGGGTCTAATGGTAGCCATCTCTAAGGCAAGGAGGAGGAAAGAAAAATGGGGAAAAAAGAATATTTATTATATTTATATAATATTATATTAGATATATAATTAAATAATTAATTTATGTAATGCTATAATTATATGTGTAATTATATAATTATAATAATAAATATTATACATTTAAATGGAATAGTAAGTTATACATAATAGATTTGAAGTTGCATGTGCAATTATCTTTTTTTTCTATTCTATGTTATTGAAATACTTGTTTTATTTCTTAAGTTCAGAATAAAATAAAATTACAAAAGGAATAAGAAATTTTAAAAATTACATGTCTTTTGTTAACTCTAAGCCAAGGTAGAAGTCTAAAGAGTGGCAGGAATGTAATAAAGGACTATGGTAACTCAGATGAATGAAAGAATTCTCTAATAAATTCCCCAACTCCTTTTGAGATAGAAGTTAGCCTGGTGCCCTGAGACCACCACTGAACTGAGAGTCAGAAAAAATGATCCCAAAACTTGAATCTTACATGAACCAGCTATGTGATTTGAGGCAAGCCATTTTCCTTATTTGAGTCTTCAGTTTCCTCATCTGTAAAATGATAGTGTTGGACCAGATGATCTCAGAAGTTGTTCACAGCTCTGACATTTTTCTGTTCGATAAATCCAAAGGTAACAAATCTTCAATCAATTAACCCGCAAACCTCGATGACAGTTCAAAGCAGTGTTCCCGACACTGAGAATACACAGACAAAAAAAGGAAATATTCCTCTTCTTGAGGAACTTATATTCTGTCATTCATATAGATTATTACATGTATGAGAAAGTGGAGACACAGAAATTGACAAAACTTGGCCATCATCATGCAGTGGAAAAGGAAAGAGAGAAATCACTTAATTCATCCTCTCTTGACTCTTGACCTAGACACAGCCTAAGTCACTTTGCAGTCATATTCATCTGCAGATGAATTAAGTTGCATTTCCTCTCATGCTACCAGTAGCACAAGTTCCAAGGATTCTTTTCCACTTCTCTAGCCGGTCACTCAAGAATCTCATGATCAGTACAGTGTGGTCAGTGAAATATGGCTTATTGTAGTATTTGAAGAGTCACAAGATAACCAAGCTTGGGTCAATTTCTAACCCAATACAAACATATACATCTCTTTGAAAAAAGCTTCTGTGAATTGATGGCATAAGTCTAATCACAAAGGCAGGGACCCATCCACCCTTATTTTTTGTAAAGAGTTTGGAATTTGGCCTTTTCTAGGACTCATTGGGCTTAAGAAATGTAGACTTTTAATTGCTCCTGGATCCCAGTTGCTATCATGAAATGGAGCCAGTTCCAAAGGAGAAGGGAATATGAAGGCAAGTGAGTCATTATTAAGCTTTCCTGGAAACCAAGAATGAAGGCCTACTATAATAAAGGTCAGGAGAGAAGCAAAAGAACTGTAGCTTGCAGGGAAGGGTGGCAGTATGGTGAAGGAGAGAGAGTACCACCCTCAGCATCAAGAGAACTTGGTTCAAATGCCACTTCTGTGTGATCCCCATGTATTTATTATATGACCATAGGCAAATTACAGGGCTTTGGTTTTCTCATCTGTAAAAAAGAAAAAAGGGATAATACTTAAAGGATCATAGATACAGAGCTGGAAAGGATCTCAAAGACCAGCTAATTTAACTTCTTATCTTAACAAACAAGGAAACTGAGGTGCAGGGAGGTCAAGTCACCTGCCCACAGTCATATAACTTGTAAGCTTCAGAGGTGAGACTTGAACCTATGTATTTTGATTTCAGGACATTATCTCATAGTAGTCTTATGAGGACAGTATTTTGGAAAAGTCCAATTATTCATTGAAGCTATTATCTCATTGCTGTGGATATTAACTTCAATGGCTCACTATCACCTCCAGGATCAAATATAAAATCCTTAGGTGTTCATCCTACCCAGGTGGCATCACTCCCACCATCCCAGGCATCTTGTGCCTTCTACCTCCTCCTCTTTCCCCATAATATAATAACATTGCCTTCTTTGCTGTTCCTCCATCTCCTGATTGGGCATCTTCATTGACTATTCCCCATGCCTAGAATGCTCTCTCTTTTCATCTCTACCTCCACACCTCCCTGGTTTCCTTTAAGTTGTAGCTAAAATCTTACCTGCTACAGGAAGCCTTTTCCTTGATTCTAGTGCCTTCCCTCCGTTGATTATCTCCAGCTGATCCTGTATATTTCCTTTTTGTATGTAGTTGTTCACATGATGTCTCTCCAGTTATTCTGTGAGTTCCTTGAGGCCAAGGGTTATCTTTTGCTTTTCTTTCTATCTGCTTGGCACAGTGCTTGGCTCATAGTAGGCACCCAGTAGGTGTCTGATAACTGACTATTCCCTCCAATAGTGCCTATTGTAGTCACCTTTACCTGCCCAACACATCTCCCTGCCAATCATATCTTACTATAAATTTGCTTTGTGTGCATATATAGAGATAGGAGAGTACAAAATGTACTGGGAGTCTTCTTTTGATTCTATCCAAGTTGTCTGGATACCAATAGAACACCTGATGGTCCATCAGTTGTCCTTTACCCTTTCTAACTGACCTACATATCTTTTGCTTTTTTTCCTGTAGTCACATGTAACAGCAAGCACCCTCACACATCCAGGATGGCCTGCTAGTACAGGTTCTCAGATCTGCTTTTCTAAAAGGAAAAAAGGGTCAACAATCTTCTTTAATCAAGTATATCAACAGAGAAATGCAAGCAGAGAAATAACTAACAGACAGGGCTTCTGTCTAACCATAAGCAACAGAAACATCACAAATCAACAGACAGATCCAACTGTTTGGCCAGACATACACAGTTACCAGAGAGAGAAGCACCAACATCTGGGTTTTCAAAGCTGGGGTGCTCTTTAATGGCTACCCAGAGTCTCATCTGGCCCATGAACCTTCTTCCAAAGAACAAACCCCAAAGGAAAACCTAACCTCAGAGCATATACACACTTTTCAGAGCTGGAGGGCACAACCTTGTAACCCAGTGCTTCATTAGAAATTAACAAAAGAAATTAGAAATGAACAAAACTCTAATCAAGTTTCTCTTAATGGGTTCCACCTGAGGCCTATTAATGGGTGGGGGACATCTTTAACTCTCATTAACATTTTGTCATATGTTAATCTGATTTATTCCACTTCTTTCAAATAACCTCCCACTTAACAGTGAACTACATCCTGCTCATGCTCACTGTACATCTCTTCACTTTTTTGTGATCAGCTTTCATTCTTCAGAAACTATTATGTTTCATGACTTGAAGATACCTTAAAAGTCCTCCTCCAATAAGTTGTCTTCCACACTATGTCAAAATCATATGAAAGTCCTTGAAAATATAATAGAAACAAGTCTCTTTGAGCATCTAATCATTCATATCAAGGAAGGCATAAAATAAGATGATTCATCAGAAGTATTTTCCACTGTCAAGAGGATGTTAAGTACAGAGCCTAAGTCAAAGAGAGTTTTCTTCTATGGGGACAGATCCTCTAGGTGCTTTCATTCATGGTTGAAGTTTTGGAAAGTGCAGTAATCAGTCAATAAACACTTAATGCTTTAGTAGGCTATGTGTCAGACATTCTTCTAAGGACCGAGGTTACAATGAAAAACAAAAATATTGTCCCTTTCCTCAAAGAGCTTCTATTCTAATGAGGAGTGACATCACACCCCAGAAGATTCAAAAACCCTCCTAAATGACATCTAAAATCATATAAAAGAGTTTGATTTAACTATCCGCATAGGAAAAACAAAAGTGGATGTCCATCCAGAGTGTAATATGTAGGTAGAGGGTCTCCTGGAGCTCACCCAGCAGTACATAGACCTTGGATAGACCATGAAAATGAACTAAATTCAGAATTGAATAAGAGGAAGGGAAATGAGATGAATGAATTACCTTTGGGAAATTATACACTTTTAGAAATGACCATCAAGCCTCTTTTTGAAACAAAGACTCATTTTTTTATACAAATGGTCTTAGGGTGATATTCTTCTCTGAAATTATAGGACTTATTACCATGATAGAAGCTCCTTCTCAGTTCTGAAGTAGAAAGAAACAGCTGTCTGGCTTGAAGTCCCTAGTGAAGAAGAAAAGAATCACTGAGAAGATGTCTCTTGACAAGATTCCCAGAAGAAGAAAGGACAAGTCCTGAATGAATTGACCCTATATTTTTTTGCAATATTTTGGGTCTAGGATCATAGTATTTGTAGCTAAAAGAAGTCACAGAGTTCATCTAAACATGTACTTCTTAAACCTTTTCTCCTTGCCACCCCTTTAGCAGTACTTAAACTGTGCTAAAGCAAGTCTCTTATTTGTTAGGAAACTCAGGACTAGAAAGATTAAGTGACCTGTCCAAGGTCACACAAGTAGCAAAGAGCAAAGATGGGATAATTAGGTCACATTTAAAGTGACCCAACAATAATTGCCTTTCCATTCCTAGTTTATTCATAGTCTGTTCTTCAGATATCTCTGGGGGTTAAAGGTAAAATAAGACCCTCTGAAAAGCAAACTCTACCCTAAATTCACGGTGACCATTTCATTACCCTCTAACCACCTGGAGAGCAACGCTGGTCATTCTTGAAAACAACTTGGAACAGCTTCCCTCCCCTGCCCCAACCAATTATTAAAGTATACATTCTTTTTGAAGAACAATACCACTCCTAAGTCCTAGCCCCAAAGAAATAGATGCATGAGGAAATAGCAGCTCTTTTATAATGCAAAGACATAGAACCTAAGGGAGTATTGTTTGGGAAGTGACTGAACAAATTATGACTAATAAATGTATTGTAATACTATTGGGTGAAAGGGACAGTTTCTGAGAAACCTAAAAGACTTGTATGAAATAATGCAAAGTGAAGTAAGCAGAACCAGGGGAACAATCTATACAGCAATAATGTTATGAAGACAAACAACTTTGAAAGATTTAAAAACTTTGATCCATGCAATGATGAATCACAATTCTAGTGGCCCTAACGATTCATGCTACTCACTTCCTGACAGAGAAGCGTGGACTCTGGGTGGAGAATGAGACATATTTTTGAATGTGGCTGACAGTGGATATTTTTTAAAAATACATATTTGTTACAAAGGTGTTTTTTGTTTGTTTTTGTCTTTTCCAGAGTTAGTTAGGAGGGGAGAGAAAATAAATTGAGCTTAATTGAAATAGTAATATAATTGTCTTTAAAAAGGAAGTAATTTTGGAATAATTGAGAGTCATGGTATTAGGAGGCTCCTATTAAACTGTTGTTCTAGTAATAAGCACAAGCATTGCTGGTGTTGTGTTGATTTATCTGACTGATGGAGAGTAGACAGCACAAGCATTTGAAAAACGAATAAATGTGTATTGTAACAATGAACAAATGAATCCATGGTCTAGCTTTCTAATGATAACTTTGTTTCAATGAACTGAAAATGCTTAGCGAGTGTCTTCCTCAAAGCTCGTTGGAACTCAAAATAATCGCACCCATTTCTCTCAGAGATAACATGAAAGATCAAAATGAAGTAACTACAGCAAGGTTATATATTGACAAAGACAGAAACTGTCCTCTGCAAGGTCTTTTGGGGGTCCTTAGATGAAGGGCTCATGAGTCTACTTTAAAAATGAAACTAGTGTCTCTGCTGCAGAAACTCATTGATGTCTTGTTGAAATTTATGGATCGAACATTTCCATTTGACATTTAATTCAACTGTCATTTATTAAATAACTGACATGTGCAAAGTCCTGTACTTGTTTCGTGTGAATTTTTCTTTTTGTCTCCCCATTTAATTGTAAGCTCTTTAAAGGAAAAGACCACTTCCTCTGATTTTTTGGTATCCTTGATGGAACCTCATGTAACGTTTAGCAAAAGTGGGCATTCAAGAAATATTTGTATAAAAGGGCAGGTGCTGCTGGACCCAAGCAGCTGTGGTACTATGTTCTTTTCCTTTCCTCTGAGGGAATCAGCTCACTGGACCGACCCTCTTGGTGCCAAGGTTTCAACTTGGCAGAGCTTGATCACCTAAATGTTGTGCCAGATTCTTTTGTCTCCCTGGCTATTTGCAGGGGCATATGGGTAAATGTTTTAAAAATGCACCCCAGCACACTTTTAAGTTTAATCTGTATTTTTAACATTTTCTGCATCACTTTCTTAAATCTAGACAATAAAAAATATCAAACCTGGATTTATAACATTTGCTAGTATCCTGTGTAATTGCTTACACAGAGAATTTAACAATAGGTTCTCTCCAGTTTCAGTTGCAACACAACACATTCTGTTACAACACATTCTGTCTCTTCAGATCCTCACCTTGCATCCCTGGGAAAATGGCTAGAAATATACATTTGGTTCTTATCTAGGTTCTCCCCCTAAAAGGGATAGAAAGGTACTCACTGTACAATAGGAATCAGATATATGCCCAGGATCTATTTCTTCCATATAAACTCAATGGTAAACACAAAAGACTCTGGCAAGCAAGCATTAACAAAGACTGAAAACAAAATACGGTAGCATATAACTACTGTTATACTCCCCCAAGAGGATAAGCCTTAAATATCTGAATGTGAAACAGTCTGTGAGACTGCTGAATAGGAATTTATATTTCACCTCAGCTTTGTCCTAGCCAAAAACACTCTCTAGGGAAGACAGGCCAAGAGGTAAGCTCCTACTCCATTAAGAGTCAGCTTCTCTGATAGAGATGTATGCCCTTGCTACCAGTCAGCTCCAAACAAGAAACCTAGAAAGTCTGGGTCTTTCAGACTCATTAGGTTGTCTCCAAGGTTGTACACATCTATCTGGAGAATGCTGTTTGGTCACTTTAAATCACCAAAGAAATACAAAGGAAAAGAGGGGATCCAAAAGCTCAGGTTCAAATTCACTTAGCTGAACTCCCTATTTTTGCAGCCATGTGGAAGGTAGTAGGGTGAAGAAGACTGACTGACTTTTTCCCAACCCTCAGATTAGTGGAGGAGTTGAAGGAGGAGAGAAAGCCAGTCTCTCTGCTGTTTGAATTTGTGTTGCCCATCTCCTCCCATCACAGGGCAAAGGGACCGATAGGAGATTATCTCATCTTTCCAAAGTGTCCAAGCCCATCAGCGCCACGTGAGCACGTGGCTGTCTCATTCTTCCCATATTAAAGGGGAACAGTCCCAGTTATTTTGTCAATGAATCCACACTTTCAACTGTTTCTGTCAGGTAAAATATGAGGTTCAGTAGTTATTTGGAAGAACAGATTTTGTAAAAGGTTGACTTCCAAAATTCTTTGAACCCAAGACAGTGTTCTTCCTGATACTTGGATCCACGCCTGGTGAATTAATTTAACTTCTGGTGAACTGTTTTTACTACTTTGTACCCCCAATTCCTAGGAACTAGAATTCAACTCCTACTTCATGTTCTAGCTGTGGACATAACAAAGGAGAACATAGAATGAAGTTCGAAAGGGTGGGTGAAATCAGTGAGGCTTTAGCAGAGCCAGAGTAATAGAATGACCTGTCCCCTAGGCCTGCAATATGTTCCCTCTTCATCTTTCTTTCTTACTGTCCCTAATTTCCTTCAAGGCTCAGCTCAGTGGTCACCAACTATGGGGAGCCTTCCCTGATATTTTCTCTACCATTCACATTACCAGGTATTTGCCTGTTTACACATTTTATTCACTCAGTAGAGTATAAACTCCTTTAATGTGAGATCAGTTTGTCACTTTTTTTTATCCTCAAAACCTTTTTTTTGCACAGGTTAGATACTTGATAAATGACTATTAGACTGCACTGGACTGGAGAATTGGATTGGATTGGGGAAGGCTTCTTAAAAGAGATGAGGTAGATTTTGAATTGATAACTTCAGACTCTTGATAAATATAATGGACATGAAAAAGAAGTTCAAGTCAGGGAACCACCTGATTGAGACCATGGAGGTGAATAGCACTAATGAGGCAGAGAGGAGAAAGGTGGATCAAGGCGGAGAGGGCTACCGATGGGGAGCAAGAAAGCTGGCTAAGTGGAGTGGGGCTCGTATTATGGAGGCAGGCAGAGAGGTTTAGGTTGTAAAGTCATAATATTAAAGAATGTTACAGCTGGAACTCTGAGAACATGAAGTCTAACCTCTTCATTTACATGTGGAGAAATGGTAGCTACTCTTCCTACAATACTTTGCCTTTAATAATGTGCTTCCTGTGAGTTATGATGTATTATTATTCATTTTGCAGATGAAGGAATCAAAGCCTAGAAAGAGATACTTCACCTCCTAATGTAGAGGGGGAGTTATGACTGGCCAAAAAAAAAAATACCCAAAAAACCAGGTCAAGGCTCCCAGTACAGGTTGAATCAATATCATCTAGCCCTTATAATTTGTTTTACTTTCCCCTTATAGCCTAGCATGATTTTGTTATTGTTTGAGACAACCAGAGTTAAGTGACTTGTCCAGAGTCACACAGCTACCGACATGATTGTGAAGTATTATGTATAGGCTTGTATACACATACATGCTTCTAGTATATATTTACACATATGCATATACAGGTACATATATTTATACATATATGTAATGAACAGTCCTGGGAGGTACTGAGCTCCCTTCATTGAAGGGCTTCAAGCTAAGACCAGAATGTTTATTTCCAATGTAATCCATAAATACCTTGTTTGTAGGTTTGTTTGTTCAGTTTTTTGGCATGTTGTCACTCCCAACAGACTGTGAATCTTTTAGAGCAGGGACTGTCTTTTACATTTCTTTGTATCTCCAGTGCTTAACAAAGAGTATTTACAATTTTAGTCATTTTTTTTCAGCCATGTCCAAGTCTCCATGACCTCATTTTGGGTTTTCTTGGTAGAGATACTAGAGGGGTTTGCCATTTGCTCTCCACTTCATTCAATAGCTGAGGGAACTGAGGCAAACAAGGTTAAGTGACTTGCCCAGGGTCACACAGCTAGCAAATGTCTGAGGCTAGATTTGAACTCATGAAGAAGAATCCTTCTGGTTCCCATCCCAGTGCCCTGCCCTCTACACATAGTAAGCACTTAAATGTTTATTGATTGATTGCCTATTTTAGTGGGATATGTTATACAGTAGTATTCCTTTCAGGTATGGGTTGGACTCTAAAGTTGAGGAAATCCATTCCAATTTTAAATTTCTATAATTCTATGGTATTGGTGAAGAATGGTTTTCCCCTACTCAAATGTATGAACACATACATAGATACAGAGTAGGAGAGGGAAAAACACTCAGAGTATTTACTATTTATAAGAACGTTCAGCAATATTCTGGTTTTTTTTTTGTTGTCATTACACTGTTTCTGATGATAACCTTTAGCTTTGTGCCTTTTCCTTTAACTGTTTCTGGATGGAGCCAGCAAACCCACTTAAGCTGAATAAATACTAGAGGTGATAAGTAGCCATCGGCGCCCTTCTCCACACAGAGCCCAAAGACCTGGCTCAAGAAGAGGTTGGGTCAGCAGCAGCCCTCTCCCCTCCCTGGTCACCCTGTTAATGGAGCATTATTTCTCCAGTCCAGTAAAAGATGCTTTCCGTTGCAGGCTTTCCCAAAAGAGACTACTTGATGGAAGAGCACAGTTCTTTGTGCAGAAGGACTGTAAGCTGTGCCTAGTCTGGACTGAGCTCTGAGATTGGGAGGCTGTAACGGTAGCACTTTTTGAGAGTTCAATTAATAAGGTTTCCTAGAAGCTGCCAAAGTCCAGCTACAGTAATTATCTAGTGAGTATGCTGAATCAGCTAATATAAGCTTCCCCAGTCTTGTTGCTAATTAGACTCCAGCCTCTCATCTTGTTAATAAGTTTTCAGTTCATTTGCATGCATAAAAGGGGGGTGGAGGAAAGAAGACACAATTCACCTTCAACATGTGGCCTTCTTTATTTATTAAAATGTGCAATCTTTTACTCTGGCTCAGATATCTATTTGTACTGCATCCTGTGAAAAGGTTTGAAGAGAATTCAGTGCCCACTGTCACCTTCAACTTTCCTTTTTCTTCCTCTTTCTCTAGCACCCCTCTCTAATTCTTTCTCCATCAAGTCGGTAGTGTGATTCGAAAAGCATTAGAATCATGAGAATGTTAAAGCGAGAAGAGCCCTTAGAAATCACTTGGTGTAACCACTTTATTTCACAGATGAACTGAAGCACAGGAAGTCAATTGACTTGGCCAAGGTCATGCGCACAACTAGTTAGAGCCAGAACTAGAACACAGGTTTCCTAGCTCCCAGTGCCATTCTGTCCTCATGGCATTCTGGTTCTGTGTCACATTTATGGAATCATGGAGCTAAATCCTATTTGGTTACAATCACTTATCAGATATCAATCACTTTACCAATCGCCTCTGTTCTCTTACACCTCAAAATTAGAAAGAGCTAGATGAACATAGTCTCTTCAATCCTGTACTTGAAACATTGCTCTTTATGTAGCAGTGAAATGCTCTCCTTTTGTGGGTAGAATGCAGCACTTATTTCCATGACACATATTACCTTTGTCTTCCTGGGAAAGAGAAGAAAGTAAAAGATCATTGTATACATGGTTCCAAGGGTAGTGAGTGGAGAGGTTGTAAAGGAAGAAAAAAAACCTGTTTTTCTTTCTTAGCTTTGCTTAGGGTGGTATTTACTTGAGAAAGAGAGAGGATCAGATGATTTTGTATTTATTCAAAACACTAAAAAGAAAAGAAAAATCTTTTGTATTATTGGGTGTATTGATATATAGAGATAACACACATAAATATGCATACATATAGGCGCACCATGCAGTATTCCAGTGGATTTGTGATCAGTTGATGTAGGGATTCCTACCAATTCCACAAATCACAATCCAGTCATGCATATCCATCTTGTGTGATCTTTGTCTGTGGTGTCCCATAAGCTTGCAATAGGGAATCCATTCAAAGTACTGTGGACCTCTTACAATGCATCTTTACATTGTGTGTATATCAATGGAGCACATGGTCTATCCATTGGTTATGTATGCCTCACGCTTGCCATGTGACTGAGCCCTTATTTTTCACAAATACTTCTTTGGTGACATCCCCTGCTGTTTCTCTCTTGTAACTGTGTGATTGTAATATGTTGCATCTTGCTCACACCCACCATGTACTTCTCCAGTGCCCTTTGGGTGATGCTCCATTTTTAATTCTTCAAAGGAAATAGCATTATATATATATATATATATATATATATATATGTATGTATGTGTATACATATACATTAGTTATATATTATATGTATACATATAGCATATGTAAGCATGCATATGTGTACTTATGTATCTATTTTTATCTCAGTTCATAGCATATCAAAAGAACCTTAGGGACAATATATCCCAACCCATTTCTGAATAGGAATCTATTCTATGATATCCCCCTCCTCAAAGTGCCTATCCATTTAAATATCTCTAGTGATGGGGAACACACAAACACACACACACACACACACACTCTCTCTCTCTCTCCCTTTCTTTATTCATCCTTCTCTTCCTCTCTCTCCCTCTTCCCTTATTTCTTCTCAGAAATACATATGCACACACAGATATAACTGCCCTCCCAATCAATAGGGCATACAGTAAGAGCATTTATATTTTTTTTTTGAGGTAGTGTTAAACTTGCGCTGATTCATTCACATTCACTCCCTCATTCCTCCTCTGAACTAAGGAGGACATGTATCCTCAGATCAGTGTTGGTATAATAGAGAAGCATTGAAAAGGACACCATATAAGATATGTATGATCAAAAAGAAATCATGTAGTAAGAATGAGAGATGATTGTTAGCTTATGAATTCCGTTAATAGCTTTGTGATAGCAAGAAAACATGAGGAAGGGAACCAGCATATTGGGTGGATGCCTGTGGGAAAAATATGGGAGGACATAGAACAGGTTCATGCTGTATAGGCAGAAGTGAATGAATTGCAATCTATATTCACAGATTTTCACAGAGACAATACTTACATTGATAACATTACAGATACACTAAAGTATTGTAACTGAGAACCCATTAAGGTTTCACTTACATAAAATTTACTTTTTTAAACATGAAAATGTTATGTATTGACCAAATAGGAATAAGATATTATTGCATATGTGTTTATGTGTTTACCAGTTCAAAGACCCTCAAGTTCCTCATTAAATTCAGTTCTATGAACATTTATTGATTCCACACTATGTTTGTGTTAGGTTCTACAGATCCCAGAGTAGTGACTATTAGACAGTTCCTGCCCTCCACGGTATTACAGTTTCATGATGGAGAGAAGATATACACACAGACAACTTCAGGAAAATTAGAATATGATAGTTTCACATAAAAATACAACAATAAATGTGCTCTGTGAAAGATTCAAGAATATGAGGAGAATTAGAAAAGGTTCATAGAGGTGGTGGTCCTGAACAATGTACAGAAGGATTTCAGTCTTAACAAGATTGAGAATTTGACAAGAGCATCTTCCATCTACAGGAAATGGCATAAGCAAAGATAAAAGCAAGAATTGATGATGAGTTTGAGGACCAGCCAGTCAACAGGCATTTTTAAAATTCCTTCTATGTGCTAGTACTGGGCTAAGTATTGAGGAAAGAAAGAAAGAAAGAAAGAAAGAAAGAAAGAAAGAAAGAAAGAAAGAAAGAAAGAAAGAAAGAAAGAAAGAAAGAAAGAAAGAAAGAAAGAAAGAAAGAAAGAAAGAAAGAAAGAAAGAAAGAAAGAGAAAGAAAGAAAGAAAGAAAGAAAGAAAGAAAGAAAGAAAGAAAGAAGACAATCCCTACTCTCAAAAAACTCACAAATGGTGGAAACAACATGCAGGCAACTATGTACAAATAACATATGTACAGGATACATTAGAAATAATCAATGCAGGAAAGACACTAGTATTCCAAAAGGTTGGGAAAACCTGGTAAAAGTTAAGTCTTTAGCTGGGATTTGAAGGAAAGTAGGAAAGTGAGGAGGCAGAGATAAAGAAGGAGAGATATCTAGTCATGGGAGACAGCCAGGGAAAATGCCAGGAGTAGGGAAGAGTCCCTTGTTTGAGGAACCACAAAGAGGCTGGCATTACTGGATTGCAGACAACAATTTAATTTACTAGGGAGTTGTTGTGCTTCTGCCTTCGAACTTGAAGAGGACCATGATATCAGGAAGAAGCTGTAACTTGCAATTGAATTGGATATGAGAGTACAGACTACATGAAAGACTATCAGGAAATGAGGTGGAAAACCTAGTTTGGAACCAAATGGAGAGCACCATGATTGCCAGGCTAAGGAATGTAGACTTTATGAATTACACAATACAGAAGCATTGAAATATTTTGATAAGAGGAAAGATATTATATCAGAATCTCAGGCTTACTTGATCACAATTAGATTGTAGATTTCTTCAAGGCATTATAAGGATAAGGATATAGGCTGGACCTGTGTTGGTTTTTTTTTTGGTTTTTTTTTTTAAATTAAATTTATTTATTTAACTTTTTACATTCATTTTCACAAAATTTTGGGTTCCAAATTTTCTTCCCATTTATACCCTCCCCTCACCCCAATACACCAAGCATTTTAATTTTCCCTATCACCAATCTGCCCTCTCTTCTATCAGCCCTCCCTTCTCTTGTCCCTATCTTCTCTTTTGTCCTGTAGGGCCAGATGACTTTCTATTCCCCATTAACTGTATTTCTTATTTCCTAGTAGCAAGAACAATACTAAACAGATGTTCCTAAAACTTTAAGTTCCAAATTCTCCCCATCCCTCCCTCCCCACCCATTCCCTTTGGGAAGGCAGGCAATTCAATATAGGCCGTATCTGTGTAGTTTTGCAAATGACTTCGATAATAGTTGGGTTGTGTAAAACTAACTATATTTCCCTCCATCCTATCCTGCCCCCCATTGTTTCTATTCTGTCTTTTGATCCTGTCCCTCCCCGAGTGCTGACTTCAAATTGCTCCCTCCTCCCATTGCCCTCCCTTCCATCATCCCTCCCTCCCTGTTTATCTCCTTCTCCCCACATTCCTGTACTGTAAGATAGGTTTTCATACCAAAATGAGTGTGCATTTTACTCCTTCCTTTAGTCGAATGTGATGAGAGTAAACTTCATGGTTTTTTCTCAGCTCTCCTCTTTTTCCCTCCACTACAAAGTCTCCTGCCTGCCTCTTGAATGAGAGATAATTTACCCCATTCCATTTCACCCTCTCTCCTCCCACTACATTTCTCTCTCACCATTTATCTTAATTTCTTTTAAGATATGGTCCCATCCTATTCAATTCATTGTGTGCTCTCTGTCTCTGTATGTGTGTGCATGTGTGTATGTGTGTGTGCACGCACGTGTGTACGTGTGTGTGTGTGTGTGTATGTGTGTGTGTGGTCCCACCAACTACCCAGATACTGAAAAGTTTTAAGAGTTACAAATATTGTCTTTCCATGTAGGAATGTAAACAGTTCACCTTTGGTAAGTCCCTCATGACTTCTCTTTGCTGTTTCCCTTTTCATGCTTCTTCTCATTCTTGTGCTTGAAAATCAAATTTTCTTTTCAGCTCTGGTCTTTTCATCAAGAATGCTTGAAAGTCCTCTGTTTCATTGAAGACCATATTTTTCCCTGAAGTATTATACTCAGTTTTGCTGGGTAGGTGATTCTTGGTTTTAGTCCTAGTTCCTTTGACTTCTGGAATATCCTATTCCACGCCCTTCGATCCCTTAATGTAGAAGCTGCTAGATCTTGTGTTATTTTCACAATACTGGAATTGTTTCTTTCTAGCTGCTTGCAATATTTTCTCCTTGACGTGGGAATTCTGGAATTTGGCCACAATGTTCCTAGGAGTTTCTCTTTTTGGATCCCTTCCAGGTGGTCATCGGTGGATTCCTTGAATACTTATTTTGCCCTCTGGTTCTAGAATATCAGGGCAGTTTTACTTGATCATTTCATGAAAGATGATGTCTAGGCTCTTTTTTTGATCATGGCTTTTAGGTAGTCCCATAATTTTTAAATTGTCTTTCCTCGATTTATTTTCCAGGTCACTTGTTTTTTCCAATGAGATATTTCACATTTTCTTCCATTTTTTCATTCTTTTGGTTTTGTTTGGTGATTTCTTGGTTTCTCAGAAAGTCATAAGCCTCCATCTGTTTCATTCTAATTTTGAAAGAACTATTTTCTTCAGTGAGCTTTTGAACCTCTTTTTCCATTTGGCTAATTCTGCTTTTTAAAGCATTCTTCTCCTCACTGGCATTTTGAACCACTTTTGCCAATTGAGTGAGCCTATTTTTCAAGGTGTTATTTTCTTCAGCATGTTTTTGGGTCTCCTTTACCAAGGTATTGACCCATTTTTCATGCTTTTCTTGCATCTCTCTCATTTCTCTTCCCAGTTTTTCTTCACCTGTCTAACTTGATTTTCAAAATCCTTTTTGAGCTCTTCCATGGCCTGAGCTCATTGGATATCTATTTCAGATGTTTGGGATATAGAGGCCTTGACTTCTATGTCTTTCCCTGATGATAAGCATTGTTCTTCCTCATCAGAAAGGAAAGGAGGAAACATCTGTTCACCAAAAAAGTAACCTTCTATGGTCTTATTTTTTTTCCCTTTTCTGGGCATTTTCCCAGCCAGTTACTTGACTTCTCAGATTCCTTTCATAACCCACCATGCCTCAAAATCCACCCAGCTGGTGTTTGGGGTCTGAGATTCAAATGCTGCTTCCTAGTCTCAGGGCTTTCAATGAGGGTGGGGCTGCTATTCAATGTGAGCTTAAGTTCTGGTGCTGGGGTGGGGGCAGGGCCACCTCCCAGGCTCAGTTCCCTCAGGGGCTTTATGCAGAGACCTTCAGTAATGGCCCTGAGCTCCTGTCTACTCCGGGAGTCCTGGGCTGCTGCTGCCTCTGCTGCTGCCTCTGCCGCTGCCTCTGCCACTGCCTCCTGAGGGGGCCCGAGTGACAGAGACACCTGCTCCCCTCTCGGCCAGCCCAGAAGTCTCTCTCACTGACCTGTAGTGCCTGTGGGTGGAGGGACCTTCGCGGCTGCTGGAGATTCTGTCCCTGAAGCCTGCTCGGATCTGCTCCTCTAGGGCCACGTGGCCAGGGCAGCACAGGGGTGAGCTCCATGTCCGGAGCATGACAGACCCCTGGGGACGGCTTTCCAGGGCTCTCTGGAACAGAAATCTCCTCCACTGCGTTGGCGCGGGCTTGCTCTGCTCCAGAACTTGTGGGGAGTTTTTTTACAGGAAATTTATGGGTTGTGGGTTCGGAGCTAGCATGCAGTGAGTCTTTCTACTCTGCCATCTTGGCTCCTCCCCTGGCCCTGTGCTTTAATTAGTATATGCACATTCCCATTGAGGAACCTTTCTTTGCCTATATAGGTAAATGCCTTCTCCACGGTTTTTCATCTTAGAGAGTGGTAAGGGTGCTCTATTTTTAGTTCCTAAGTGCCTAGCACAGGTTGTCTACTCTAGGGTCCAACAAAACCATTAACCAATCTCTGGAGATACTTCTTGCTCTCTTTCCTTTATGTCTTTGCATATGTCATTCCTTCTTTGTGAAATCCTTTCCCACTCCAACTCTGCTTTTTGAAAGTCTACTCCTTATTCTTCTTCTTGGTCTGGTCCAATGCTGATTCCTCCATGAAATCATTTATTCATCATAGTCTAATGAAAAGAACCTTGCACTGGAAATCAGAAGAGCAATTAAATCTTTGAGTTCATGAATAGAAGAGTAATCTTGGAGCCATCATTCAGCTTCTCTGAACCTTAGTTTCCCTGTTAGCATAATGAGTATAAAAATACTCAGAATACTTATTTTACAAGTATTTTTATGAGGATTAAGTGCAGTAATGTATATAAAGTGTGTTTGCAAATCTTGAAGTATATTTGACTATTATTTGTCATTACTATTATCTCTATATCCCCCTTACTATAGTGCCTGGCACTTAACCTTAGGCAAAGTAGACATTAACAAAATATCCCTTAAATGACCAAGTGGTTTTAAGTGAGTCATGTATACTTACCCCATGCTTTAAAGCAGTCATTTCTAAACTTTACATAGCAAAGTCTTACTTTTAAAACAAAACAGCACATTGTCATCTTGAACACCTTTCATAAAACAACCTACACTTATAGTTTTCTCAGTTTATATTCTATTCAAACAAGTAAAAATTTATTATAATTTTTATAACAATATAGGAGATACTAGTTGTTGCCCTGCATAGTGCACTGGACCCCAAGTTGGGAAGAACTGAGTTCAAATTTGACCTCTGACACATTATCTACATGGCCTCAGGTAAGTCTGTTTGTCTTAGTTTTCCTCTAGAATGGGGATAATAATAGTACCTGCTTATGAGGGATAGTGTGAGAATGAAATGAAATGATACCTATAAAACTCTTAACATGATACCTGATGCATAGTAAGAACTATATAAATGTTAGTTTTTACTACCACTGCTACTGCTCCTGCTATTACTACTACTACTACTATTAACAAAGCAATCTTAAACATAAAATGAAAACAACTTGGCATATAGGTATTTATTCAATGATACAGTCCTTTAAAATTTTTATTTTTATAACATCTAAATAATAGCAATAATATTGTCAATATGATGGATGGGTAGACTCACTTTTTTGGCACAAAGTTTCTTAAAACACAAAGTCATTGATGACATTGTACTCATAGTGCTTTCTCAACGACTAATCAAGAAAGTTATTTTTGTCTTTGTAATCAATATACCAGAATATTGCTTTTGAAACAAACAAACAAAAATTACAAATGGCAGGAAAGTTTGTGTCACTTTGTTTCACCAACAAGTATTTCTTCACCTATCACCAGAACAAAACAATTCTAGATACAAATGCCTGTTTAAATATACTATCACAGGGCAAGTTTAGCAATCAAATCTGTCAATCATTCTTATTCAGCTGGAGTATGACCAAATATAGCATATATGTTTATGGCAATTGGGTTTCTCCTCTATTCTTACTGAAAAATAGGTAGACCTTTAATTAAAATGAGAATAACTTTTTTAAACAAGTCAAGTGATTAAAAAACTATATATTATTTCATTTTTAAATCAGGGTGTTCAACTGGGAAAAATGTTTAAATATTGATTGGAAATTTGTATCCACATTCTTTAAATTTATCTTTCTAGATGAGAATGTGAATCATCTTATTCTGATTTAGAGTACTTTCTTTAAAGTCCCCTAAAATAAATTTAATGAAGATATTTTTATTATAAAATTAACTTTATTGTTATCACAGGCAATTTCTTCTTTCAGTTCAAAAACTCTTTGAGGTGCTTTGACATGAAAAAGAAAAGACCAATGTATTTCACAGTAGCATAGAATTTTTCTATGCACTTCTCTAGTATCCTCACTCAATTTTGCAAAAATAAATAAAAAAGCAGAACAAAAACACCTTTCTTTTAATGGACTGCTAATAAAAGTTTATTACCATTATAAAAATTAAAAAAACCTGTAGATAGCTCTTCACTCATATTTCTTGATGAAAATTATTCTCTTGGAAATATGCAATTTTCATGAAACAACATATTTTAAATTTGTGTTTGTTTCTTCCTGGCTTTAAATAAATATCAACATCATAGAGCATAATGCATCCCTCACGTTATGCTAGTTTCCTTAAAAATTCCATTAATTATATTGAAAATATTTCATGATATGATATTGCCATTAGTAAATATGCAAAGTAACAAATCTTCTGTAACATCAGTTTTCAAAACTTTTCATACATATGCATCCAAACGAGCGTCTCTAACTACATTCGTTGCTTCATACATTTGAAATGTAAAATAGGAAATTTTTAGTTTCCCAATTAATTGATCAGACTTAGCTTCTCTTGGACATGTTTTTGTTTTTTAAATCTGGTTTGGATCCTGAAGCAGCAAGGACAGTAGCAACAGCAGCAGCAATTATAGCAGGAAAATGACTGCTCATAGACTCAGAAAGGAAAACATATTATATACTCATCAATGATGTAGCGTTAGAACCTTACTTAAAATTATAACCAATAAAAGTTTACAATTTTTATATTTAAATTTTATTGTTAAAAACCTCAAATGCTTGTCTACAACTATTCTCAAGTTATCTCATGAAAAATAAGATCATGACATTTTGGGAAGTCAGCTTAGTGCATTTTCTTTACAAAAATGACTGATGTTAAGAAATGTAACAGGAATCGTGGCGCTTTTAACTTTCAAAGAGACACAATTTACCTTCAAGTTTAGGAATTTCACGTCCAAAGGAAGTAAGAACAGAAATTCATCTGTGACAGCCTCCGTCAACTTGTGGCAATAGTGGCAGGTTATACCTATGTCAAGATTTGGCATGTATTGACTCATACGTGACCTCATTTGCATATGTTGTATTAAATAATTTCTCTGACACATTCACTATCATAATGAATTAGCTATTTTAATCTTGCTTTTGTTGACTTTGATCTACTCTTAGTTTGCTTTGAAAAAAAAATTGATATATTTCTGTCAGAGTTGAACAAACATAATTTCCAGTATTTTTCATCATTAATTTGTACTGTTCCAAGAGCTGCTTGCCTTAATACTAACTTCATTATTTAAAATATTGAGGAAGTTATGGAGGATGTTGCTATTCTCTACCTGATTATTACTATAAAGTATATGATTCTTTGAAAAAGGAAGTGGTGGGCACTTTGAGAGGAAGAGATGATATCAGCTTGGAGTGAGCAACTGATAAGGAGAGGATAGATGAACACGTCTGAGATACAGCCTAGGTTTAGGAAGAGTGAATTTTAGAATTTAGAGATTATATAGATAGGATCGCATGACCCAATATTATATATAGGGTAAATTATCTCAAGAAGGATGGAAGTTTCTCATGAATAAAATTCTGAAAGCACAAAAATAATTCTAAAGAGACAGAAGAAAGGGGGTAGTATGAAGAGAGTGGGTTTTTTTTAGTCATGTACAGAAAAAAAGTTACCAGGGCAGGTAACTGAAAATGAAAATGAGTAACATAGTCCTATGAGAAAGAATATTGTCAAAGTGCTAAAAATTTCTGCAAAATTTGAGACTGCCAGTTGATTATAAACAACTAAGTGAGTTTTTTGGTTTCTTTTAAAAGATATATAAAGGGGGTAAAAGAAAGAACAAAGTAAGGATAAGACTATACCTCAGCTTGGATTGTAAGATCAATCAATCAATTACCAATACTTATTATGAGCATACTATAGGCTAGGCTCTATGATAGATATATAGAATACAAAGGAAAAAACTGGAAAAAAGCTCAGTTCCTGTTTTCAAGAAGCTTATGTTTTATCATGAAAAGAAACATGTATATATATGTATATATATATATATATATACATATATATATATATGTGGTGGAGGGGAAGCAGTATATCTCAGTATACTCTAAGAACTTGCAAATGTGATTGTAGAGCAGTTCAGAAATTAAGAAAAATAGGAGAGGTCATAGAGGAAAGGGATAAATTTCCTGATTTATAAAAAAGGGGGGGAGTTGAGATCCTCAGACAATATGTTGGTAGGGCTAACTTTGATTTCTGGAAAAATTATAGACAGAATGGTTTGTAATCATTTAAGGAAAAAAAAATGATCAACATGAGCCAAAATGCCTTCAACAAGAGTAAATGGTGCCAGACTTATGTCATTTCGTTTTCTGCTAGTTGCTATATCAAGAGAATGCCATAGACCTAGGATTTCAGCAGAATATTTAACTAATTCTCTACTAAGATTCCCATAGTTAAGATAGAAAGATGCAAATAATTGCAGTTGGGTAAATTTCCAGCTGGTTAATGAACAAACTGAAAGACAATGATTACTGGATCTATGACAACCCATAGGTTGTATGGGGAAGGAGGCAACTATCTTTATCCATGTATTGTTAAATCATTTTATTGATGAGTTGGTGGAGGGGTAGTGGGCAAGTCTACCAAGTTGGCAGATGACATAATAAATACTAGGTGACATTGACCAGCTGAATCAGAATCCACAAAGATCTCAACACGCTCATTCAATAGGTAAACCTAATGTGAAATTTAATAGGAATATATGTGAAGTTACGCATTTGTTTTTTTTAAATAGTTTTTTTATTTATTTTTAGATTTAGACATTTATTTCCACAAAATTTTGAGTTTAAATTCTTCTCCCCATCTCTCTCCCCCACCCCGTAACACCTTGCATTCTAATTACCCCTTCCCTCAATGTTCCCTCCCTTCTATCACACTGTACCCTTCCCTTATTCCCATCTTCTCTGTTTCTTTTAGGGAAAGATAAATTTCTATACCCCATTACCTGCATTTCTTATTTCCCAGATATATGCAATAACAATTCTCAACATTCATTTCTAATACTTTGAATTCCAACTTCTCTTTCTCCCTCCTTCCCCACTCATCACCACTGAGAAGGCAAGCAATTCAACAGAGGCTGTATATGTGTCATTTTGCAGAAGACTTCCATGATAGTCATGTTGTGTAAGACTAATCATATTGCCCTTCATCCTACCATCTGTCTTTTTTTCCATTCTCTCATTTGACCATGTCCCTTCCCAAAAGTGTTTATTTCTAGTTACTCCCTTCTCCCATTTGTCCTCCCTTCTATCATCCCTCTCACCCCATTTGTCCCCTTCTGCTGCTTTCCTGTAGTGTAAGATAGATTTTCATACCAAATGTAGTGAGCATGTTATTCCCTCCTTAAGTCATATGTAAAGAGAGTAAGCTTCACTTTTCCCCTCTCACCTCCTCCCTTTTCTCCTCCATTGAAAAAGTTTTTTCTTATGTCTTTTGTGAGTGATAGCCTACCCCATTCCATTTCTCCCTTTCTCCTCTCTATATTGTCCTCTCTCACCCCTTAATTTAATTTTTTATTTATTTTTTATATTTTTAATCTTCTACAATCACTACCATAAAACTTAGATTATTCCCCCCTCACCTATCCCCCACCACTCCCCTCCCTCCCCAAGACAGCATACAATTCTATATAGGATCTACACATACTTTCCTATTGAATGCGTTTTCACTATAGTCATGCTGTGTAGACAAACTTAAAGAAATGGAAGTAATCATATAACAAATCAAAACATAATACACACACAAATGATCTGCTACATTCTTTGAATGAATTCCATAGTTCTTTCTCTGGGTGTGGAAGGCATGTTGACTTAGAAGATTATTGGGAACTTTTTTTAAGTTCTTGAGTTGTTATGAAGTTCCAAGTCTACCATAAAAAACTCTCACGCAGTGTGGGTGTTGCTGTGCAAAAAGTTCTCCTTTCACTCAGCATCAGATCATATAAGTCCTTCCAGGCCACTCTGACATCTTCTTGTTCATCTTTTCTTATGGTGCAACAGTACTCCATTACATTCATATACCATAATTTACTCAACTATTCCCCAATTGATGGGCATCCTCCTGATTTCCAGTTTTTGGCAGCTACAAAGCTGCTATAAATATTTTTGTACATGTGGGACCCTTTCCCATTTTTATGATCTTTTGGGGATACAGTCCTAGAAGTGATATTGCTGGGTCAAAGGGTATGCACATTTTTTTAGCCCTTTGGTCATAGTTCCAAACTGCTCTCCAGAATGGTTGAATGAGCTCACAGCTACACCAACAATGAATTACTGTTCCAACTCTCTCACATTGTCTCCAACACTTATCATTTTCCTGTTCTGTCATGTTTGCCAATATTATAGGTGTGATGTGGTACCTCAGAATTATTTTGATTTGCATCTCTCTAATCAATAGTGATTTAGAGCATTTTTTTCATATGATTATAGCTATCTTTAATTTCTTCCTCTGAAAATTGCCTGTTCATGTCCTTTGACCATTTATCAATTGGGGAATGATTTGTATTGTTGTACATTTGAGTCAGTTCTCTACATATTCTGGAAATGAGGCCTTCATCCCTGAGATTAGCTGTAAAAATTCTTTCCCAATTTACTACATCCCTCCAAATTTTGGTTACATTGGGTTTGTTTGTGCAAAAACTTTTCAGTTTACTCTAATCAAAATTATCCATCTTGCATTTCATAATGCTTTCTATCTCTTCTTTAGTAAAAAAATTCTTCCCTTTTCCATAAATCTGATAAATACACTATTCCTTGCTCCTCCAGTTTATTCATGGTATCAATCTTTATACCTAAATCATGTACCCATTTGGACTTTATTCTTGTGTATTGTGTCAGCCATGGGTCTATGCCTAGTTTCCACCACACTGTTATCCAGTTTTTCCAGCAATTTTTGTCAAACAGTGAGTTCTTATCCCAGAAGCTGGGTTCCTTGAGTTTATCAAACAGGACGTTGCTATATTCCTTGTCTACTGTGTATTTAGTGCCTAGTATATTGCACTTGTCTACCCCTCTGTTTCTTAGCCAACCAAGTGGTTTTGATAATTGCTGCTTTACAATACAATTTGAGATCTGGTAGCGCTAGGCCACCTTCCCTAGCATTTCTTTTCATTAGTCCCCTTGATATTCTGGACCTTTTGTTCTTCCAGATGAATTTTGATATGATTTTATCCAGCTCTAGAAAATAATGATCTGATAGTTTAATTGGTATGGCACTAAATAAGTAAATTAATTTAGGTAGAATTGTCATTTTTATTATATTGGCCCAGTCTACCCATTTTTCCACTTACTTAAATCTGACTTTATTTGTGCAAAAAGTGTCTTGTAATTGTGTTCATATAATCCCTGGGTTTGTTTTGGCAGGTAAACTCCTAAGTATTTTATAGTGTCTACCCTAGCTTTAAGTGGGATTTCTCTTTCTATCTCTTGCTGTTGGACTTTATTGCTAATATATAGGAATGCAGAAGATTTGTGTGGGTTTATTTTGTAACTTGCAACTTTGCCAAAGTTGTTTATTATTTGAAGTAGTTTTTTACTTGAATCTCTGGGATTCCCTAAGTATACCATCATATCATCTGCAAAGAGTGATAACTTAGTTTCTTCTTTGCCTATTCTTATTCCTTCAATTTCTTTATCTTGTCTAATTGCTGCAGCTAACATTTCTAGTACCATATTGAATAATAGTGGTGAAAATGGACATCCTTGTTTCACCATTGATCTTATTGGAAATGCATCTAGCTTATTTCCATTGCTTGCTGAAGGTTTTAGGTAGATACTGCTTATTATTTTATGGAAAGTTCCCTTTATTCCTAGGTTTTCCAGTGTTTTTAATAGGAATGAATGTTGTATTTTGTTGAAAGCTTTTTTTTTGCATCTATTGAAGTAATCATGTGGTTTTTTGTTAGTTTTGTTGTTGATATGATCAATAATGTTAATATTTTTCCTAATATTGAACCAGTCCAGCATTCCTAGTATGAATCCTACCTTATCATAATGTATTATTCTCATGATAAGATGCTGTATTCATTTTGCTAAAATCTTATTTAAAATTTTTGCATCTGTATTCATTACAGAAATTGATCTATAATTTTCTTTCTCTGTTTTGTCGCTTCTTGATTTAGACATCAAAACCATATTTGTATCACAGAAAGAATTTGGGAGGACTCCTTCAGTTTTCAAAAATAGTCTATATAGTATTGGAATTAACTGTTCTTTAAATGTTTGATAGAATTCACTTGTAAATCCATCTGACCCTGGAGATTTTTTCCTAGGGAGTTCATTGATGGCTTGTTCAATTTCTTTTTCTGAGATGGGGTTGTTTAAGTATTCAACTTTGTCTTCTGTTAATCTGGGCAATTTGTATTTTTTAAAATATTCATCCATCTCATTTAGATTATCAAATTTGTGGGCATAAAGTTGGGCAAAGTAATTTCTAATTATTGTTTTAATTTCCTCCTCATTGGAGGTGAGTTCACCCCTTTCAATTTTATTTTTTTTATGGATATCTTCTCTTCTGATTCAACTCAACCTGTACTCTCTGTCCACGTGTGTGTGTGTGTGTGTGTGTGTGTGTGTGTGTGTGTGTGTAATCCCTCCAAATACCCAGATACTGAGGAAAGTCTCAAGAGGTATAAATATTTTCTTTCAATGTAGGAATGTAAACAGTTCAGCTTTAGAAAGTCCTTTATGACTTCTCTTTCCTATTTAACTTTTCATGCTTGTCTTGATTCTTGTGTTTGAAAGTCAAATTTTCCATTCAGTTCTTGTCTTTTCATCATGAATGCTTGAAAGTCCTCTATATCATTTAATGACCATTTTTTCCCTTGAACTATTATACTCAGTTTTGCTGGGTAAGTGATTCTTGATTTTAACTCCAGTTCTTTTGACTTCTGGAATATCCTATTCCAAGCCCTTCTATCCCTTAATGTAGAAGCTGCTAGATCCTGTGTTATCCTGACTGTATTTCCACAATATCAAATTTTTTCTTTCTAGTTTCTTGCAATATTTCCTCCTTGACCTGGGAACTCTGAAATTTGGCTACAATGTTCCTAGGAGTATCTCTTTTTGGATCTCTTTCAGGAGATGATTGGTGGATTCTTTCAATATTTATTTTGCCCTCTGGTTCTTGAATATCAGGGCAGTTTTCCTTGATAATTTCATGAACAATGATGTCTAGACTCTTTTTTGGATCATGGCTTTCAGGTGGTGCCATAATTTTAAAATTGTCTCTCCTGAGTCTATTTTCCAGGTCAGTTGTTTTTCCAATGAGATGTTTCATATTATCTTCTATTTTTTCAATCTTTTGGTTTTGTTTTGTAACTTCTTGGTTTATCATGTAGTCATTGGCTCCCCTGAACTCCACTCTCATTTTTAAAGAACTATTTACTTCAGTGAGCTTTTGAACCTCCTTTTCCATTTGGCCAATTCTGCTTTTTAAAGTCTTCTTCTCCTCATTGGCTTTTTGGACCATTTTTCCCAATTGAATTAGCCTATTTTTAAAGGTATTATTTTCCTTAGCATTTTTTTGGTTCTCCTTTAGTAAGCTGCTGACTTGCTTTTCAAGCTCTTCTATGGCCTGAGCTCATTTCATATCCATTTTGGAGGCAGAAGCTTTGACTTCCTCTGACAGTATACATTGTTCTTCCTCATCTGAAAGGATGGAAGGAGACACTTGTTCACCAAGAAAGTAACCTTTTATGAGCTTATTTTTTCCCCTTTTTGGGGCATTTTCCCAGTCAGTTACTTGACTTCTGAATCCTTTGTCAAGAGGAGGGTGCTAGTGCTTCTCCTCCTCCCAGAACCATGCTCAGGGCTCAGGTTCAGATCAGCTGCTCAGTTCCCCCAGGAGCTTTAGGTGGAGGCAGGACCACCATTGAGTGCTGAGGTTCCAATCCCCTGCTCAATTGCCCCAGAGGCTTTAAGCTGAGCTGCCTGGACAATGGAACCAGGCTTCTTCCACAGCCACCTTAGCTGTCTGCAGCCTGCTGCTACTGCTGCCTCTGCTACCTCCTGGGGCCAGTGCTAAGTGGACCCTGCTCCCGTCTCGCCCAACTGGGAAAGCCCTTCCACACTGACCTTTGAAGTTTTCTTTGGCGCTTGTGGGTTGAGGGATCTGGGACCCTCCCTGCTGGGGAGTCTTCCCCACAGGCCTATTCTAGTCCTATTTCTCCCTGTGCAACATGGCCAAGACTGGGCTCCACTTCACTCAGCATCCCAACTTCACTCAGCATCCCATGGTATAGACCTTTCTTGTCAGCCTTCCAGGTTACCTTTGGTTGGAAATCTCTTTCACTCTGTCATTCTGTGACTGCTGCTGCTCTAGCATTTGTTGAGAGTCATTTTTTACAAGTATTTTGTGGGCTGTGGGGGAAGCACTAGAGTATATGCATCTTTCTACTGCCATCTTGGCTCTGCCCTCAGTCCTGCATTTGTGTTGGAAAGATGGATTATAACAGTCTAGAGAAATTATAATTGGCAAAAATCATGTCAAAAATATCTGAGAGTTTTAGAAGACTGTACATTCAACATGATTTGACAGAAGATATGGTAGTCAAAAAAGTTCATATAATCTTTAGGGGTGCAATGTATATGTAACTGTGTGTCTATGTATGTATATATATGTATATATGCATACATATAAAGTGTTAAGAATGAGTAAAATTTTATATAGGTATGTATGTATGTATGTGTATGTGCACTTATCATGAATGTATTATGCACGTATGTTTGTTTAGACTGTACCTGGAGTACTATATTCAATTCTCGGTCATGTATTTTAAGAAGACTATTGATGTGTTAGAGGAAATTCAGAGGAAGAATTCAGACCAAGAAGGTGAGATGACTGGAAACATACTTTATAAAAATTTATAAATACTATATATATAGTAAAACATAGAAAAACATACTTTATATATATATATATATATAGATATATAGATATATATATATATAGAATATATATATATATATAGAAAAACATAGAAAACATACTTTATAAAAATAAGTTTAAAGGACTAGAAATGTTTAATTCAGGGAAAATTTGAGCTGAGGTGCATGTAAGTATCTTCAAGTATTGGAAAGATCATAATTTGGAAATTGTATTAGATTTCTTCTGCTTGATCTCAAAGGGCAGAACTGGGATCAAGGGATGGATATTGTAGAGAAGTCAATTTTGACTTCATATTGCAGTTCATTAGATTGTAAGCCCTTTGATGATAGAAGATGTCTTTTGCCTATTTTTCTGTCCCTAGTACTTAGCACAGTGCCTGACACATAGTAGGTGCTTAATAATGGTTTATCAGTTAACTTGACATAAGAGGGAAACCAACCTTATAAAAAAAATAGATTGCCTCTGGAAGGAGTGGTTTTTATATTACTGGAGGTCATCAAGTAGGACTGAATGACCACTTATCAAGAATGTTACAGAGGGCACTCCTGCTCAGGTTTGGATTGAACTGGATCACTTTTGATGTCCCATTCTGTGAAGATGAGCAAAATTGAATAACTAGAAAGCATGGAGGATATTCAGTAATTAAAGAATAACATAAGAAAATCAAGGGAGAGATGAAATTCTAGAGTCAGTGCGAAGAATGACAAATATTGCAGTTTGAGTGGATCTTAAAATTATAGAAGAAGCAGGGCTCTTAGCGACCAGAGTGGAAAACTAGGAGAGTGCCAAGTTGAGCAACACCTTGATTGCCAGACAAAGGAATTCGAAATAAATATTTGCTAGACAGTAAGCAGTCAGTGTAGACTTTGGGGCAGAGGACTGGTGGGAACAAAAATATATATGTAAAGAAAGTTTGGCAGTGGTGTGCAGGTTGGATATGAGGGGAAAAAGTAGAGGCAAGAAGTTATATTAGGAGTCGATGTAGTTCAGAGGAGATAGGCAGAATATAAAAGGCATTGGATATAGAGTCAGAAGCCATGGGTTTGACTACCAGCTCTTCTGGATATTAGCTGTGTGACCTTGCATACTTTGCTACTCTACTTTGAGTCTGACTTTTCTTCATCCATAATATGAGCTGATGGGATTAAATGACCCCAATATCCCTTCCAACTCTAAATCTCATGATCCTATGGATAAATGCAAAGTATTTGCAGTGATTAATTATTCCTCTAATCTATATTGTCTCAGTGGTGGGCATGATACCAAACAGCAGTGGACAGGTAGTCACCACTGAAATTCAGCCCTCTCTTACTTTCTTCTGGCATTAGTCACTCTTTAAATCCCTGAATAGACATCTTTTGTTCAAAACAGGTGTCCTGATGCCTGCCTGATGTATAATTTGGCATGCCTGCATGACCAGTCAATGAACTGGATGCCACCACACAATTCCTACTATCTCTTTCCAAGTTGGAACCTTGTACAACTGTGCGAAGGGGACCCATGAAAGACAAGCATGGACAATATGGAGGCATCCAGAAGGGAAATGTCTCCTACCCTATGATACTAGGCTGCATACAGTTAATCAAAGAGTATTGTGTGCTTAGTACAGTGACTAGCATATAGTGGGCACTAGATAAATGCTCATTGACTGACTGATTTATTGGTTAGCATATATCCAATACTGTACTAGGTAACATGTAAGATAATAACTGGTGGTTAAAAGATACTTTAACATTTATAAAACACCTTATATAAATAATCTCATTTGATGTTTGTAGTTATACTGAGAGGTATATCCTAATATTATTCTAATGTTTCAGATGGTGAAAATGAAGCTTAGAGAGATTAAGGGACAACCCAGGTCACATGACCAGTTAGTGTCTGTGATGGGATTTGAATCCAAGGCTCTCATTCACTGTTCCCTTACTTCGATGACCTTAAAATTGACTTACTGTCTCTGTAGCCACCTGAAACATGAGCTAGTTACTCTCTTTCCTCTTCCTTCTCTTCCTCTTTCTCCTCTTTCTCTATTAATTTTCATATTTTATAGTTTTTAAAAAAAAACATTATCTTACTTGATCCTCAGATTAACCTTGTGAAGTATACAGGACAAGAATTACAATGATTACCATTTTTCAGATGAGAGAATTGGGGTTAATAATAATTAAATGATTTGCTCATAATCACACTTGTAGTATGCAACTGAACTTGACTAGAACTCAAGTTTTCTGATTTCTATTCCAGGGCTTATTTTCATTTTACCGTGCCATTATACCAAAATGCTATACTCACTAGGTAGCTGGCTCAGTTCATTGAGCACTGGCCTGGGGATCAGAAACACTTGAGTTCAAATATGACTTCAGACATTTACTACCTGCAAGTCACTTAACCTCTGTTTGCCTCAGTTTCCTCAACTGTATAATAAGGAGAAGAATAGTACCTACTTCTCAAGGTTGTTGTGAGGATGAAATGAGTTAATATTCGCAAAGCAGTGAGCACAATGTCTGGCGCATGTGAGTGACTCGCTTTTGGGTGAGAGTGGTGGGAAAAAGTTTTTACTAATTGCCATAACTACTCAGAAAATACTCCTTTAAAAAAACTGATTTAAATCTGGCTGATTAATGTTAATTGGACACACACTGGTGGGAGCTTATGGACAACAGTTCTAGAAAATTATCCTCTTAAGATTGCCCTAGAATATTAAGCTAAGTCAATTATACAAGTGCAAATTAGGGGGGTAGACCTGGGGAGGGTACCCAAATAGTGATTGTTTTCCTCCTGGACTATTTCTGTAGTAATTCTTTCATTTATTCATGATACTTCAAATGTGCCATTTCACAGGGACAGCTTGAGTCCCTTGCAAAAAGTGTTATTTACACAACACAGTACACAAGTTTGAAGGGAATGTGGCTTGTAAGAGTTGTTGCTACACCACAGGATCTTAGGATAAGAGGGCAAGACAAGAGTTGACTTATCTGCCTCCTTCCAGTTGGCCACATAAGATGTTTGGGGCATGGGAAACCTGTCTGCATCTGTCTGGCTATGCAGGACTCAGTTATATAGAATTAACACATTTAGGGGTACCTGAAGCACAACGCTTATTGGTTACATATAGTGTGCTGTGCAGGAACTGTCAAATACTTTAGGAGAATGCAATCATTGAAGATCATTCTAACACACACACACACACACACACACACACACACACACACATATATATATATATATGTATATATATATATATTTAGTTACTGCTTTTGTATAATTGGACCACTAGTAAAATTCATATGACAAAACTTCAGAAAAACCTTTTAGAATTCCTGCCTAATTGTGCCCATCTCCTTTATAAAATTGTTTGACCTCTTACAGTGATTTTTGCTATGGTTCATTATTAGGTAACATTTCTACAATTTTCATTGTGTAAAGATTTTCAAAGACCTCACACTTCAACTTTTTCTTCTTCAAATATTAGCAGCACCATGATTTATCTCTCACTTCATCTCATCTAGATTAAGGATGAATTTATTTTTAAATCACCTTGAACTAATTTTAAAACATTATTTTGTGTCTTGGGCTGGAGGCTATCCAAAAATACAGTATGAGGCCCTTGTCTATAATAGGTTTGAGTTCCAAATTTTCTCCCCATCTCTCTCCCCCTCAAACTCCTTGCATTTTGATTGTCCCTTCCACCAATGTGCCCTCCCTTCTAACACCCCTCCCTTCCCTTGTCTCCATCTTTTCTCTTGCCCTGTAAGGCAAGATAAATTTCTATATGCCATCACCTATATTTCTTATTTCCCAGTTGTACACAAAAACAATTCTCAACATTTGTTCCTAAAACTTTGAGTTCCAACCTCTCTTCCTTCCTCCCTCCCCAACCATCTCCACTGAAAAGGCAAGCAATTCAATATAGGCTATATATGTGGAGTTTTGCAAATGACTTCCATAATAGTCACGTTGTGTAAGACTAACTGTATTTCCCTCCATCCTATCCTGCCCCCCATTTATTCTATTCTCTCTTTTGACCTTGTGTCTCCCCAAGAGTGTTTACTCCTAATTGCTCCCTCCTCCTATTTGCCCTCCCTTCCATCATCACCCCCCCAACTTTCTTATCCTCTTCTCCCCTACTTTTCTGTAGTGTAAGATAGATTTTTATACCAAATTGAGTGTGCATGTTATTCGCTCCTTGAACCAAATGTGATGAGAGTAAGCTTCACTTGTTCCCTCTCACCTCCCCTCTTTTCCCCTCCATTGGAAAAGCTTTTTCTTGCACCGTCTATGGGAGATAATTTGCTGCACTCCATTTCTCCTCCCAATATATTCTTCTCACCCTTTAATTTTATTTTTGTAGATATGATCCCTTCTTATTCAGCTCACCTTGTGCTCTCTGTCTCTCTGTCTCTGTCTGTCTGTCTGTCTCTTTCTCACTTTCTCTAATGTGTGTGTGTGTGTGTGTGTGTGTGTGTGTGTGTGTGTGCATAATCCCTCCAAATACCCAGATACTGAGAAAAGTTTCAAGAGTTACAAACATTATCTTTCTATGTAGGAATGTAAACAGTTCAACTTTATTAAGTCCCTTATGATTTTGCTTTCCTGTTTACCTTTTCATGCTTCTCTTGATTCTTATGTTTGAAAGGCAAATTTTCTTGTCAGCTCTGGTCTTTTCATCATGAATGCTTGAAAGTCCTCTATTTCATTGAATGACTATTTTTCCCTCTGAAGTATTATACTCAGTTTTGCTGGGTAGGTGATTCTTGGTTTTAATCCTAGTTTCTTTGACTTCTGGAATATCATATTCCAAACCCTTTGATCCCTTAATGTAGAAGCTGCTAGATCTTGTGTCATCCTGATTGTATTTCCACAATACTCAAATTGTTTCTTTCTAGCTCCTTGAAATATTTTCTCCTTGACCTGGGAACTCTGAAATTTGAGTTCCTAAGTATTCCTAAGAGCTTCTTTTTTTGGATCTCGTTCAGGAGGTGATTGGTGGATTCTTTTAATATTTATTTTACCCTCTGGTTCTTGACTATCAGGGCAGTTTTCCTTGATAATTTCAAGAACGATGATATCTAGGCTCTTTTTTTGATCATGGCTTTCACATAGTCCCATAATTTTAAAATTGTCTCTCCTGCATCTATTTTCTAGGTCAGTTGTTTTTCCAGTGAGATACTTCACATTATCTTCCATTTCTTCATTCTTTTGGTTTTGTTTTGTAATTTCTTGGTTTGTCATAGAGTCATTAGCTTCCATTTGTTTCATTCTAATTTTTAAAGAACTATTTTCATCAGTGGGATTTTGAACCCCCTTTTCCATTTGACTAAATCTGCTTTTAAAAACATTCTTCTCCTCATTGGCTTTTTGGACCTCTTTTGCCAGTTGAGTTAGACTATTTTTAAAGGTGTTATTTTCTTCAGCATTTCTTTCGGTCTCCTTTTACAAGTTGTTGACTCACTTTTTATTATTTTCTTGCATCTCTCTCATTTCTCTTCCCAATTTTTTTTCCACCTCCCTTACTTGATTTTCAAAATCCTTTTTGAGCTCTTCCATGACCTAGGACCATTGCATATCTATTTTAGAGGTTTTGGATGCAGAAGTTTTGACATTTATGTTTTCCCCTGATGGTAAACATTGTTCTTCCTCTTCTGAAAGGATGGAAGGAGATATCTGTTCACCAAAAAAGTAATATTCTACATTCTATAGCTTATATTTTTCCCTTTTTTGGGCATTTTCCCAACCAGTTACTTGACTTTTGGGTCCTTTGTCAAGAGTAGGGTATACTCTGGGGATCTGTAAGATCCCAGTTCCTCCAAGGTGGCACAATCAAGGGAGAGGAATTTACTCCCTGACTGGGCTCATGGCTAAGATTCAGATCAGCTGCTCAATTCCCCTAGGAGCTTTAAGCTGAGGCCCCAAAAATGAAAGCTGGCTGCTGCCTTCCATGACCACCTCTTCAGCAACTGATGCCCACTGCTGCTGCCACCACAGTCGTTGCCTGGGGCTGGGGTTAGGGGAGGACCCTGCTCCCTTGTCATGGAGGTGAAATACTCTCACTGACCTTTGAAGTGTCTTCATTGTCTGTGGGTCGAGGGATCTGGAAACCTCTGCTGCTGCTGGGAATTAAGCCCCGAGGCTTCCTCTGGCCCTCCTCCTCCCTGTGCTTGGCCAAGGCTGGGCTGCACCCTGCTCCACATCTTGTGGGACAGACCTTTCCCATCAGCCTTTCAGATTATACTGGGCTGGAAATCTCTTCCACTCCATCTTTCTATGGCTTCTGCTCCTCTAGAATTTGTTGAGAGTCTTTCTTTACAGGTATTTTATGGGTTGTGGGGGAAGAGCTAGCGTATGTGCATCTTTCTCCTCCACTATCTTGGCTCCACACCCTCTTACATTTTTTTTTTTAAATTATCATCATAGATGGCAAGCACCTTGATGGAAGAATTAGAGGGTAAAGAAACTATGGAAGTAATAAATCTCAGTGAATTAAGAGTCATGATGAAGATGGCATATTTCTCAAATTGTAAAGTTAGTTGAAAAGTGCAGTTCAACTGACACGCAGCTTTTCAGTATTTGATCTATAGGCATACCTCATATAGTTTTGCCTTGACCAACATCCTATGATCATCTGCAAAAATGGTGTTCATAAATTATGAACAAGCTCCCTCCCAACTATAATATCCTGATTTTAAGGCCTTTTGATACATTGCTTATTTTAAATTAAAATGTTATTAAATTCCAAAATGAAAAATCAGTGACCAAAATTAACACCTAAATAAATTGAAGGAGCATGAGAAGCTATGTGGTATATTGTGTAGAGATATGTCTTTAGAATCAAGAAGACCTTGGTTTAAGACCTGCCTCTCCCATATCTGTGAGACCCTGAGCGAGTCATCTAGTGTCTCAGTACCCCAGGCAACTCTGTAAAACTATAAATTGCCATGGTAGTGTTGAAATTCCTTTGCAGAGAATGTTCCTCATGAAAAACTCCCTACACTAAAAAAGTTACAAGTTTGGTTAAAAAAATAAAAAAATTCATGAAATCATATATTCCAAGTTATTTGTAATTGGCAAAATCTGTATACTCATTTTAACAAAAAATTACAAAATCATCTTATTGTTTTCATGACCTCTTCTGAGTTTTTTGTTTCTGACCATATGCATTTGCTTTTTGGTTTTGTTATAATTTTGCACAGGCATAATCAGTATATCTATGCTTATTTTCACTCTGATTTCTGCATTCTGTATCATCATTCTGCATTCCCATATTATTATCTGCATCATTCCTCTTGTTACAAAAACTGATCTTTAAAAAACAAATGTTTTCTCCATAATGACATATGATTGGGAACCTTGGAACCCACAATCTCCAAATGGTGACCCATTAGTCAATGGAGAGATGCATAATAATCCCAAATAGACTACAATGAATTATTAGTGGTGACGTATGTGTAAGATGTAGCAAAAGAGATGACCAAGAAAACATATGATTGGAAGAGGAGGTGAGATGGTCATTTGACAAGATATGAATGCATCCCTTATGGACAACTTATGCAAAGACATGAATAAGAATAACACAGGATGGAAAGGTATAGATGAGCTGTGACATGTAATAATGAATGGAATATACAGTTGATAGCATCCCAGATTCCAGAATGCACTTAATGTATGGCACAATAAAATTCTGCTACTTTCATATACCACTTTGTTGAACCATCACCCAAATTACTAGATATGTAGGTTGTTCCTAGCTTTTTTTGGGGGGCTCTTTATGAATAACAGATACATCTTTTCTTCCTTTTTAGTATTATCTTTATATTTGTACGTGGAGATTCTTAACCAAGGATCTATGAACTTATTTTCTAAAAAGAATTGATAACTATAGTTCAATTTAATGGGTTTCTTTTGCAATTCTACGAATTTTATGTTATGCATTTAAAAACATTATTCTGAGAATGAGTTCATGAACTTCATTTTTGTGCTGAAGGGGTCCATGATACAAAAAAGGTTAAGAACCCCAATATTATTAGTAAGATAAGTAGGATCAAAAAGTATGAATAGTTTTGTAGATTTTTCTGTTTCACAGAATATTGCTTTCTCAAAAATTTTTACATGTTCAAAGCTCAGTGGAAAAGTATGCAGTCTCTCCACAATACCACTATCACTGAATATTATCATTTTAGACTATCTTTGGCAATTCATTGGTTACAAAGTAGCATCTCATATTTATGCTATTTCTTCCTATTTGCATATGATTCTCATGTAGATAGTGCTTAATAAGTGTTTGTTGAATATGTTGATTTTGATCATTTATTCACTGGGAAACGGATATTATTCTTTTAAAATTTGTGTCAATGCTTCATCGATTTTGCATGTCAGGTTTTTATGTTTAAATCAGATATAGTTACTGAAAAGAATTTCCCCAACAACTTTTCTTCAGTGTTTATTTATATTCATTTCTTTGTTGTGATATAAAAGCTTTTAATTTTTATGTAATAAGATACATTTGATAATTTTTCCCCAAATTTCCCTTCTAATCGCTCATCATAACATACAGGTAATCTTACATTGTGAAAGGGTATGCCAATGGCACGCAAGTTCTGGCAGGTCGTCTCACTCTGGAAAGGCTTCAAGTATGGTACTCAATAATATGGTGCTCTAGTATATATATTTGTCATCTGAGCGCCAGTCTAGTTAAGCTTAGAAGGGATTAAGAGATCCCATAAAGTTCACAAATTCTAAGATCCTATATATTGGACAAAGGGTGCTGAACACTTTGGCCACAGGAACTCTCAAAGATCATAGAGGTATTTAGGTGATGCAGTGGATAGACCACTGGGCACAGAGTCAGGAAGACCTGAATTCAAAAGTGGCTTTAGACACATTAGCCATGTGACCCCAAGTCACTTAATTTCTATCTGCCTCAGTTTCTTCATCTATGAAATGGGGATAATAAAAGAACCTATTTCCCAGGGATGCTGTAAGGATCAAATGAGATAACAAAGAGGTAGCTAGGTTGGGTAGTGATTAGAGTGCTTCATAGAGTCAGGAAAAATCTGAGTTCAAATATTTCTTCAGGTTTTTCTTAGTTGTGTGACCCTGGAATATTTCTGTCTCTTCCAGTTTCCTTATTTGTAAATGGGATTAATATAGTACTCATCCCCCCAAATCAGTACAAGGTCAAATGATATAATATTTATAAAGTGCTTTGAAAACTTTAAAACACTATATAAAGGCTATTTATCATTAGTATTATTAAATAACAGAAGGACTGTAACCTCTGCCAGTCAAGGAATTGGGTACTCATGCTGACAAAATTATAGATCTTTGATGTTACTGAAATATAATTTCTTTCATTCCATTTGTGACATAAATTTTATGGAACTAACTGCCCCCTGCAAAGATGTTTCACCTAATGTCATGTTTTCACAGAATCAATTAATGACACTAGGGAGATTATTCCTGCATTGTGTTCATAAAGCTGTAGGTAGATTTGCACTATCAATGATTCCTGTCATGAAATTCCTATGATGCTTCATTTGGCAAAATGTAGTATCTACAGAGATGTGTTATGAAAATCCAAAAAACCTCTTTGGTGTCTTGGGGTTTTTGTCTTGGGAGTGGTGAATGGGAGACTACCTCAGTGACCTATGAGTATCACTTATCATAGGCAGCCTATTTTATGAAAATCACCTTTCTTTTTTATCTTTTCTGTATATTCCATACCCTATGCTTTTTTAAGGTTGATTTGTTTATTTTTAGTTTTCAACATTCACTTCCATGTTTTAAATTTTCTTCTCCTCCTTTCCCTCTCCCTTCCCCAAGACAGCATGCAATCTGATATAGGCTCTAGATATACATTCCTATTAAACATATTTTCACATTAGTCCTGTTGTATAAAAGAATTAGAAGGAATGGGAAGAACCATGAGAAAGAAACAAAACAAAACAGAAACAAAACAAAACAGTTTACTTTGCTCTTGATTCAGACTCTATAGTTCTTTCTCTGAATGACTTTTTTTAAAATGAGGTCTGTGATTGATATGATGTAGGGAGCTAACCATGTGAATCAGCATCACCTCTGCAATTTACAGTTTGAAAAAGTCATCTTGTGGGAGAGGGGAAAAGGATACACATAAAATCTCACAACTTATCAGAAGAGGGATCTGAACCTCAATTTTCCTGACTCGAGGAATTAACTAACAGTACCACCATGTTCCATGTTTTCCCTACTTGAAGCACTAGCTTGTCCTTAGCTTCTCCCTGGCTTGACATCAAAAGTGGGAAACCAAACAAGACAAATGTAGAAGAGTATGTCATTCCCCAATTGATAAATGGTCAAAGGATATGAACAGGTAGTTTTCAGAGGAAGAAATTAAAGCTATCTATAGTCATATGAAAAAATGCTCTAAATCACTATTGATTAGAGTGATGCAAATCAAAAGGTACCACATCACATCTATCAGATTGGCTAACATGACAGAACAGGAAGATGATAAATGTTGGAGAAGCTGTGAGAGACTTGGAACACTAATTCATTGTTGGTGGGGCTGTGAGCTGATCCAACCACTCTGGAGAACAATTTGAAACTATGCCCAAAGGGCTACAAAAATGTGCATACCCTTTGACCCAGCAATATTGCTTCTAGGACTGTATCCCCAAAAGATCATAAAAATGCGAAAGGGTCCCCCATGTACAAAAATATTTATACCAACACTTTTTGTGGCAGCCAAAAACTGGAAATCAAGCAGATGCCCATCAATTGGGGAATGGCTGAATAAATTGTGGTATATAAATGTAATGGAATACCATTGTGCTATAAGAAATGAAGAACAGGAAGACTTCAGAGAGGCCTGAGAAGACTTATATGAACTGATGCTGAGTGAAAGGAGCAGAACCAGGAGAACTTTGTACACAGCAACAATCACAGTGTGCAAGGAATTTTTCTGGTAGACTTAGTACTTCATTGCAGCGCAAGGACTTAAATAATTCCCAATGGTCTCTTAAGGCAAAATGCCTTCCACATCCATGGAAAGAACTATGAAATTGGATCACAGAATGAAGCAGATCATTTTCTTGTGTATTATGTTTTGGTTTGTTTTATGATTTCTCTCATTCATTTTAATTTTTCTACACAACATGACTAAGATGAAAATGTATTTAATAGGAATGTGTGTGTAGAACCTATATAAAACTGTATGCAGTCTCAGGAAAGGAGTGGAGAGGTAGAGGAAAGGGGGGGAGGGAGGGGAAAATCTAAGATATATGGAAGTGATTGTAGAACACTGAAAACAAATAAAATAATTAAAATACATATATATAATAAATAAGAACACACAAAAAAAGTGGGAAACCAAACAAATGTGTATAGTTGTAAACTCACTCCTTTTTAAAAGTCATGATCCTTACCTACATCATCGAGGTGCCTTGATGTGGGAGAGATAAAGTATCTAGGCATTCCATACATCAACTAAAGAGGGAGGCAGAAAGCTTGTTGGAGTATACCAAGACCAAGGGCAGTTTCTCTGAAAGACTGTCACTGACTTCCATCCATTTTCCTCCCTTTAGCCTGAAGACTATCATATTCAAAATTCCAGCAATACTTTATCCCCCCATCAAAAAATCACAACAAAAAAAAAAACCCAAATTCCCACTCATCCTCAAGTGGCTGAGACTTGTTTTTTTCCTTTGCTTGATTCCCCTCTTCTCTTGGAAAATTTTCCCATTCCTTGGCTCTTAGACACCTCATTTTGGGGCTTGCAACTTCATATGTAAAATAACTGGATTGAACTCTCTTAAGTTCCTTTCAACTCTGGACCTATGGACCTCTGATGTTCCCTTATGTGAGTTCAAGTGGTCCAAAATAAAGGCTTACTGCTCTCCATATTACTAGATGGTGTATTTCTGGTGAAAACCTAGAGATAGCATATGTCTATGGAAAGAGTTTTTGGTCTCGAACAAGATGTGGGTTCTTACCCTTGATTGGCTACTATTACATATTTATGACATAAATATGTAACTCGCCTCTTCTGGAACTGTTTCCTCATCTGTAAAATGAGGGACTTCAACTCGATGACTCTACCATTGTCTCTTCCAGCTCTAAATCTAGGATTCTGTGATCTTCTAAACTCTCAACTAGAATGTCATGAGACTTAGGTGTACAGGTTAGTCACTTATTTTGTGGTTTCTTCTGAGTGATTACAAGCCAGCAGAGGAGATGAGAACAGCTACACTTTAAATATAAAGCTACCCTGTGTTTCATGCATAAATATTTACATAAGCTCCTGCCTGTCCTAAGCAGACAAGGCAATCACAAGTAAGTCATCAAACCTCCTCCAGATGAGCAGAATTGAATTCCTTAGCTCCCAGTGGGAACTTCTAATGTTGCTGAATTGCAGCAGGAAACATAGGCCAGCTTTGTAAGGGATCCAGGTCCCTGAGCTTTCCTGAAGCCCCCAGGCACTGACTCAAACTTGAAGTGACCCACTACAGAGTGTGAGATCTCAAGTGTATGCTAAGTAGACATTTGGCAACATCACCAAGCCCATCTGTGCAGGTATTGCCAGTCTGGGCTTGGATCAGGAGTGGCAGGAGGTGATATGGAACTGGACTATGGCACAACCATGGAATGGGGTCAGTGCCCAGGCTTACAAAAACCAAGCCAATGGAGATTAGGTAGGGAGGGATGCTGGCAGGGCTAGAAAAATTAAGAGACTAGGCTCTGTCCCTTTACTTCAGAGGAAGAATGACTCATCCAGTTACCCATGGTGCTTGGACACAGGTCAGATGGCTGGGCTGAGCTGACGAGACCTTCTGTTCCCTGGCTTGGAATGCAACTTATCTGGCTTTCAGAGAAAAGTATCAAGGCTATGCTGAGGAGAAAATATGGACTCTCTTGACTCTAGTACCCAACATTTTTCTTTCTTTGAGTCTTTGAAGGACAGAGTTGTGAATCTGGGGATAAACTGAAAGAGAAAGATCCCATTGGGCTTTTTTTTAGGAGTGGGATCAGTAGAATGCCTGACTTGGGTACAATGATATATATATTTGTTTGTCCATCTATCCATATATGCACAGTACATATGTATATAGTTATGCATGCATGTGTATGTGAGAAAGACTGCCTGTGTACGCATGCATTCACTGCCAGCGCAAGAGGCAAATGTGAAGGGTATCTACAAATCTGGATGGGTAGACTGAACGAGCAAATGAATGCGCACCTGCCATCCTTCTTTTTACACAGATAGGTCAGGGCCATTGTTTGGCACAATTAACCTGGGACTAAGAGACTTGCAAATGAATCCAGTGGTGCGTTGTGTGTTGGACCCATTCCAGCATGTGGCTGGCAGCAGGGGGCTCCGTTCCAAAGCCTTCATCGCACTGGCCTGCCAACTTGCCGGATACCTTTTGCTTTGGAGGACACAGACAGAGTGAAAATATCAGACTGGAAAATTGCCCAGTGATCTGTTACAAACATATTGTCAACTGCTGAAGCGCCGGTGCCGGTGTCTGTCCCTCCAGTGATGGGTGAGTGCCATCCCCTTTGGCTCTTTGGATGGCCATGTCTGCTCCTATCCATACACAGCTGGGGAAGAGCCTGCCTGGAGAAGAAGTGTAAAGGGGACATAGTAATGAGGGGTCAATCCTAGATGGAAAAGGAATACAAATGGGATTGTAGTAAAGGTGACTCATTCAACATTCAGCACATATATATTGAGTTAAACAATAATAATGAGGAGGAAGATGACGATAACTAGTATTCATATAGAACTATAAAATTTCCAAAACTCCTTGCAAATATTATTTCTTTAGATTCTCACAGTTCCCCTGAAAGGCATGTACTGATATGATCCCTATTTTATAGATCAGGCAAACAGAGGTTATGTAACTTGCCCAAGGTCACAAAGCTAGTAAATGTTTAAGGCTGGATTTGAATTCAGGATTTGACTCTAGGTCCAGCAGTCTATCCATGGCATCACCTAGCCGTCTCTTATCCTAGTAATCAGAAAATCCTGGTTCTAGTCTTGGCTATGCCACTAACTTTAGTGCACAGTGTTGGCCAATGAGAGTTGGGCTAGGTTATCTTTTAAATTACTTTCCAGCTCTTCTATAATTGAACTCTGTGCATTATTCTAGTGCTAGGCTGTGAGAGAGATAAAGAGATAAATTAGGCATGGTTCCTGCCCTTGAGGTACCAACAGTTTAGTAGGGATATTACACATATACAATAATAAATATGCAAATTTGAAAGTCATAAGTGCTAAAGAGGAATCCAAGGCACTGAGATAAAAGGAGGACAGGATCTGGTAGAATCAAAGGTATCTATGAAAGAGGTGACATCTAGCTTCATGTAATTCATAGATTCATGGGATTAACATACAAGACCATGTTCACAGTGGCATCCTTTTATAAGTGAGGAGATTAAAACTCAGAAATTTAAAAAGACTTGCTCTGGGTTTCTCAGTGAGTAAGTAGTAAAGGCAGCATTGAACCCAGACTGTTCTTCCTACTATATACTGCCAAAAGTGAACTTCAAAGTTTAAATGGAATGTCTATGTGTGAAAAATGGAGTGAGGTAGAGGGCATATCTTAGATCTAGGAAAATGTGTGAACGATGACATAAAGGCAGAAATATAGTGAAGACGTTGGGGGCATTAGGAGTAGGCAGGCTGTGCTGGTAAATGTTTAATAAGCTCTCTGAAAAAATATATGCATCATATATTTTTAATTTTAATCTCCATTATTAATACTTTTCTCATCACTTTCTTAAGTCTAGACAATCCACAAAGCAGTGAATCAAGTTCTAATTTGTAGCATTTACCAGTATTCAAGGTGTCAACACAATGAAAATCTAACAATTAGCTCCCAAGAGTTAGTAGCAGCTGGATCTAATGCACTCCTAGAGTCAACCCGTTTAGTTTGAGTGGTGAGGAGGACCTAGTGTTTAATAAACAGTCTCCATCAATTGCCCTGCCACACTACTCCTGTGACTAACTGTTCCTTTAAGCCCAATGTATCTACGCAACACTTCCATCTGCCTCTTCGGGTTATACCTCTGGAGGATTGGAGGCTGTCCTTAGGCAGGTGGGATGAAGGTCAGGGGCCCCTGAGGACTCAATTACTGGGGATCTGTGTTTACCATCATCACACTAGCCACTGGTAGAGCCAAATCCAAGAAGTAAGGCAGCTGCTGATGAGGATTGGGTAACAAAAAGTCCCCTTAATAAATCTGATTTCATTAGGTCAGGGAGCTCTCAGTGTGGGAACACTCTCCAAATATTCAGATCAGCCAGCTATTTGTGATTTATAGTCTTAGAGGATTGCTTAGAAAATAGGAAATTTCAAAAAAATTTATTCTTAAAAATAAATTGCTTTCATTTGACAACCATTTAATTTCTCTATTTCTCATCTCCCCCTCCACCACTGGAAAATAACAATGTCAAGAAAATATAAACCAAAAAGGAAATAGGACATTTGTAACACACTGCATAGCCAAATAATATATTCTCATACCGGTCATGTGCAAAAATGTGTGTATCATTTTGCATATTTAGTTCATCATTTATCTGTCAGGAAGTAGGGAATATTCTCATCTTTAGTCCTTTGAAATCACTGTTGATCATTCCATTTTTTAAAATTGTTTGTTTTTGTAGTGTTGTTATTGCTGTAAAAACAATCGTTCTCTTGGTTCTGCTCACTTCACTCTGTCTCAGTTCATATAAATCTTCCCAGGTTTCTCTGAAACTATCACCCTCTTCATTTGTATATGGATGTAATATGATATTATTTTGATGTAAAAAATAACAATGAGAATTTAAATGGCTTGTCCATAGTCCATGGTCACCCAGTCAGTCAGAGACAGGAATTGAACTCAGATCTTTCTGACTTCAAGATCAGACATCTAGCCAGTTAGATTATGCAGCTGGATGGCAGAGTGGATAAAGTGCTGGCTTTGGAGGTCAGGAGGACCTCAATTCAAATTGTACCTCAGACTCTTCATGTGACCTTGGGCACTTAACCTCTCAACCTCAGTTTTCTCTTCTATAGAATGGAGCCAGTCACACCTATGTCATGGGATTGTTGTGAGCAACAAATGAGATCACATACATAAAGTGTTTTTTAAGCCTTTAAAGCTCTATATAAATAAAAATACCATTATTTATTTTTGGTTGCTACTTCATGAAGTCTCTCAAGCTTCAGTTTATTCATCAATAAAATGGGAGTTCCATCAATCAATAAGCATTTATTAAGCCTCTACTATATCCTTGGCAATGGGTGTACAAAGACAAAAATGAAATAATCTCTCTGTTCAAGGATCTGAAATACTCTATCATATACTAACCCTTACATTGCCTACCTCAAATAATTGTCATAAGGTTAAAATGAGGTGACTATAACTTTTATTCACTTACTAAGCAAATGTTTTGCAATTGCTATGTTCATAGCATTGGGCAGCATACTGATGGAGATACAATATTATAAAACTAGAGGAATTTGTGTTATAATGATCTCTCCCACTGCTTGACCACAGTGACTGAAGTTCTTGCCATTTCCTTCTCAGAATGCTGTTGGGCTTTTGTTTCCAAAAAGGGAGTAACATATTAGTTAGCTCATTCAGTGAGCATATAAATTTGCCTCTCTCTGGCATGTGCGTCTGTACTAGGGGCAGCCAGCTGGAGAGAAAAGGCAGGAGGTAGTAACTTACCTCTAAGTTGACATGGGTTTGGAGAGAGAAAGAGATGTACAAGGAAGTTCTCATGAACTTTCCAACTCTCCCAAACCCCCTTCCTCTCATAAATCTACCATGTGAAGTTTAGGATTGTAGGGACTGTGTACAGTAGAAGTCTTAAGAAAGCTGAGGTGCTTTTTTTGATTTGAATAAAAATACTTTCATAGACTTGTCTCATGTAGACAAGGTTAATTAACTGGTCCTCTGGGAAAGGGGATGAGTGCCATCTGCTGGAGAGGAACTGAATTGGACGGAGCTATGATCATAGTGAAGCGAGGACAGAGACAAAGAATGGGTGATAATCAGGTGCTGAGAGTGAGAGAAAACTGCAGCAGGCTAGTAAAGGACAAAGGATGGAGAAGAACTGATGAAGAGTGGCAAGAGATGACAACTGCCAGGAACAGAAGAAATCTAAGGAGCCATCAACCCAACAGTGAGGGAGAAAGCATGGAAGGAAGTACTGATGGGAAATAGATCCAGAATGGTCTAATCCCAGAATGCCTAGGCAGCACAATAAGGACATACAATTTTTTAGAGAGATATGTCTCTCAGTAGTATTGTAATTTCTACATAACCCCGTGTAAATTAAACCTATTTCCCTCTATGTGGAAACAAAATTGTTCATTTTTTGAGATTTTGAGTCTGTGTGATAATAAAGGTAGTTCATGGCTACCTTTGGGGAGAGACCAAAACTTATGCTCCTAGATTATTTGGGTGGGAGTGGTGACCTAAAACAATGAGAGTGGGCCAAATTGTGCCCAAATCCCTAGAATCAGGAGGGAGCCTCTGACACAAGGGTTAGATGAACACTTAAGCAAAGGTTATTCTATCTATTTCACACATTGCTGGGTGCTATTCCTGGAAAAGAGGTAATGTCCCCAAGTTTGAATAATTGAATAAATTTGAATTGAATAAGTTTGGGGAAGGGACAATACAATATAGAGCATGGAGTGTCGTGTGTGTGTGTGTGTGTGTGCGCGCGCGCACGCGAGCACTAGGCTGAACATTTTGAATAAGGATTTCCCTTAGAAAGCTCTGCAGTAGTCAAAGATAGTATTCGGGAGACATATATGAAGAAAGAGACAGCCTGCATCCTTGGCCGTTGAGGAGACAAAGGACATATGTACACACACAGAAAGATACCCATATAATCATACTCATCAAGACCCACTGAAGAATTTTACCATGCAGCTTTCACTTTGTTGCTCAGGTACTTCAATGGCTTTATGATTTCTTAAGCATTTGTGAACTCTTCTGCTGGGGGCAGCTAGGTGGTGCAGTGGATGGAATTCTGGGCTTGGAGTCAGGAAGACTCGTCTTTCAGAGTTCAAATTTGTCCTCAGACACTTACTAGCTGTGTGACCCTAGACAAGTTGCTTTACTCTGTGTGCCTCAGTTTCCACATCTATAAAATGGGTTGGAGAAGGAAATGACAAACCACACTTCTTTGGCAAGAAAACCCCAAACGGGGTCACAAAAATTAGACATAACAGAACAACACCTATTCTGCTAATAGTACAGATTACAATATACCCAAGCTTTCCCACCCTATGTAGACCTTTTTCCATATCTTCCTATGACTCTTACACAGGGGTCCTAATGTTCTATAGGGAATTCCTATGGGCAATGGCCTGTCCATCTGTTATTAGAGTGTTTCAGTGGAAAGAACATTGAATTTGGAGGCCTATGGTCCAATTTAAAACTGTGACTTTGATATTCTTTCCCAGTATAACTGAGCAAATTTCTTAACCATCATGGGTTTCATTTTCTCTGTCTTAAAAGTTGAGAAGGTTGAGTAAAGTGACCTTTGTGGACTCTTCTAGTAATGAGTCTATGTTTCCTTATGCTCTCTGCATGACCAATTGACCCCCTTTTCTCGTCACGCATCTTTTTGATGGTAACTTTTATGCTTTTTCTTCTGTGCAAATCTTTACAGGCCAAATGCTGAATTCTATTTATGCTTACCATGTGTGTCCCATTGTCTTTGCATGACTCACAATTTTGATTCTTCAAAAATTCCTGTCACATAACATAGCTAGAAGTCCATTGATGTTAAAAAAATAAATAAACAACAAAAGAGCCTTTATTTCAGAAGAAGCTTGGTGCCATTTAAAAACATTGTAGTCTCTCAATAGCAATCCACTTCACTCTCTTATTTAATTCTAAACCCAATATATGTTAACAGACAAATTCTATGGGCTGTCCCTACCATTGCATGTCCTATTCCCGAAAATAAGCATTCTTTATCCAGTTGTTTTTGTTGGTTGAACTTATTGAGTGAATAAGGATCTCACTTAGGAGGCTCTGCAGTGGTCATAGGTTTAGAGAAGAGAGCACCTGAGATCATTTAGTCCAATTCCCTCATTTTACAGAGGAGAAAACTGAGGTCAGGAGAACGCAAATGACTTGTCCAAGATCAAAGAGTTCATATATGACAGAGGTAGACTTCAAACTCAAGGCCTTTGACTCCAAAGTCAAGATTTTCCCTATTGTATCACGATGACTCTTGATACAGTCAGTTCATATCATCTTCAGATAAGAGAACTTGACCATGTATAAGAAGACTGTTTCATTTAGACTCTGAACTAGACATCCTCTATGATTGTGATTAAACCTGTGACCCCTATTTTGATGTCTTGCTTACTATTAATAATCACAGAATCATCACAGAGAAAGGAATATCACCTGATTCTAATGTCATGGCATTCACCTTGTTAAAAGAGAGTCTTTAAGAAAGTTTTTGTGAGACTGCATCAAAGGCTTTTAAAAAAATGTAATGGGGGTATGACATAGTCTTCATTAGATGCATGATGAAAAGAATCATTGAATGAAGAGGAGAGACAAAGAGAAAGTAGCTGAATCTGATACTCCTTTTGAATACTTGTGAAGTAATCAGAGAGGCTCCCCCTCATCATGTGATTAGCTTACTGGAGCCAGCTACACATGTTCTAAGGTCTCTGCCAGGCACTTTCCTTACATGTCATTAGGACTGGCAATTGTGAGAATAACTTACAAATAGAATCACACAACCCTTCTGTGAGGTCAATGGTGGAAGTACTATTATCTCTCTTTTATAGATGAGGAAACAAACTCAAATAGGTTACATAACTTGCCCATGGTCAAATAGTTTAGAAGTGTCAGAGCTGAGAGCTGAACCCAAGACACTTGACTTTGAACCTGATGCTCTGGACTTCTTACTTTGAGGATAAAAGGCTTTCCAGGAGAGGCTAGTTTTGAGGTAGATTTTGAAGATGTCCATGACTGATTAGGATCATCACATGGTTAACCTATTCTGTTGTGTAGTAGCTAGAAAATGAACTGATTACACATTGATTATGGCCACTTAATAAAGGCATTATCTGGGAGCAGGGTGGTGGTGATCCTAGGAGATCTACTAAGCTAAAATCCCCCCAACCAAATCCCTAAGGCCAAATCTCTACCAACCAGCTCAGGGAAATGGACAGAAATAAACAAATAACCTAAATGGCCACAAATCAATTAGATGGTGACAGATATGAAATTCAGCCACACAAGTATAAGGTGTTATTCAGAATGACTTGTCTGAGCATGATATCTTGAAATTTACCTTTAGCTGTAATTAACGCTGTGTCACTAACTGTTGTCACTCACTTCGCCAAGCTGATGGTCTTTGTTAAAGAGCTACTAAAATGGTGGGAGTCATTATTCAGAGAAGATATGCCATCCCCATTTTCATTCATTTGTATTGTATCTTCCTTCATTGTACCACACTAGGAGAAAAATTGTTGTGGTTTCCTGATGTTATCAACTCCCAGGGCATTTGCTCTATGGAATTCAGTCTTATGCTTGAAACATCATAGGCATTTCCACAGCAACCAAGGCTTGCTGCAGAATCCCAGGACCCTAGGATCTCAGAATTAGATGGGACCTCAGTGGCCACCTAGTCGTACTTGAACCTAAAGAAAGAATTTCTTTAACATCATGTCCAAAACACACACAGACACACACACATATATGTATATATATACATAAACATATATATATACACATATATCTATGTATATATCTATATATAAGAGATGTAGTGTACAAATGGAATCAATTTCTGAAGGAGTGTCTGCCTCTTCTCGTTCTCTTACCTCATCACCCCTCCGCCTTTAATTCTCAACCATTTCTATCATTTGAAATCACTCCATATATTCAAGGATCAACTTAGGCTGCATCCTCACCCCTATTCTCCAACCTCATTTCATCCCAGTCAAAGTAATATCTTCCTCCAAATTCCTTAAAACACTTTTCCTGGATCCTCTCCTTTGCATTGCACTTAATACACTCTTCATTGTGTCATAGTGTTCTTACATGTATTCTCTCTGTTCGTTTTAAATTACTAGAGAACATGGATCAGAAGTCAGTTAGTCCAAACCCTTATTTGTAATAGAGAAAACTAAGGCCCAGAGAGAGGCTTAGTAACTTGCCTAAGGTCAAACAGCTGGGATTTAAACCCAGACTCTGAGATTCCAAGTCCACACTGCCACAGCTTTGCGTTTTCAGGGTTTACTATGCTAAATGTCAAGTGTGTTGAACAATGCCTATGGAGCTACCTTATAATTCTGACATTGGTCATATTGCCTGGCACACAGTAGGTGCTTATCAAATGTTTTTTGACTTAGATTGGATTGGAGTTGAGTTGCTATTATCCTTTCCCTCTTTCTTTCTCCTAGAATGTCAGAACTGGACAAAAACTGGTATCAGAGATTCGTAGGCTTCATGTTCTGATGACCAATAATCATATTGCCTTTAATTCTCCTAACTAAAGTTAGACAAATGTGAAACAATGGCAAAATCAATACACCAGAATTTGGGGGCTCCAAGTTTTAGACCTTGCTCTCTCAAAGACTGGCATCATACAAGTAATTTTACTTATCTGGGCTTCCATTTCCTCATCTGTAAAATTATGGGGTTGGTTTCTAAATTCCCTTTCAGCTCTCACATTCTATAAAAGTGTAATTTTATTATTCTTTCTCAGTGAATAATTGTTCTTGGATTAGTAGATTTATGGATTAAATGCACATTAAAAAGCTGAGAGACCTCAAGAAAATCATTTCACCTTTTTAAATCCCGATTTCCTCATCTGCCAAATGAGGGGTTTGGTCTAAATGTTTGCTCTGTTTCCTCCCAATTCTTAGAATCTGTGAAACTATAGGAGTGAGGTTGGAACAGTCTAATGGCTTTTTATTGCGCAGTTTTGCTTAATAATAATAATTGACATTTATATAGCATTTTAAAGTTTTCAAAGTGCTTTTACATGCAGTATATCATTTGTGCCTAGCAATGATAATACAAGGTAGATATTATAGATATAATTAATGCCCCCATTTTACAGATGAAGCAGGTAGGACTCAGAAAGGTTAAGTGCATTGCCAATGGCAACATAGCTATTTAGTATCAATGATATGATTTGAGCCCAGGTATACGACACTGCGGTACCTATTCTACACTGCTATTACTTGCCTACTTCTTGGAGATATTCTGCCTCTGCCTTTGAGGCTGAGGCTTTATATTTTCATTTTAGATAGTCTTCACAAAACCACCAGATGATAAGGCATCTGTTTCCTTTTTATAGTCCCTGAGAAAGTTGATTTGTTCAAAGTCATGCAATAGGTAAAGTGAATAATATAGACAGGACTGATGACCACACCACCTGACTTCCTAGACCAGCTTGCTATTTATGAGGTGGGGGGGAAAACCCAAACCAAACAAAACTGCGCTGCTTTTCCAAGTAACATGATTTTTTAATATTATTATTAATACTGAGAATAAGAAGAAAGGTGGCAAAAGCAGCAGAGATAACATATGGTATTGAAGGCATACAGTTGCCAGAGAAAAATGTTTTAAAATTAATTTTATAGGTTGCCTGAGCAGCCTTTTAAAGGAATCAGTTCTGTCTCTGTCACTAGTTCTATGAAGATCCAAAGCCTCGGAGTCAGATAGCAGGCTGCAATTGCCCAATAAAATGCTGCGTGTCCAGAGATAACAGGGCAGGATTATTCTTCTTGGTATCTCCTCTATTATCAGGTGGCAGCCAGGGACAGTTAGGGGGCGAAAAAAGGGGGGGGGGGTGTCCGTAGGAAATACCTCTGAGAAAAAAGAGAAAAACACTGCTGCTATTCCTATCTGAGCTGTCCCATCAGCACCACAGCAATTACCGTATTGGTCTCAATACAAGCTGCACCCTTAAAATGAGAGCATTGGAAAGGGAGAGCAAAGGAAATATTTTTTATTTATTTATACAACTGACACTTAAAATTACTGACTATGAAAAGCTATTTTTAAACATTCTCAAATTCAAATAAAGATATTTTATTCATTTTTTGTTGCCATACCTCTTTATCTTTGTCTCTTTCATTATTGTTCTCTTGCTAAGAGTACTTGGGGTTTTTTTTCTGAGACGTGTGTGTGTGTGTGTGTGTGTGTGTGTGTGTGTCTGTGCGTGGTAAGAGTGCATCGTATATTAAGAGCAATATGGTAATATGGTGGATGAGAATTGATGATTACCATTACTAAAGAACAAAGGGTTGTGTGTATTATGGGGAGGAGAGAAAAAAATAATATCGAAGGGATAAGGAACAGAAATGCTGCTAGGGTTGGTCAAACCTTCCTGGATTCATTGCCCTTCTTCCAGCTTATGTTTATCACCTTGAGTCAAGGGTGTCCTGGAACCACATCTTGACTGATTATTGAAAGCAGATTGTTAAATATTCAGTGAGCACATACCCCTCTGAAATTACTACAAATAAGGTTATAATTTATTGTTTTATTGATCATATTGACTTAAGAAAGTGATGAAGAAAGTGTTAACAATGCAGATTAAATCGAAGCATTTTAGGGGTATATTTTATTAAGGAAAACTGTCAAACATTGTTTGTTAAACATTTCCTGCAATACCACTGCAACAAGCTTTCCATAGTAGTGATGGATGAAATTGACAAGACTGTAAATTTGGAAAATCCAAAGGAAGGTTAAGGAATGCTGGGTTGATGCAGAATGAGATGAGAATCTGGACATGAAGAGTACACATTAGTCTACTTCACATGATGCAGCAGCAAGTGGAAGGCTGGAGTCAAGACAAAACAATGGGTCACAATTAAGCAGTCAGGAGAACAGAAGGAAAAATATGTGGGACACAAAAGATGTATGAGATACAAAAGGAGTATAGTAGGAGACATAGTTGACCATAAACAATAAATTTCTTTTTTTGATTGTTTTGTTTTGTTTTATTCAGTATTGTATTTTTCCCAGTTACATGTAAAAAACAATTTTTAACATGAATTGTTAAAACTTTGAGTTCCAAATTCTCTGTCTTCCCCCCAACCATTGAGAAAGCAAATAATTCAATATAGGTTATACATATGTAGTAGTGAAAAACAGTAGGGGCAGCTAGGTGGTGCAGTGGATAGAGCACCAGTGCAGAAGTTAGGAGGACCTAAGTTCAAATCTCACCTCAGACACTTGACATTCACTAGCTGTGTGACCTTGGGCAAGTCACTTAACCCCAATTACCTCATCCTGGGTCATCTCCAGTCATCCTGATGAATATCTGGTCACTGAATTCAGTTGGTTCTGGAGGAGATGTCAGATTGGTGACCTGCACAGCCATCCCTCACTCAATACAAGTGCCAAAGTGCAAAGTCAAGTGCAAGTCATGTCATCATTCCTCTGATGGCATGGTCTTCTTTGGCAATGAAGGACAAACACACACAGTGCAAAACATTTCCATTAGTCATGTTGTGAAAGAAAATATAGACCAAAAAAAAACCCTCAAGAAAAATAAAGTATAAAAAAAATATGTTTCAATCTGTGTTCAGAAACCATGAGTTCTTCCTCTGGGGATAAACAGCATTTATTTTCATCAGAAGTCCTTCAGAGTTGTCTTGAATCATTGTGTTTCCAAGAATAACTATTCACAGATGATCATTGCACAATAATGTTAGTTTATACACAGTGCATTTCACTTTACATCAACTCATGTAACTCCAGGTTTTTCTGAGATTATCCTGGTCTTTGTTTCTTAAATACAATAGTATTCCATCATAATCATTTACCACATTTTGTTCAGTTATTCCCCAATAGACAGGCCTCCTCTAAATTACCAATTCTTTGCCACCAGAAAAGAGCTCTTCCCCTCCACTTTAAAAGCTTTTTCTTGCCTCTTTTATGTGAGTTAATTTACCCCATTCTACCTTTCTCTTTCTTTTTCTCCCAGTACGTTCCTCTCTCACATCTTAATTTTCTTTTTTTTAGATATTATCCCATTGTACTCAACACACTTGTGCCCTCTGTGTGTATATGTGTGTGTACACACACACGTACACATACATATATGGATAACTCCCTTGTAATGATAATAATAAGTTCTTATGAATTTCCAGTATCATTTTTCCATGTAGCCATGTAAACAGTTTAACTTTATTAAGTCCCTTTTGATTTCCCTTTCCTGTTCACCTTTGTAAACTTCTCTTGAGTCATAATCGAAAGTCAAATTTTCTATTCACTTCTGGTCTTTTCATAAAAGAATGCTTAAAAGTTCTCTTTTCAATGAATAAAAATTTTCCCCTCCTGAAGGATTATACTCAGTTTTCCTGGGTAGGTGATTCTTGGTTGTAAATCCTAGCTCCATTAACCTTAGAATATCATATTCCAAGCCCTTCAGTCATTTAATGTAGCAGCTGTTGAATCTTGTGTTTTCCTGACTGTGATGCCATGATATTTGAATTCTTTCTTTCTGACTGCTTGCAATATTTTCTTCTTGATGTGGGAGATCTGCAATTTGATTATAATATTTCTGGGAATATTCATTTTGGTATATTTTTTCAGGAGGTGATAGGTGGATTCTTTCAATTTCTATTTTACCTTCTGGCTCTAGAGTATCAGGGCAGTTTTCCTGGATAATTTCTTGAAAGAAGATATCTAGGCCTCTTTTTTTGATTATGGCTTTAAGGTAGTCCACTACTTTGAAAATTATTTCTCCTGGATCTGTTTTCCAGGTAAGTTGCTTTTCCAATGAGATATTTCACAGTGTCTTCTATTTTTCATTCTTTTGGTTTTGTTTTATTGTTTTTTGATTTCTTATAATGTCATAAGCTTCCACTTGCTCAATTCTAATTTTTAAGTAATTATTGTCTTCAGTGAACTTTTGTACCTCTTTTTCCATTTGGTCAGTTCTACACTTTAAGTTTGTTTTTGCCTTGAGTGAATTTTTGTGCCTTTTTCCCCCATTTGGTCAATTCTGCTTTTTAAGATATTCTTCTCCTCATTGACTTTTTGTACCTCTTTTACTATTTGGCCTAATCTGTGTTTTTTTAAAGGTATTAATTTCTTCAGTATTTGTTGTGTCTCCTTTAACATGCTGTTGATTCATTTTTCATGATTTTCTTCCATCACTATCATTTCTCTTCCCAATTTTTCCTCTGTCTCTCTTAGTTAATTTTCAAAATCCTTTTTTTAGTTCTTGCCTGGACAATTCACATTTTTCTTGGAGACTTTGAATGTAGGAGCTTTGACTTCATTACTGTCTTATGAGTTTGTGTTTTGATCTCTCTTATCACCATAACAACTCTTTATAATCAGAATTTTTTTCCTGTGGTTGCTCATTTCCCCAGGCTATTACTTGACTTTTAACTCTTTGTTAAAATAGGGCTCTGCTTTCAGGGAGGATGTATTGTCCCAAGCTTCAAGCATTTTGTTCATCTGTTTTCAGAGATACTTCTAGAGATCTGCAAGGTGTCAGTTCTTCCTAGGTAGTATGATTTAAGGAGAGGTGTTTACTACTCTCACCTGACCTTTGCCTTGGTCTGTGAGTGACCATAAGCACCTTTTCTGCCCTGGAACTATGAGGAAGGCCCTTGCTCCCATGCAGTCACAGGCTCTAGGGTGCTAGTGCTCCTCCTCACCCTGGGACTGCCACCCAGGATGGTGACCCAGATCTAAATATGGGCAAAGCAAATGCCAGCAAAGGGACCCCTGCAATCTCCTTCTGACCAGTTTTTGACCCACTTATCATTTGTGGGCCGAGAGCTCCAGAAGCAATCACTGCTATTGCTGCTGATTCAGTGACTCCCAAGTCCTACTTCTAGTTTTTCTGCACTATTGCTGCCTTCACCGGACTCTGCTCCACTCTCACCCAGGTGAGACAGACCTTTTCTGCTGAACTTCTAAGCTGTCTTTGGTGTCAGTGGACTGAAGGTTCTGGAACCACCACTGTTGTCACTCATTCAATTGCCTGAAAGCCTGCTCCTGGCTTGCTCCAATCTTTGCTGGCACTGCATGCACTGGACTGCAATCCTCTCTTCTCTCTCACTTTAGTGCAATAAACTTTTCCTGTTGACCTTCCCCAATGTCTTAGGTTGGAGATTTTTTTTACTCCACCTTTTTTGTGGGTTCTGCTGCTCTAAACTTGTTTAGAATCACTTTTAAAGGTATTTGAAGGGATTTTGCAAAGAGCTCAGGTGAGGCTCTGCCTTTTCTTTGACATCCTGGTTCCACCTCTCTGAAAATTTTTGGGCTCTTCCTGTTACAACATGAATTAGTGACTGGATTCCCAAGGTGTGCCCACCTTGTTACAGTGCTGTGAGTCACTATAATTGGCACTAGTAGTACAGAATTATAGAATCATTGAATCTGAAGAGATCTCAGATGTTATTGAGATGGGAAATGCATCTCCAAAATCTCTTGGGTGATATTCTTGACAAGTGGTCACCATCCAGTCCTTTATTTTACTTCCAGTGACTTACTCACCTACCTACTAAGGAATCCCATTCTATTTTAGATACTTTATCAATGACTAGAAAAGTTGTCTTTATATTTAATCAAACTTTGCCTCCCTGACACTTTTACTAACCCCGCAGTCTTACCCATGGAATGTTATTGTTTCTACCAACACTGCTATCTGGTATATACTCAGTTGATATACTCAATTGTTATAGTTCTTTATTCTTTGGTCATAAGCACTGAAATTTCTGTGAGGATTTCCTGGAACACGCAGTGCCCCTTCCCCTACCTTTTTTTCTAGGGTAAGCTATATCTTCAGCCAGTACTAGACTAAGCTAAGTAGATGCTTAGGGTCCATGACACATCAGAACCAAATGGAGGACACTTTAAAATTGTATTGTTTATACCTTGCCCTACTTCTGCATTTAGGGATCAGATTTCTTTGTTGGCTATATTCATGTCCCTGATCCAACCATAGGCAGAAGACTATAAAATAAGACTACTTTTCTTAGACCTTTAAAAGCCACTTCACTGTTCTTGTCTTAGTTAGATCTGTAGACTTATTTATCTCTTTGACTTTTGATAACTCTGCTGATGCTTCTAAGTCTGCTTCCAAGTGCAATCCAAGTCTTATCTAATCAATGCTATTTTTTAAAATCTTTTTGCTTAGTGAGAATTTTGTTTTTGACCCCTCTTGGCTGACTACAACACAACTGTCAACATTTCTAGGCACATTGACTTTATGGATTGCATTTATTTTTCAAGTTGATGAAATGATCTAACCATACTTCCAAATTAGTCAAAAATAGGGTAGTAGTATACTAAATATGTGTTAGTAGTCAATAAACATCTATTAAGAACCTACTATGTGCTAGACACTGTGCTAGGTGCTGAGGATACAAATTAGAAAGTCAATCCCTGCCCTCAAGGAACTTACAATCAAATGAGGAAAGTCTCTCTCTCTCTCCCCCTCGCCCTCTCTCCCCTTTTTTTCTACATGTGTGTACAGACATGCATACATATATGAGTTTTATATGTATATGTGTACACACACAAATAGAGGCTTGAAAGTAGAGGGGTAGGCAACACCACAGGTTGCCAGAGAGTACAGTAAGTTGACTGGAAATTTTGAAGCCCTCTTAAAGACACATTTTTGGAGAAGTTTTTTTGTGTTTTTTGTTTGTTTTTGTTTTTGCTCTGCTCTCCAGCACTCAAATCAAAGAAGTGAAGCATTTTTACCAACTATTTAATATCTCCCAGTGTTATTGGGACAATTGAATGAAATAATGTTTGTAAAGTGATAAGTATAGGGTCTGGCATACATTAATTGCTTAATAAATGGTTCTTCCCTTCCCTTCCCTATACAACACAATACTACATTGCCTGCTTCTATCAGTATAGCAAATACACCGCAGGTGTGGTAACAGTCTATAGTCCTCCATTATCATATTTGCAAGATGACCCTGAATTCTTGGAGGCCATGTTAATGCCAATGGAACTCAAGCTCACACAGGTCCTACCAAGTTGGAAGTCTTTAACAATGCCACTAGCAGACTATTCTATTATCTGAAGATAAACTTCAAAAGTTTAGAGAAAATGACCACTATGTTGATGGGAGAGAATGAATTTTTGCCCAGAGTAGAAACTTTTGAAGGTTATCTGCTAACTTGTATGGTTTTATTTTTATGACAACTCAGAGTAGAAGTTTCCTTTTTTTTTTAAGCCAAGATGGTGTTGTGATGAAGTAGAGTCTAGTTATATGAAGCCAAGGCCAATTTAACTAAAAGTTATGGAAGTTAGGAAGGCCTGAATTCAGATCTTGCCTTGACCCTTACTAGAGATCTGACACAGGGCAAGTCATTTAATTTCTGACTCTTCAGTTTCCTCATCTGTAAAATGGGCATAATAATAGCAATTAACCCCTAATGTAGTCATGAGGGTGAAATGAGATATTTGTAAAGTGCATTGCCAGTTTTTGAAGTGCTAACTATGTAAATGCTATCATCATCATCATCATCATCATCATCATCATCATTGTAAAGTTCTTCCTTGTTTTGAGGCAAAAATACTTATCTTGTGGATGGATCAATTGATCCAGCAATTAACTGTCTGTTAACTTACTTTGCTCCATGGTTATGGATTTGTCCTCAAATTCCATCAAGCTGTTCAGCACATGCACTTTATATTTATATTTCACAGGAAAGACCAAGTGAAAGAGTATGGATGAACAAATCCTAGTCTATCACCTCTCCTGGAAAAAATGAATCAATCAGTCAACTGAGAAACATCTCAACTCAAGGTGATGGAGTGTCAGTCCCTTTATCTTTCTATAGGGAGGACATTAATCAGGCATGGTGATTACTGAGAAAATATTCTGGATTTTGACCCAAATGGGAATGGGAGTGTTTGGTCTTGGGAACTTTGACTATATTGCTGTTGAGTCATTTACATATTGTAAGATGATTGGCAGATTGTGGGGACCTGGTTCTAGAATCAGATGCCTAGGTGTTCCCTTCCATTTTCACCATCAGTGATAGGATGAGTTGATTGGAGCCAGGCCAAAAGATAGATTTTTGCTCAAAATATGGCATGTCTGGGTGTCTCCTGTGTACCTGGGTATTTGGTGGGTCAAATTAGCTTCCTGAGGGTCACAGAAATAGCAGTCTTCAGCAACTTGCAGCATAAATAGAGTTCAAGATGATAAGAAAGCAACAGCATGAATTTATTCAAATTTATTTAAATATATTCAATTGTCAGTGGTTACTATCCTATTTGTGTTTAATTTTTTTATTATGCATGCCATACCTACCTACAATTATATTCAAAGTAAACCAGTGAATGAGATTAGTGGGACTTTTTCACATTGTTCTCACCATACCTATAGGGTGGATGCAAGATGGGGGGGTAGCCAGATCCTCCAGGGAGAAGAGTCTAATAGAAAGATCCTAATTCTGTTCATCTCTATGGACATTTTCCCAATACCAGAAAAAGACTTTCTCCATCTCCTCTATCAATTGGCTACCATCTTGACAAGCCTGCCACGTATCTGCGATGCCAGAGATGTTAGGTCTACTGTAAATCCACAATGACACCCTAATTTTCTGTTAGATCAAGTCAGAGCTCAGCCACCTCAAAACCTTCAATTTTATGGTTAGCCAATCAATCAAGACACATTTATTAAATGACTACTATAGGGACACAATGAAAAATAAAAACAAGCCTGCCCTCAAAAAGGTCATATAATAAAGGGGGCAACATGTTGATAAGTGAGAACATGCAAGATATATAGAATAAAGAGAAGTTAATCTCAGAGGGGAAAATATTCTAGAAGCTAGGGGAACTAGGAAACCCTCCTCGAAAAACTGGGATTGGCAGAAAAATCCAGGGAAACAAAGAAGTAGAGATTAGGAGTATTCTAGGTTTGAGGGGAAATGGAAAAGTAAGTCAAGAAACTAGAAGTAGACCAGGATGACTGGATCATAGAATGTGTGGAAGAGAGTAGAGACTGGAAAGGTAGGAAGGCCTCAGGTTGCAAAGGGCTTACATTACTAAATTGACTATTTTAAATTTGATCCTAGAGGTAATGGGGAACCATTGGTGTTTACAGAGTAAGAAGGTGATCTGCGCAGACTTGTATTTTAGGAAAATCACTTTGGTAATGAGTGGAGGATGAATTGGAATGGGGGAACTCAAGGAAGAGAGAAAAATTAAGAATCTATTGTAGAAATGCAGGCAAGATAACATTTGGGTCTGAAGATAGGTGGTAGTTGCATGAGTGGAGAGAACACTTACAAGTGAGATTTTTGTCAAGGGAGAAAGAATGATAGATTAGATGTGTGGTGTGAGTACAAGTAAGGAACTGACTTTGACACTGACATTGTGAGACTGGATGAATAGAGGAAAGTGGTGCCATCTTTTTTAATAATGAATTTAGGAGGGCTGAGAGAGATAACAAATTCTGTTTTTGACATGTTGAATTTGAGGTCCCAATGGGACATTTAGTTCAACATGTCCAAGAAGCAGTTGGTGGTGTGGAACTGCAGCTCAGGAGAGAAATTAATGCTGTGTGGCTAGATCTGGGAATCTACTGCACAGAGATGGTCATTGAATCCATGGGAGCTAATGAAATCAGAAAGCAAGGTAGCATGGAAGGGAAAAGAGCCGAGATTCCAGGTCAGTGGGGGAATCTCATAGTTAATGGGTGTGACATAGATGAAGATCCAATGGAGGAGACCAAGGAGTGATCAGGCATGTTAGAGGAAAACCAGGAGAAAGAATTGTCATGAAAATCTAACAACGACAGAATATCCAGGAGAAGAAGGATATTGGGAAAGGTAAAATGTCACAGAGGTTAAGAAGGATGAGGTTGGAGAAAAGGTCATTGGACAATTTAACAGGTGGTTGGTTAATTTTGGAGAGAGCAGTACTAGTTGATTGATGAAATTGGAAACCAAATTACAGACGGTTTGGAAGGGTTGAAGGGATAAAAAGTGAGGGTATATGTTACAGATGGTGTTCTGGAGGAATTTAGCCAAGAATGGGAGGAAAAACAGGATGATAGCTCAAGGGGATGGTAGAATCAAATAAGAGATTTGTCAGGATGGGGGACACATGGGAGTGTTTGCATGAAGTAGAGAAGGGGACAGTAGATAGAGAGGGATTGGTCTCATTATATTTATTATATCATATTGCCCAGTATTCTCTTTCATTTTTTTTTTTGGAGAATTTTCTTTTTTTTTCTAATTTATTTATTTAACTTTTTACATTCATTTTCACAAAATTTTAGGTTCCAAATTTTCTCCCCATTTATCCCCCCCCCACCCCAATACACCGAGCATTCTAATTTTCCCTATCACCAATCTGCCCTCTCTTCTATCAGCCCTCCCTTCTCTTGTCCCCATCTTCTCTTTTGTCCTGTAGGGCCAGATGGCTTTCTATTCCCCATTGCCTGTATTTCTTATTTCCTAGTAGCAAGAACAATACTCAATAGTTGTTCCTAAAACTCTGAGTTCCAAATTCTCCCCATCCCTCCCTCCCCACCCATTCCCTTTGGGAAGGCAGGCAATTCAATATAGGCCATATCTGTGTAGTTTTGCAAATGACTTCGATAATAGTTGGGTTGTGTAAGACTAACTATAATTCCCTCCATCCTATCCTACCCCCCATTGTTTCTATTCTGTCTTTTGATCCTGTCCCTCCCCAAGAGTGTTGACTTCAAATTGCTCCCTCCTCCCATTGCCCTCCCTTCCATCATCCCTCCACCCTGCTTATCTCATTCTCCCCCCACTTTACTGTATTGTAAGATAGGTTTTCATACCAAAATTAGTGTGCATTTTATTCCTTCCTTTAGTCAAATGTGATGAGGGTAAACTTCATGTTTTCTTCTCAGCTCTCCTCTTGTTCCCTCCACTAAAAAGTCTCCTGCTTGCCTCTTGAATGAGAGATAATTTACCCCATTCCATTTCACCCTCTCTGCTCCCACTACATTTCTCTCTCACCATTTACCTTAATTTCTTTTAAGATATGGTCCCATCCTATTCAATTCACTCTCTGCTCTCTGTCTCTGTATGTGTGTGCACGTACATGTGTACATGTGTGTATGCATGTGTGTGTGTGTGTGTGTGTGTTGTCCCACCAACTACCCAGATACTGAAAAGTTTTAAGAGTTACAAATATTGTCTTTCCATGTAGGAATGTAAGCAGTTCACCTTTGGTAAGTCCCTTATGACTTCTCTTTGCTGTTTCCCTTTTCATGCTTCTTCTCATTCTTGTGCTTGAAAATTAAATTTTCTTTTCAGCTCTGGTCTTTTCATCAAGAATGATTGAAAATCCTCTATTTCATTGAAAGACCATATTTTCTCCTGAAGTATTATACTCAGTTTTGCTGGGTAGGTAATTCTTGGTTTCAGTCCTAGTTCCTTTGACTTTTGGAATATCCTATTCCATGCCCTTCAATCCCTTAATGTAGAAGCTGCTAGATCTTGTGTTATCCTGATTGTATTTCCACAATACTGGAATTGTTTCTTTCTAGCTGCTTGCAATATTTTCTCCTTGACCTGGGAATTCTGGAATTTGGCCACAACATTCCTAGGAGTTTCTCTTTTTGGATCTCTTTCAAGGCAGTGATCGATGGATTCCTTCAATATTTATTTTGCCCTCTGGTTCTAGAATCTCAGGGCAGTTTTCCTTGATAATTTCATGGAAGATGATGTCTAGGCTCTTTTTTTGATCATGGCTTTCAGGTAGTCCCATAACTTTTAAATTGTCTCTCCTGGATCTATTTTCCAGGTCAGTTGTTTTTCCCATGAGATATTTCATATTATCTTCTATTTTTTCATTCTTTTGGTTTTGTTTTTGATTTCTTGGTTTCTCAGAAAGTCATTAGCCTCCATCTGTTCCATTCTAATTTTGAGAGAACTATTTACTTCAGTGAGCTTTTGAACCTCATTTTCCATTTGGCTTATTCTGATTTTGAAAGCATTCTTCTCCTCATTGGCTTTTTGAACCTCTTTTGCCAATTGAGTTAGCCTATTTTTCAAAGTGTGACTTTCTTCAGCATTTTTTTGGTTCTCCTTTAGCAAGGCATTGACCCATTTTTCATGCTTTTCTTGCATCTCTCTCATTTCTCTTCCCAGTTTTTCCTCCATGCGTCTAACTTGATTTTCAAAATCCTTTTTGAGCTCTTCCATGGCCTGAGCCCATTGGATATCCACCTTGGATGTCTGGGATACAGAGGCCCCGACCTCCACATCTTTCCCTGATGGCAAACATTGTACTTCCTCATCAGAAATGAAGGGAGAAAGGAACATCTCTTCCCCAAGAAAGTAGCTTTCTATGGTCTTATTTTTCTTCCCTTTTCTGGGCATTTTCCCAGCCAGTTACTTGACTTCTGGGATTCCTCTGGACCCCTGCCTAGATCTGCCCAGCTAGTGCTTGGGGTCTGAGATTCAAATGCTGCTCCCCAGCCTCACGGCTTTCCGCAGCGGGCAAGGCTGCTATTCAATGTGAGCTTAAGTTCTGGTGCTGGGGTGGGAGCAGGGCCGCCTCCCAGGCTCAGTCCCCTCAGGGGGTTTATGCAGAGACCTTCAGTAATGGCCCTGAGCTCCTGCCTGCTCTGGGAGCCCCTGGGCTGCTGCTGCCTCTGCCGCTCCCTCTACCGCTGCCTCCGCCACCGCTTCCCAAGGTGGCCCGAGTCACGGAGACACCCTGCTCCCCTCTTGGCCAGCCCAGATGTCTCTCTCACTGACCTGTAGTGCCTGTGGGTGAAGGGACCTTTGCGGCGCCGGAGATTCTGTCCCTGAAGCCTGCTCGGATCTGCTCCTCTCAGGGCTGTGTGGCCAGGGCAGCGCAGGGGTGGGCTCCACTGTCTGGTGTGTGATGGACCCCTGGGGATGGCTTTCCAGGGCTCTCTGGAACAGAAATCTCTTCCACTGTGTTCCTGCATGGCTTGCTCTGATCCAGAATTTGTGGGGAGTTCTTTTTACAGGAAATTTATGGGTTGTGGGTTCGGAGCTAGCATACAGTGAGTCTTTCTACTCTGCCATCTTGGCTCCTCACCCCACCCTGGTATTCTCTTTCAAGACCCCTCTGATTTTCTGAGCTCAGAACTGTGCTCATTATAATTTCTGCTCTAGGAGACCTTAAACTTTTAGCTTACTCTCCTTACATGTCATTTTGGTTTTCATTTCAAGCCCCTACCTATGTTCCCATTTCTCCATGTACCCTTTCTCTCACTTCTCCATTCCACAGTGATCTCTATGTTTTCTGAATGTCTAAAACAATCATCCTGGAACATTATCTCCCACTTGGTTGAAACTTCTCTCTTTTTTTTTTTGAAAGGGGGCTTAGAGGGAAAAGATGAAGAACATTTGCATTAGCAAGAAGCAACCCATTTGTGTACATTTATTCCCCTGTACTATGAATATCCCCCAAATGACCTGATCTCTCTTCTCTTTCCCCTCTATACTACCTTGCTTACTCATCTCATTAGCTCCAATGGATTCAACTATCACCTCTAGGCAGTGGATTCCCAGATCTAGCTACACACAATTTGCTTTTAATGTAAAATCTTAGAAACAATTCTAAGAACAATGATAGATTAACAGATTTGCACATGGCCACACAGATAATATGTATTAGAGTTTGGACTTCTATCTGGGACTTTATGGTGCCAACATTAGTTTTATATTCACTCTAAGGCTAGAAACAGTTAGGTGATGCCATAAATAGACTGCCAGACCTGAAGTCAGGAAACCAATCTCAGACACTTCCCAGCTATATGATTCCAGGCAAGTCATCTAACTTCTGTCTGCCTCAGTTTCCTCAACTGCAAAAAGAGAATAAAAATAGCATCTTCATCTCAGATTTATTATGAAGATAAAATGAGATATTTGTAAAATATTTTGTAAACCATAAAATACTACATAAATGCTAGTGATTATCATTATAATATTATTATGCTGCCCCTCAAACTCTCTTACTTTGCTTTCTAATTAATACATTTTTATTAGTCTTTTATTATAAATGTAAATTCTTCATAGGCAGGAATCATGGTATATACTTTTATATCACCCTCAGCACCAGGCAGAATATGTACAAGGTGAATAATTTATGTGACTAAGTCAATGCAGTATCCTGGAAAGAGTATCAGACTTGGAGCCTGGTGCTCTGTATCTTATTCTCAGCTATTCTATTTACTTCCTTTGTCACCTGGGCTGAATTTCTTGACCTCAGTTTCTATATCAGTAAAATGGATGAATTGGGCTTCATGGTTTCCAACTCTAAGGCTTATTATCCTCAAAAAGCTGGAAAGGAAAGAAAAAAATCATAGTGAAATCAAGAATATGGAGCTACAAATGCACATAGGACACTTATGAGAAAGTAAGATCAAACAAGTTAGGGTGGAAGGTTTATACTGGAGGAGTAGAAGATGATGTTGGAAAGGTGGTATAGAGTCAGATTTGGGAGAGTCTTGGATGCAAGGCAGATATTTAGACCTTAGATTTTAGGCAACCGAGTCAAAACTTCCTTAGGGACTGTGCAGATGCCTGTTAGAATTTTGCTTTGCATTGTTGCTTCAATAGCAAAATAAAACCCCAGAAGAACCATAATGCTAGATGAAGAAAATGGCCAGGCCTGGCTAGGGAAGGTCAGGAAAGCTGAGATGTGGAAGCAGAGTTAGAAAGTTGTATGTAATTCTAACCCAGGACTGGAGACCATGCAGAGTTTTGCACAAATAGGTTTTCTTTGCTCCATAGCTGCTGAAGAACTATAAAGCCTAAAACAGGGTAATCCCCAATGGCCAAGTTGATGGAGGCAAGATGGGAAAGCCATTTTCTTCTCCTCTTCAAGAGCTGCCCAGCATCATGATAGGAAGAAACAACTGCGAGACCATAGCAGTAGGAGCAGGAACTGGGTACAACAGCAATTTATTTTAAGCCTGGAGCCCACACTGGAGGACATCCAAGGTTCCAAGGGGGAATTTGCAGCAGAATAAAATGGAACCAGCCCTGTAATCCATGCATTCTCTTCCTGGGCTTGTCAGGGAAGTATAGAAGTTAAAAGAGCTCTTTGAAAACAAGTCCACTGGTGGACTTGGACCTCTGTTCTGATCTGAGGTAGATCAAGGAGCTTAGGGATGGAGTTCAGTGATATCCTTTCTTACCTGGTAGCACTGGCATTGGGCTGCCATGTTGACCTGCCATGACTATATTGACTAGGATGGAGAGCAGCTGGTGCCATTATACAGGACTAGGATTAGAATGTCGTTTTGGATTAACAAACTAGAATTCATGGGATTGACTCCAGCAGCATTGGAGAGGAGATAGTTAGGAAAGGGAAGCCACTTGGAGAACAAGGGCATGTTAACTTTCTTAAATTCTTAATCGCCATCTTTATTACCAGATCCTAGAAATACAATATACCTCTGATGGCCTAAATTCTACTACATGGATTACACAGAAGGAAGAGTTTTTTCTCAAACTGTCATTTTATCCTTCAATAAAACTGAGGAGAAAAAGGAAAATGGCCACCATTTAGTCTTTGAGGCAACTTCCTACAGCCTTCCATGTACCACCTAGACTCCAGAGAACACTACTCAACAGTCCCTGGACTGGAGGACAGATGGGAGATATGTTTCTGTGATCCTCTTCTTTGGTTGCAGTCTTTGGTTCTTAGGACAATGCGCCACTCCTCACCTTCATCCAGTGACCTAGGGAAGGGCAGGATAAACAGGTTACACACCAAACCTCTTACCTACACACTCACTGCCTTTGCATTCCTTTTCTGAGAAAGCACCAAATGGTAGCTGTTCTTCCTTCCTTTCCCCTAAAATTTCTAATGTTAGCAATTTGGGGAACAGAAACAGGAAATGGCAGCTTATAGATCTCTAGAGAATTGTTGGCTAATACATTAAAATTAAAGAGAAACAGAAGCCATCACTACAAATTGCAACATTATTGTTCAAGCCAAGATCATCCTAATTATAAACTAGCATTTTTATAGATGTCACAGAGGCTGTTTTAGTGCCTCTTTGCTGATGCTAAAAAGATAGTGTGGAAACACGATCAGGGATCCTCACACTGCTGTCTTACTGGAGGGGGAAAAGTTAATTAGGCTCTTTTTGGCATATTAGTGAAGACAGGCTTATTAGACACATTTACAAGCTAATGATATGCGTATCCTCTGCTATCAAAGAAAAATGCATTTAAATAAACTGATTTACAGTTCAGCCATTTTCATCTCTTTAACCAATACAGTTCACACTCTCATTAGATTGACTTAATTGGCTTGAATTCTCAAATTTCTCTGGGCTCCTCAATGAGGTGGTGGTGGACTATTCTTATGGCTTATTTCTGTTGGGCAGCAGGTGACCTGACTGCCCTGCTCTTGATCCTCTACAAAAGCTGAACAGCTTTAGTCTTCATAAAGACAGTGGCTTTATTCAGTCCAATTCAAAATGCATTTATTGAATATTTCTACATGCCAGCCATCAGACTTAACAAAAACCAAAACGAAATTGTGTCTGTTCTCAAGGAGACTACATTTTACTGGGGAGAAAGCAGCATGTATTCAGAAAAGTCTTTACAAAATAAATAGAGAGTACATTCAAAGTGTTCTGGGGGTAGGGAAAACATTATCAACTGGTTTATGTATGTGTGTGTGCATGAGTGCATATACATGAGTGCATGTGTGAATACATGAGTGCATTGTGGGTATGTATATATCCTGTAGAGAAATCCTGTAGAGAAGAAGGCACCTGAGCTGTGCTTTGAAGGAATCTTGGGGTTCTTAAGGATTCAGATTTGAGATACACCATAGAGGTCATCTACCCCATTTCTCACTTTACAGATCAGAAAAGTGAGGTCCAGGGAAGTTATGTAGCTTATCCAAGGTTACAACCTCTCTGCAATGGTTATAATAATGGGTCCAGCATCAACCTCACAGAATTTTTATTACAAAGAATGAGAGACTGCATTCTAAAGTGCTCTGCATATCTTCAAATACTCTATACATGCCAATTTTCATTGTCAGTAAGTAGCAGTCAATATTCAAACCCATATGGATCCATACGAGTGATCTGCTCTACAGATATGGATCCATAACTGGTGGTCTACTTGATATTGTACCACACTTCAGAGTACCACTTCTTTGTACCTCTGTGTCTTTTGCTGATTGTACAAATATCTTAGGTGAGTGGCAGGATGAAAAGAAGAGTTTAAGAGAAGGTAGGAAACAATGAAGGGAAACCTTGGCTTAGCCAGAACCCAAGGTTTCCTTGATCCTTCTAAGAAACTGGGAGGAGGAAGAAAAAACCAATGCTGCTGTAATTATGAATCCAGAACTCAGCCACAGAGAACCTGAGTGTTCCTACTGCTAGAATAGATGGTTCTTTAGAAAAGAGTGACAGTCAGGGCTTACTGAACAGAACTTCCAGGCCTCTGGGTCATAAAGAAATATAGAAACTCCTGAAGAGATTGATGTCATTAGAAGGTGGTCATTGCAAAGAGCTACCTGGAGCTGAAAGAGCAAGAGCATGGGTGGATATCTCTAAGAGAGACAGAGATAGACAGAGATAGAGAACAAAACCAAAAGAATATTTCACAGTAAGAAGCCTCTCATTACTAAGAAGAAGTAATGTGGAGCAAATGAGAGTAGCTGACCAGCCCTGTTCACCAACCCGGCTTACAAGCAGGCTCTCTCTCCCCACTTACATGCATTTTCTACTCTGAAATACTGAGGATTGTGCCTGGCATAGGAATATATTTGCAAGGGTATATCATGTTATGTTGTCACACAATTTGTATTGTTTTTGTAATAATCTTAAATTGCTGTGCAGCTGGAAAGCTAAGAATTTTGAAATTCATTCCCAAATCTAACATCAGGAGAAGGTAAGTTCCTTGAGTCCAGGCAGTGTATCACTTTTTGGTCTTTGTATTCACTTCACTGTGCCTAGCACAATGTCTTGCATAGGAAGGGAACTTAATGATTTCTTTACAATTGAATTCATCCTTTTCTGTATCACTTTGCAAGGAGGTGGGAAACATTTTCTGGAATCATGATGGATCATTGCATTCATCAAAGTTAAGTCTTTAAAAATTGTTTGCTTGTAAAATGCCATTATAGAACAAATTGCTCTGCTTGCTTCATTCTGCATAATTTCAAAGTGAGGTTGAAGTGATATCTGCTCCCTTCAGACCTTTCTCATTTGGGGAGCTTCTTATTTGCTCTCCACCCTCTTTTCTCTACCACCTCTCCCATTCCTTCCCCTTCACTTTCCCTTCAGTTCTTTTAACTAAGATCATTACATCACAAAAAACGCTCCCAAGCCTTTCATCATATTTAATTCCATGATTCCTACTGACATTACAATGCTCAGGGGATGCTTTTATCAATTCCTCATTCCTCATTAGAATGCAAAAAAAAAATCATGCTTTCTCTTATGATTTCTCATTTATATTTACATGTTTAATGTTTCTCTTTAATCCCATGTTGATATTTCAAAGTTTTCAGTCAGCACTGATCTTTTCATCAAGAATGCTTTGAAGTCCTCTATTTCATTAAAAATCCACTTTCCCCTACAGGAGTACACTAAACTTTCCTGGATAAGTTAATGTTGCTTATAAGCCTAGATCCTTTGCCTTTTTGGAATATCATATTTCATATTCTCCACTCCTTTTTAGTGGTAGCTTCCACTAATTCTTGTGTGATCCTTAATATATATTCTTAGAACTTGAACTCTTTCTTTCTGTCTGCTTGCAAAATTATCTCTTTGACCAGGAAGTCCTGGATATTGCCTTTAATGCTTCCGGAATTTTCCATTTTGGAGTTGCTTTCAGGTTCCTGGTAGATTCTTTCCATGTTTACTTTGTCTTATCTAGCAAAAGAAATCTAAGTAGTTTTCTTTCAAGTTTTCTTGAAATCTTTATGTCAAGACTTTTTTTTGGTCATGACATCTTAATTCTTAAATTATCTCACCTTGATATGTTTTCTGATTCAGTTGTTTCATTTTTTTCTATTTTCCCCAATTTTTATTGTTTTTAATATATTGTGCTGTCTGCTAGTCCCAAACTTCTCTTCAGTCATTTTTTTAGCTGTGTCTGACTCTTCATGACCCTACTTGGGAATTTCTTAGCAAAGATACTAGAATGGTTTGCCATTTCCTTCTTCAGCTCATTTTACAGATGAAGAAGCTAAAGCATACAGGGTTAAGTGACTTACCTGGGGTCACACAGTTAGTAAGTGTATGAGGTCACATTTGAACTCAGATTCTTCTGACTCCAAGCCAGGCATGCTATCCACCTAGCTGCAACTTCTGTTTGGTCCATTCTGATTTTTAGAGTCTGGCACTTAGATAAAATTTATTTGTTTGTTTTGTGGTTGTTCTTTTGAAGTTTTGCTCATAGGTATTTTGGAGAGATTCTACTCTTCTGGGTTTGTGTCTTGGGCAACACTGGCCTCAAAATAGCCCTTTGTCTTTTGTTGTTCAGACATTGCTCTGGGTATCCCAGCCTTGCTGACCCAGTTGAGAGCTCTAGGTACTGAGACTATGATCCAAACTCCCTAGATGACCTTTGCACAGAGCCACTGCCATTCTGAGTAGGGTAATGAGCCCTTAATCCGGTAGACCCTACCTGTAGTTATGGGTGTTGAGTTCACACTCCGGACACCATTGGGAGACCTCTCTCTGCTAGCCATCTTCATAGTTCTGAACCTAGAGTTCATGCTCTTCACTGCTCTGTGGAACTCCCCTGAACTAGGGTGGAGATCAGGATCCTCTCTGGGTGTCACCATGCTACATGCTTATCTCTGAGTCCTGGGGATTGAGCCCATAGTGCTGATCTACCCCTGTTGCACTGTTCCTTCTCTCCTCAATTGCCTGAATTTCTGATCTTGGACTGGACAGATAGCCCACTCTGGACCCATTAGACTGTGGTCTGATTGAGAGCAAAAATATCTCTTGTCTTTCTTTGTATCCCCAGGACATAGTCCAATGCCTGGTATATAGTAGGTGCTTAATAAAAACTTGTGGACTGACAGTTACTGTAGTTTCTATTTCAATTTCCTAAAAACTTCTTGGTACAACATTCTTATTAAATCATAAATCAAGCTCAATAGTACAGCATCAAGTACAGCATCCAGCTATTCTATCACCTTGGCTGGTGTCTTATATTTTTCCTAAAACACATTGCCCTGATAAGGGGTCGCTATTAGGTGTCAAATTCTCCATTGTAAAGATACAGAGAGACAGCATTGTGGAGTAGTTTGAAGGCCATTCTATGAGTCAGCAAAACTTCCCAAGACATCTCATCTCTTGTATTCAGTTCCAGGACCTGCTTCTAAGCTGTCAGTCAATTGTCCTGATTTCTGTCTTTCCACTGGACTTCGATAACTCTGGAAGAGAGGGTGAGACTGATGACTTTATACAACTCTGCCTCATTTAAATCCAATTCATGCATGAGTCAAGACATCAGTGGTCCTCTTCAAAAACAAAAGATGAATAGCTTAGTTGTCCTATAAAACTGAGCTGACATGTGTTTTACTTTTTATGCTTAGGATCATAGATTAAGAGCTGAAAGGGATCCCATGAACCATCTTGCTCAGTGCCTGAATTTTCCACTTGAAGAGACTGTCACACAGAGAAGTTAAATGATTTGCCTAGGCCTCCATAGCTAATAAATGACAGTAGTAAGATTTGAACTCAGGACGTCTGATTGAAAATCCAAAACTCTTTAAAGTATAGTTTAAATGGAGAATTTGATGCCTAATGGTGTACCTTCATCAGGGCAATGTGTTTTAGGAAAAATATAAGAGACCAGCCAAGGTGATAGAGTAGCTGGATGCTGTACTATTGAGCTTGATTTATGATTTAATAGGAATGTTGTACCAAGTAGTTTTCAAGAAGTGGCTAACTTTGTCCTTCTTTATAGAATATAAGTGTATTTCAAACAGAGATTGTTTCACCTGTCTTTGCATCCATGTGTTTGGGGATGTAGTAGGCACTTAACAAAAATTTGTCTAGCTGTAGAATGACAGCTTTGTGGCACTCTAGTGCATAGAGTACCCTGCTTGGAGTCAGGAAGACTCTTCTTCCTGAGTTCAAATCCAGCCTCCGACCCTGAGCAAGTCACTTAATCTCTTTGCCTCAGTTTCTTCATCTGTAAAATGATCTGGAGAAGGAAATGGCAAACCACTTCAACATTTTTGCCAAGAAAACCCCAAATGTCATGACGAGTCAGATAAGAGTGAAAAACAACCCAACAATAACATGCTATGAAACCCTGGACTAGACTTACCCTCTAAGTACCGCAGATACTTCACTAAGGCTGGGTTGCTGACAAACTGCTCATCTGCATTAGTGGAAGGAATTTTCAACTAGAGAATTCATTCTAGTATTGAAATCCTAGAGCCAAATGCTCCTCTGTAAAGAAAAGGTACACGAATTTTCATACTTTCTCTAGGTAGAACAGAGGTCACTGGGTGGCTAAGAATTATGGATATGTAGACTAACCCTCCACACTGAATCTTTCATTGTGATTCAGTTGCTTGACCCCTTGTGATACAAGGATTATGGGAAATACCTCCTCCTCCTTTCATCTCCCCCCTTTCAAATCCTCCCCACCTTCACAATTGTACAAGTTGGTTCATTTTTTTATGATGATGATGATTATCAAAGACATCATTTGAGCTTAATGCCTGGGAATGACTTCACATGCCAGTGACTAACAATGTTACGGACAATTATTTCTTTAGAACATTACCGCCTTGCCGTCAAGGGAAATGTCGCTTTGGGAAGGTAATAAATGTGGTTTATTGGAGAGCAGATACATTGAGGTTCGCCTTTAATTTGATAACATCTCATCCTCAGCCGTTCTCTCAAAGAAAGGCATCCATGAGCAATTTATATTAAGGTGGCCACTTTTTCCAACAGTTTTCTGATGTCCAGAGCCTCTCACCTCCATTCTGTCACGATTCCTCAGGCATATGTAAAGGGGAGGAGGGCAGCCCTTGACTCCTTCCTCCTCTGTGGGCAGTTAGTCACCTGTGGTACTCCCTTAGTACCTTAATTGTTTAGAATTAGCAGCCCTGGTGGGCCAGGCTGGGGCAGATATGATGAAAGTTGCTCACTCTCTCTTCCACCAGCCATATTCCTACTCATCTCCCCAGATAGGAAAATAGGCTCCCTGGGGGAGGTGAGAGCATTTTTTGTTGTTTCTGTGCAGTTTTACAGAGAGAGAGAGAGAGAGAGAGAGAGAGAGAGAGAGAGAGAGAGAGAGAGAGAGAGAGATCTGGTAGCTCTTCTTTTCATGTAAGCACAGACTTATAATTTGGGGGAGAGGGTGGTAGAGAGTTTGGTAAAGTGACTCACTTCTACCATTCATCCAGAAAGGCACTTAGTGCCATCTGGGGGCAAAGGGGAAGAATTTAGCTCTCTTTTCTCCTCAGGAATTCACATTATTCCTATGAATTAGGAAGAATATGTGAGTTAATAGAGACTAGGAACTTCAGGAGGTATTTATATGTATACATATAAGCATTCTGTGATGCCTGCTTGTCTATAATCTGTCTTTATACACACACACACACACACACACACACACACATATACACGTATATGTTGAATCTTTGTAGCCCTTATAAATTGTCCTTAAACTCACTGGATAGCAGGTGTAGTCTACCTCCCACTGTCACTGATGAGTCAAAATTCCAAGAAAAAAGGCTGCATCTACTATTTGGGACTCCAGGGATGTCCCTGAGAAATTGAGCTGATTCTTTACTAATGTTTTGAATTTTAGTCCCCCTTCCCATATTTCTTCTCCTCGATATCAATTGCCAATGAAGAATTCTCAGTATCATTTCATCATTTAGTATCAATCAGCTTTTTTTCAAAGAGATATTTACTAAGAAAATGTAAGAAAAACAGAATACAGTCCCCCCCACACCTGGGGGGGGGAGAGTTTCTATTACGCCACCTTGTACCTTGAGAAGAGTGAACTCAAATCAGTCTCTTGCCCCACCAAGTTCATTTGCAAATGTAGCATAGCCACTGGACATCAGAATCTTGGCTATTGCTGAAATGAGTCGAATAGATCAGGGCTTCTACTACTGCTTTACTCATATTCAGCCTCTGGCAAATGCCAGGATGAAGTCCAGCTACTGGATATTTTGTACTCCCTATCCCAATCCTATGAAAGTAACGAAACCAAAGCCCCCTCCAAGACTTTGTCCCCTAAATCAGACAAGAGCACATGAAAGGAAACAAAGACAGAGGCCACCATTAGGTAGAGAGGGCTGGTCTAAGACCTCTTTCTTCTTTGAGATTTATACCCCATCTCTCACTCAAACATAATCAGAAAGGAAAGAGAACATACCTTGGAGAGATTGCACAATTTGAACTCGTTCTCAGGTCCAGATCAGCAACCAATCAAGAATCTCCTTTTCTTCACATGATGGTAAGTGTATTGAAAAATGTCAGAATGCTTCTTTGTGATCTGAATGGGGAGCATAAGTCTCTTCCATCGTATGTCATCATATCCCTCTGAAAGCCCTGAAGCTCGGCAGCTTCCTCCGTGCTGTCTGGCAGTGGGTAGAAAACACTAGGCCTTGGTTTACACACACACACACACGTACATATATATGCAAATACCTATATATATGTATATCTGTATACCTAACATTGTTTATATATACACATAAGTGTGTTTTACCCATGTGTTTTACATGTGTGTTTTACATGCAACTATGACTATAGACAAACATGTATATAAAATATACACACAATGCACCTATGCATATATTCACATGTGTTTACACACATCTATATGTACATGTATTTTGTATGTATACATATATGCATGTATGTGCCAGTTTAACTCAAAGTCCCAGCAATTCCCTATCCACTGTGTCTCTAAGATAGTAAATTGAAGATAAAATATGACTATGCCTTGGAAGAGGATGTTCCTGATTGAGAATTCCTTACATAATAAAATCACAGGTCTGGCCAAATCATATAATTTAAACAGATGGACAGATGGCTAGATAGTTGTGTATACATACATATGTATATTTTTCTACTAATTCATGATTATAGCTCCCCTTTCCTTTTCAGTCTTTAGGAATACAGTGGATAAAGATTTCCCATGATAATGAATTGAAGTGAAACTTATTCTGCTTAGCCAACCAGATGTTGCCATGGATAAAGTGCTGAATCTGGCTGGAGTCAGGAAGACTCATCTTCCTGAGTTCAAATCTGACCTCAGATAGTTACTAGCTGTGTGACCCTGGGAAAGTCACTTAACCCTGTTTGACTCAGTTTCCTCATCTGTAAAATGAGTTAGAGAAGGGAACGGCAAACCAGTCTAGTATCTTTGCCAAGAAAACCCCAAAGGTGTCACACAGAGTTGGATACGACTGAAATGACTAAGCAACAAACTCCCAGATGAGGAAACTCCTGTTACCAGTGCAGCAATGCCTATTTTGCAATTTTTAGTCGGATAGAGTTGCTTCAAGTACCAAGATGTTAAGTGACTTGCCCAGAGTTACACAGTCTAAATATGTTACAGACAGGGCTTGAACCCAGATCTTTCCAACTCTGAGGCCACCTTTCTAGACACTATGTGACATTGTGAGAGCATGGGGAGGAATACAGCATTTTTTCTCTCCTCCAATATGTGTGGTATACATAGACATATGCCATAATTTTACATTAGGAAGAGACCTTAAAGATCCAATCAGATAACCAAAGTACCATGAACTTTGTGAACCTTAAAGCATTGCATAAATATTCATTCAAACAATTATTATCCTCTAGTCCAATTTATAGCTATGAATGTTGATGCTCAGTGGAGTAGGTTACATTTAGGGCAAAATTAAAACACCAGTTTTTCATAGCTTGTCTGGTTCTTTTCCCATCATAACTCAACAATGTCCTGATCAATCCACTGTTTTGTTATTTGTGTAATATTCCCTAATAGACTATAGGCGTCATGAGGGGGAGTATTGGGCATATTTAAAGTCTATCTCACCCAGGACTTTGTATTGTGCTATGTACCTAATAAAATGTAATGCTTGTTTAATGAATTAGATGTAAACATTGAGACAGTACTATGGAAGCAAGGCTTACAAGGGAAAGGGGGATTTCTATATCATCTTCTGCTTTACGAATAGTGGAGAAACAAAATCTAAGGATGGTGATGGTATGTGGAGGAAGTTGGTATAGGATAGAGAAAGGAGTGTAATATGGCAACATGGTGTCATTTCAACTGCACAGAGTTCAGAATGAGAGGACCTGAGTTCAAATTCCAACTTTTCTTGAACCACCTATGTGAACGTGGAGAAATTTTTCTGACCTTCTAAGGCAGAGTTTCCTTCTCTGAAAAAGGAGTTTGATTTGTGTGATGGCTAATGTCTCTTCTTACCCTAAATATGCTATGATCATATGAATTGTAACTATACTGAATTTCATGCTATGGCAAGAACACATTAGAAAACCTATGGGGCAGACTACAAGGATCTGGAATCTGTGACCTAAATGGATGAATTTTCTTCCCAGAATGGTGTGGTTTGATAGATTGCTCTCTCCTAATCAATAGTGAAACTACCCTTTTAGCTTGACCAGAGGACCTGTAGTCTGTGGAAGGATCTGGCTGTGGACTCAATTAGCTAAAACCAAGCTAAGGGTCTCTCAGGAAAGATTGTCCAGGCCCTCAGGTCTAGGGAGAGGCCTTGTAAGCAAGGCGCTCTGCTCCTTTCGGGCTGCAGCAGAGACAATCCAGTGAAATCTGAACTTTCTAGTTCAGAAAGGGAAGGCTTTTTTTCCTAGTTCCTGTCTTAGGCTGTTGTACAGAGCAGTGATTTAGAAATGACAGTGGGTCAGGCCCTAGATGAAATAATTGTAGTGCCTTGGGCGAGAAGATTTGCAATGTAAATAGAAATTCTTCTTGACTGGAAAAAAATATTCTTACTTGGTGAGAGTATTCAGGAGAGACAGCATTCAAACATGTACACATACACACATATTCCCATGTACAGACTAAGGCTCAGAGTGCTAAAAGCACTTACTTTATTTTATTTCTTTCCCTTAAAGTAAAGATTATGGGGCAGCTAGGTGGTGTAGTGAATACAGCACTGGCCCTGGAGTCAGGAAGACCTGAGTTAAAATCTGCTTTTAGATACTTGATACTTACTAGCTGTGTGACTTTGGGAGAGTCACTTGACCCAACTGCCTTGGCTTCTCCTCCACCAAAACAAAACAAAAGATTATCTATTATCCTTATTAGAGCCTGGGTGGGTATTAAGCCTTACATTATTTTTAGAAGGGAAAGTAGAAAAATAGTGATGATGAAGATGATGATGACAATGATGATGATGATAACTTATATTAATGTAAAAACTTCAGGTAGCAACGTACTTAAACATGTATTATCTTTTTTTTTCATATCAAAATGAGTGTGCATTTTATTCCTTCCTTTAGTCAAATGTGATGAGGATAAACTTCTTGGTTTTTTTTTTCTCAGCTCTCCTCTTTTTCCCTCCACTAAAAAGTCTCCTACTTGCCTCTTAAATGACATATAATTACCCCATTCCATTTCACCCTCTTTCCTCCCACTACATTTCTCTCTCACCATTTACCTTAATTTCTTTTAAGATATGGTCCCATCCTATTCAATTCACTCTGTGCTCTCTGTCTCTGTATGTGTGCGCATGTATGTATGTGTGTGTGCGTGCATGCATGTACATGTGTGTGTGTGGTCCCACCAACTACCCAGATACTGAAAAGTTTTAAGAGTTACAAATATTGTCTTTCCATGTAGGAATGTAAACAGTTCACTTATGGTAAGTCCCTTAAGACTTCTCTTTGCTGTTTACTTTTTCATGCTTCTTCTCATTCTTGTGTTTGAAAGTCAAATTTTCTTTTCAGCTCTGGTTTTTCATCAAGAATGTTTGAAAGTCCTCTGTTTCATTGAAAGACCATATTTTCCCCTGAAGTATTATACTCAGTTTTGCTGAGTAGGTGATTCTTGGTTTGAGTCCTAGTTCCTTTGCCTTCTGGAATATCCTATTCCACGCCCTTCAATCCCTTAATGTAGAAGCTGCTAGATCTTGTGTTATCCTGATTGTATTTCCACAATACTGGAATTGTTTCTTTCTCGCTGCTTGTAAGATTTTCTCCTTGAGCTGGGAGTTCTGGAATTTGGCCACAATGTTCCTAGGAGTTTCTCTTTCTGGATCTCTTTCAGGTGGTGATCGATGGATTCTTTCAATACTTATTTTGCCCTCTGGTTGTAGAATCTCAGGGCAGTTTTCCTCGATAATTTCATGGAAGATGATGTCTAGGCTCTTTTTCTGATTATGACTTTCAGGTAGTCCCATAGTTTTTAAGTTGTCTCTCCTGGATCTATTTTCCAGGTCAGTTGTTTTTCCCATGAGATATTTCACATTCTCTTCCATTTTTTCTTTCTTTTGGTTTTGTTTGGTGATTTCTTGGTTTCTCTTAAGTCATTAGACTCCATCTGTTCCATTCTAATTTTGAGAGAACTATTAAATTCAGTGAGCTTTTGAACCTCTTTTGCCAATTGAGTGAGCCTATTTTTCAAGGTGTTATTTTCTTCAGCATTTTTTTGGGTCTCCTTTACCAAGGTATTGACCCGTTTTTCATACTTTTCTTGTATCTCTCTCATTTCTCTTCCCAGTTTTTCTTCCACCTGTCTAACTTGCTTTTCAAAATCGTTTTTGAGCTCTTCCAAGGCCTGAGCCCACCCGACATCCCCCTGGGATGTCTGGGGTACCGAGGCCCTGCCCTCCACATCTTTCCCTGATGGCAAGAATATGTCCTCGTCATGAGATCCGAAAGTCGGGATCATTTGCATCTGTTCAAAAAAACTCTCTATAGTCTTATTTTTCTTCCCTTTTCTAGGCATTTTCTCAGCCAGTTACTTGACTTCTGAGATTCCTGTCCACCCCCACCTAGATCTGCCCAGCTAGTGCTTGGGGTCTGAGATTCAAATGGGCTTTCCAGGGCAGGCACGGCTGATATTCAATGTGAGCTTTAGTTCTGGTGCTGGGGTGGGGGCAGGGCCACCCTCAGGCTCAGTTCCCTCAGGGGCTTTATGCAGAGACCTTTAGAAATGGAGCGGGTGGGGCAGGGCCGTCTCCAGGCTCAGCTCCTTCAGGTGGTTTATGCAGAGACTTTCAGTAATGAAGATCCTGCCTGCTGATGGGAGAGTCCCGGGCCACTGCTGCCTCCGCCACCACCCCCACCTCTGCCTCCACCGCTTCCTCCCGAGGGGGCCGAGCCACGGAGACACCCCGCTCCCCTCTCAGCCAGCCCAGGCATGTCTCTCACTGACCTGTAGAGTCTGTGGGCGGAGGGACCTTCCAGGCCGCGGGAGCTTCCTTCCCTGAAGCCTGCTCAGATTAGCTTCTCTGGGGCCATGGCCAGGGCAGCACTGGGCTGGGGTCCACTTTCTGGGGCACAACGGACCCTGGGGATGGCTCTCCAGGGCTCTCTGGAAAGGAAATCTCTTCCACTATGTTTCTGGACACCCTGCAGTGACCCAGAACTTCTGGGGAGCTCTTCTTACATTAAATCTGTGGGCTGTGGGTTCGGAGCTCGCAGACGTGCATCTTTCTACTCCGCCATCTTGACTCCGCCCCAAACATGTATTATCTTATTTGATTCTCAGTGCTCTGACTATTATTCCTATTTTTCAGATAAGAAAATTGAGGATGAAAGAGACTAAAACACTTGTCAAAAACCATACAATTTTTAAGTGTCTGAGACAGAATTTGGATGGAGTCTTCTTGACTCAAAGTCCAGCACTGTGCTTTCTGAATCAATTCAGCCTCCTTCTACATGGCAGAACTCAGAAATGATGCTGGGTTGTACCTTTTTGACCCTGAGTTTGGGCATGATGTCTCAAGAGGTCATAATTCAATGACATGATGTTGCAACTAAGCAAATGTTGGATAACCTCAGTGTTTATATGTAAAACAGAGCTTGAGAATCAAGGGAATTTGTGCAACCAGGCAGCAGTGGAAAATGCCAAGGTTATTTTTTTTTTGTAGAATATGTTAATGCTTTTGATCTTTGCTTCATATATCTCTCCCCTTCCCCCCATCACCCACTGTTCCATTTCTGCTTTCCTGACATTATAACTATGACTGAGACATTAAAATATATATATCCAAACTCCTTTTGAAATTCAGATTACTTTGAATAACCAATAATGCAGTAACAGATTTGTGCTACTTTTTCAGAATGTGCAAGTCAACCAAATATTTCAAGTCAAGAAGTATTTATTAAGTACCTACTGTGTTCCAAGCACTAGGCTAAGTTCTGGGGATACAAAGAAGACTGGAGATAGTCCTACCTTGAGGAGCACTCACTTCAGATATTTTGTCTAAAAATGACATCTCTGCTCTCTCATTCTCCATGTCTGTCCTAAAAGATCCATAGTAGATGCTGGAAACCTCTCACTGACAACAGACAGAGGTAGAAATGAACATTTGTTTTGACACTAAGATGATAATAAAGTTGGAAACAAAGGAGTCCTTTATAAACTTACTTGTTGGGTACATGGCCATTTCATTGGGTTGAGGCCCAGGCATATATCCCACTTTCCTATCTCTGTGGCCCTGCTAAGAATCATTGTTGTCCCTGTACTATACATGCAAATTCTCAAATTCACATGCAAATTCAATGAATAAACTATACTAGAACCACAGCCAAGACCAAACTGTCACCTCCCATTGCCCGGGTATATTGCTGGCTTGTAAAAATGGAAGGATATTTTGAATAGATGCTACCATACAAAATTGACTGGTGTTAGAGCTTTTTGAGCTCATATTGGTCTGATCAGCCACAGTCCAATACACTGTACCCTGACTCCAACATAATGATGTCATTTTGGTCTTCTTGAGAATGAAGTACAAGAGACCACACCAAATACTCAGAGATTCTGATCTCTGTGGAATAAAAAAGTTCTTCTTTAACCTGGGGTGTACATTGTAAAACAGAAAAGAAATGTATACAGAGCTCATGAGAAAGTAAGTTCAGGCTTAGAGCATACATGATAAGGGGGTTAACTCAAAGGTCTTTGAAGTCTTTTTTCTTCTTTTCAGTAAGGCCATCTTAGTTTCCTGCTGGTGTGTCTTGTAGCACCTGGAATCTGCCTTTCCTCATGATATTTTGTTTGTCCTCAGCTCCAGATTTAAACATTGCTACAAATGTTATAAGGGTGCTGCAATGATGCTGAAGAGAAGTCTGAATCTTCCACCCTTTAGAAGTTCACAAGGCTCCTTTCTGATCAAGGATGGAGTGGGATAGGGCAGAAGTTTGTCCCCTCTCTCCCTTCCCCAACCCCACTCCTACGCTCTTCCCCACCAAGGACTTGACTGGAACTCCTCTCCTCTAGATTTCTAGACACTCAAATCCTCAGTTTCAAACTACTTTTCCATTTCATACAAAACCTATGACACAAATAGGCTCTCCTCAGCAAACCTCTCTCATTCAAAACAAAGTCAAGTGTATGTCATGCCGTTATTCCTCTGATGGCACGGTCTTCTTCGGCAATGAAGGACGAACACACACGCATAGTTTCTGAGTAAAATCACTTGATTTTATCCAACAGCTTTTCTTTCCAAACAGATCTAGGATCTCTCATATCTAGTCTAATGACCTGGACTGACTAATTCAGGAAAAGAATCCTCACCTAGTTAGATGGTTACTTTCAGTATTTTTGATATGATTCAATAGGTCCCCACTCTAGTGCTTCTTTTACCGCTATTACTAGCACTATTCCTCCTGCAATTCTTATCCTCAACAATAAAATGGGATGATAGTAATTATCAATAACAAGCATTTTGGAGTGCTTTAAGATTTACTAAATTCTTTAAATATAGGATTTCATTGGATTCTCCCAACAACCTTGGGAGGCAGGTGCTATTTTTATCTTTGACTTACAAATTAGGAAATTGAGACTGAGAGAGGTTAAATAACTTGCCCAGGAATACACTACTGGTAACTGAGGCAGGATTTGAACTCAGGCTTTACTGACTCCAGTCAAGAAATATTTTAAAATACTGGGGAAATATTGTCTCACAAGGTTATTATAAGAAAAATCCTTGATAAGCTGTAACACTCAATACAATGTGAGTTATCATTAAAGAATATACCACAAAGCTTCATTAAGTCACAACTCCCTAATGAATTGCAAGTATGATTTGATTTGCATGAATTCAAGACGCACAAACTTCTCGAGTAACCTGGCTATTACCTAAAGTGAGAGAAGTCCGTATTTCAAAGATTCCCTGGATGGAAGATAGCTTTGAATGCTGGGTGCCAGAATCCCTTTCTCCTTCATCATGGAGGAAAAAGAGTATCCAGTGGGAGAAAGAAGCACCTTGAGACTTCAATGCACATGCTTCCTTGAACACCCATCACTTCTTCCCAGACAGCTCAGCAGGCTGCCCTGGAAGCCACAGGGAGCCTCTCCTTGCCAGGAGAAGGATCATTACCCACAAGGAAATAGAAATCCTATTCTTCTTTTAATCTGCATTCTCAGAAGGCAGTCTCGCTTTTGTGCTCCAAAATGAACCCTGGCTTTGTTTTATTAACAATGATAAGAAAGCCCTTCATTTATAGAGTGCTTTATAAATAACAAGATACCTCATTTTTATAGCATTTTATTGAGAACAAAACTCTATATTCCCATAATACATATCAGGGTAGTGAGCATTTTCATATAATTGCATATATACATATACAGACATACATACACACACATATATTATATATGTAAATATACATACCATACACATGTACACACACATATGAAAATCATGTAGTATTTCAAGTTTATAGAGCATTTTCTTCATAGCAACCCCATGAATTAATCTAGGGTAGGTATTGTTACCCCCATTTTGCAAATGAATAAGGTAGGCACTCCTGTTAATGATTTGTCCAAGGTCACAATAGAATCAGGATTAGAACTCAGGTCTCTTTACTTCTATTCTGGTGTGCTTTTTCATTGTATCATGCCAACCCTCACATCTTTTTTTATTCTTTTTACTTTCCCAATCTTGATAAATATCCTGTCCCACAAACTCTAGCACTCTAGAGACACTCTCCTCACAGCCTGAGTGGGGTCCAGATGCCAAAGAATAGAGAAAATGGGTTGTTTTGTGGAGGAAGAGGAGGTGTGAAAGAAATTCACCCCTCATTGGAGCAACACTATTAGGATGAAGCTTTATGAGCGTGAATGTGGCTAAGAGAATTTTCTTCAGGTGGACTCATCCAAAAACAACTGCACAGGATGACAGTGGGTTGGACTGCCTTTGGAAAATTTCTTATTGCCTTTATCTTCCTGAAATAAATGCTTGTCGTTGCCATCAGTATTCTTCTAGTGATTCTGTATGACTCTACAGGATCTATGGATATATTCTATGAAATCCTATGGAATGCCATGAAGAATGACTTGTGGTACACCCAAAGGTCAGTGGAAAGGCACATGATGAACATATGGGCTGCAATGTGTTATAAATGAGGAATTTCCTACACCCAATATGTTGTTAAACTGGTTCTATTATTTTATTGGTGGAGGGAATTTGAAGAAAATTCCATTACATTTACATTAAATTATAATAATTTAAATTATTAAATTTTATTATAACAAATTATATTTTAGTATTATACATTATATATTACATATAAATTATTATAATTTATTATAAAAATTATTAAATGGAATTAAATAAATAATTTAAATTATTAGAAACTGCTCTGAAACAATCTTAGAGAGTTGCCAGGGAACACTAAAATTATATGATTGGTCTAGGGTCACCCAGTCTGTAGGTGGCAGAAACAGGACTTGAACCTAGGTCAGACTCTTACTTCCTGTGCAGCTGTCTATCCACTGTGCTGTTCTGTCTAGCACGTAGTGAATATTTAGTACATAGTTATTGAATGAATTTAGTACATAGTTATTAAATGAATGGATAAACAAATGAATAAAATCTTAGCAAACTTAGAGAGAGATGATATGAAAAGGATGTTGACTAATTCATGTATAAAGAGCTTGGGATAACCAATGAAAGGGCTGAGTACCCTAATGGATGATTTTGTTCACCTGAGTCATAAAATCTCAGAGTTGGATGGGATCCCAGGATCATCTAGCCCAACATGCATTTAAACCAAAATTCTTTCTATGACATCTCCAGCAATTGGCCATCCGGTTTGTGCTGGAAAGACTCCAGTGTTGAGAAATTCATTAACTTCTGAGGCAATTCATTCTACTTTTGGATATTTCTTATTGTTATTAACATTTTCTAAAATGGCACATAGTCCTGACCAAAACTCCCTTATTAAAGGGTTTTAATCAAAACATAAGTCTGTCCTGCTGTAACTTCCACTATCTCTGCATAATTCAGCTCTCTGAGTCCAAACAGATCAAGATGCTGGCTTACGGATCTAGTCACAATGAACAGGTTCATTCTCTCAGGACAAATACAGGACCAAGCTGTCCATTAATCAAGATAGCTAGACTGTGAGAGGCAGAAGAGTGTTGTACAAGGCAATAAAAGAATTCAAAAGACATGTGATTGGGAGGAATCTGAGGACGGTTTAGGGAGGGGGGTGACATTTGAGATATACCTTGTAGGGAGGGAAGGACCTTTATAGGTTTACATGGGGGGAAGGAGCCATGTTCATGAAGGTAGAAATAGGACATCAAATATGCTAAGTGGAGACTACTTCAGTTTAGCTAAAGCATAGAATGGATGAAGTCGAGTGATGAAATATCAGTTTGGAAAATTATATGAAGTTAGTTTGTGGAGGGAATTGAACAATGGACTAAGGAGTGACAATATTAATCCATAATCAATGGAGGTCACTGGAGATACATTTGATGTCCTTTCCAAGTCAGTAATGTCCTTTCCAAGAGCCTTCATCCTGGATTTGTCCTCTCTGAACCAAGAGTGTGTTAGAATCAATTCACAATGGATCTGGAAAGTCAACTTAAGAACATTCATAACTTGGAAGGTGGAAAATACTACAGAGCAAGTTAAAAAGTCTCTAGTTAAAAACATTATAGAGAAAATATTGACAATGGAAATTAAATTTAAAAGTGTGTTGTGCTTACATTTTTATTTTCTGCCTGGAGAATAGGTTGTTGAACATTTACTTCTCACCCATGATATACTGTACTCACTTCATTTCAAAATATTCCCACCTTACATCTCACCTAGTATAGGGACAGGTACTCCTTTCTGTCTTCCACAGTGTGGACTTATTTACATTCATCCAGATGAATGTACTGGGAGAAGGGTGGTAACCTCCCTCTTCCTATTTAATATATGCATATTTTTTCAATATACTTCTGAAGATGATGCTTCCTGAAAGGGCACTAATGGTTAGAATTTTAGGCCAGGTGGGGAGGGGTGCCATGGTAAAGGAACATTTTAGCAGGTATAACTTTGTACTGTCCTTCAAATCACACCAAGTAAGCATCTATCTATCTCTACCTGAGTAATACAGTCCCAAGCCATGTATAAATAAATCTTCAACATTTGTTTTGGCTTTTGAACATTGGTCCCATTTGTTCATGTTTCCATCTTTCCAGTCCTAGGTATTGATCACATTTTTCTTGGGAGGCATGTTTCCTCCACATCATGGTGTTTCTTCACCCCATTTTCTTTGCTTGTGCACCTCACCATCTAACAGAAGCATCTGGACATTGTTTCTATATCTTTCTTTCTGAACTGAACCATGTCTTTCTTTCTACAAAGAGGGTCATCAACTTTTACAGGTTGAAAAAATAAAGGCAATATGGGCTGTGTCCATGCTGAGTCTGAAAGTTCAAATGGTTTTGAGTTACTGAACAGCCAATATAGCATAACAATGCTTCTTGGAGAATATGTCAGTTCAATTCCTCTTTTACACCACCATAATTCAGGGGTGGCTAAAGGGAGCCATTCCTTTGAAGTTCAGAGGTAGAAGGGAGGAAGACTGAAGGAGAACTTTCCCATTATTCTCATTTTCCATATTATCTGAACAAAATAAGAAAAAAAAATAGGATGAACTTGAGGGCAAAGAGAGCCTTTGACTGCTTCCATCACCATGCTTCCTTCCCAAGATAAATGAATTTTTCATTGGCAACTTCTTCCATTTACATTTTGGAAAAGCACATGACAGCTCTGGAAAGGGAATTTTTTTCTCTATAACTGCTGGTACACTTTCAATTGCAACTCAAATTGAGGGAGTGTTCTGTTCAAGGAGAAGTTACTTTTTTCACAGAGACTGATGAATCTACTTTTCATCTAAAAACAAGATGCAAATGATCTGAGTGACAATATTGCTGCAGGGGCAAGGTTGCAGTTTGGTTTTCATTAAAAAAGTCCAACAAATAATATCAAAATGAATGAATGCATTATAACACTTTTCTTATAAGGACCTCAAGTCACATCACAGGTAACATTCATTTAGGTATTATCTCTGCATCTCTAGATCAACAAAATATGGTGAAAGACAGTTTTGGAAGTTTGAGTTCTAGCAGCCCATAGATTAGATTGATTTTTACCTTTTGGTTTAAACAAAACTGAGAATCACAGAAGTGTAATATCTCTTATGAGAAAGAGCCTTCAACAGCTTTGTCCATCCCTTCTACATTATCCCCTATTTCCTTTTGAAAATCTCCAGTAAGTAATGCCCTGTTGATGGAGTTGTGAACTGATCCAACCATTCTGGAGAGCAATTTGTAACTATGCCCAAAAAACAATTAAACTGTGCATACTCTTTGATCCAAAGAGATCATAAAAAAGAGAAAAGGACCTACAAATACAAAAATATTTTTAGCAGCTCTTTTTGTGGTGGCAAAAAATTGGAAACTGAGGGAATGCTCATCAGCTAGGGAATTGTTGAACAAGTTATGGTATATGAATGTAGTGGAACACTATTATGCTATAAAAATGATGAATAGCTGGATTTCTGAAAAATATGGAAAATTGTAGTAACTGATGCAAAGTAAAATGAACAGAACCAGGAGAACATTGTACACAGCAGCAACATTGTGTAATGATTAACTATGATTTACTTAGCTCTTCTCAGAATTACGATGATCCAAGATAATTCCAAAGGACTCATGATGGAAAATGCTATCTACATTACAGAAAGAACTGATGGAGTTTGAATCCAGTTTGAACTTTATTTTATTTTAACTTTTTTCCATTTTTCTCATTTGTTCTCTTTCTTCTTTCACAGTATGAATAATGTGAAAATATGTTTTACATGATGGCACATATATAATCTATATCAAATTGTTCGCTGTTTTCAGGAGGGAAAAGAAAAGAGAGGGAAGGAGAAAATTTGGAACTCAAAATTTATAAAAAGTGAATGTCAAAGTGTATTTGTACATAGTTGGAAAAAATACTATTAAAAAACAAAAGCAAATGCAAAAGTGGGAAATTTCCAGTAAGGAGAGCTTACTATCTTCCAAGGTAGCCACCTATTTCACATCCATACAGCTCTAAATATGCAATTTTTCCTATATCAGGTCATGGGGATTGGGATAATTTTAGAGCCTTCAGCAGAATTCTAAGTTGGAGAAGTTGTTAGAAGTCACTTCAAACATATAAAGTTTGAGATACCTCTAGGGCAAGCAGGAAGAGATAGTAGGCAATTGATGACATGAATCTGAAGTTCAGGAGAGAGATTTTGACTATATAGAGAAAATAATTTAGAAGTCATTTGTTTAGAGATGAAATTTTAAACCAAAGCAGCAGATGAGATCAGCAGTGCTCCGAGAAGCTAACTGATTTCTGTGTGACTACATGGTTAGTAAGAGGCATGGCCAAGGTTTCGAACCTCATTTTATACTTGTAGGTTTCACAAGGCCTCAGGATCATTATTCTGTCTTCAATTATTTCCTCTTCCCTACCCTCACACAGTTACCACTCTAATTTAGGTCTTTATCACCTTGTTCCTGGATAATAGGCACTTAATAAATGTTAAGTGATTGATTATTATTACTTTCTAATTGGTCTCACTGCTTATAGTCAATTTCCAATCCACCATTTACTGAGATACCAAATTAATATTCCCAAAATACATTACTATCCTATTCAAAGATCTCTAGAGACTCAATAAATTCTAAGATGAAATGCAAACTCTTTAGTTTGACATTGAAAGCTCTATATACTATGGTTTCCACCTCCCTTTCTGAAAAGAGGACAACAGGGTCAACAATCATTATATAAAATAAAAGCAACAAGATTTCTCTTTTTTTCACACAGGCACTCTTGTTTTCACAGCCATATCTTGACAATATGGTAACTATCCTTCTGAAAAGCATGCTATTTCTCTTCTCGCTTCCCTTTTGTGCCATCCCTAATTACTCCTGTGTTTAAAGGAAGGATACTCCATAGTCTAGCATTTAAAGCTCCTTATAATCTGGCTCCCACTATCCTGTTTTTCTAGGCTTATTTCAAATTATTATCATTTAAAATTGTTTCCTCTAATTCAACATGCCCTTTCCCACTTATGTACCATTTACTAATCATTACCTCCCAGAAAGAGACGGCTAGGTGGTATAGTAGATAGGATGCAAGACCCAGAGTCAAATCTGAGTGCAAATCTGGCTTCAGATCTGTGACCCTGGACAAGTCATTCAATGTCTGTTTGCCTTAATCTACTGGAGAAGAAAATAGCAAACCACTGCAGTATCTTTGCCAAGAAAACCCCTGATAGTATGGTTCAACAAGTGTAACAGCAAACAGCTAACTTTTGCCTCTTAAAAGACTTTTTCCTTTTAGACTCAGTGTTAGTAGCGACTTCTCCTTGAAGGCTTCTTCTAGCACTCCCCAATGTTTTAGTTCTTTCTTCCTCCTCAATTTCCTTTTCCTACAGTTATCCCTTCCACATTATGGGGTAAGACTCATGGTACCTTCATGACTTGGAAACTTTACATAAAGATTTTGGGAACTCCCTTCATACCAGAGAAGAAATCTGAATTTTTTCTTTTGTTGTATGGGATGTTTACAGTACCCTATTATAAAATTTGGTTTGATATTGTATAATACTATTATATATATTTTATGCATCTCTGAGTTTCTAGACTTCTTCTGTATCATCTGCTGGCCTTTGTATGTCATCTGTGGCTTTTGCCAAACTCACTCAAAATTCCCATTTAATTTCTTACGCTGACCCACAATATATCAAAGTTGTGATGGGAAAAGCGATATAGAAGGGGATAACTATATCTTCCTTTTAATTCATCTCATTTGTATTCATTCCAGTAGAAATTAAACTCCTTGATGCCTAAGTCTGTTTCATTTTTGCCTTTTTAGTCCCAGAATTCAGCAGAACATGGTACCCCATGTGAGAAAGTCATTTAAGTAGTTGTTGAATTGAAAGCAGCTAGAAGATGCAGTAGATGGGCACTGGAATTGAAGTCAAGAAGACCTGAGTTTAAATTCAGCCACAAACACTTAGGTGTGTGACCCTGGGAAAGTCATTTAGTCTCTGTTTGCCTGTTTCTTCTACTATAAAATGGGGACCATACTAGTACCTACTCCTCAGGGTTGTTATGAGGATAAAATGAGATAATATTGGTAAAGCACTTAGCATAATTCCTGGCATATGTTAGATGCTATGTAAATATTAGCTATGATTATGAATTAAAATGAGTATCAATTTCCCCACTTTAAAAATGAGTACCACCTCACTATGTTTTGGTAGGAAAGCACTTTCTTTTTGAGTTATAATGGACTGAAAGGTTCATTTGCATAATTTGAGTGACACAGCTGTCAAAAAACTACCATGGTATCAAACTTTAAATGATACACTGTTCAGGAAAAGGTGTATTATGCCATTTATACTATACTATAATATGCCATTTCACATCATACCATACCATACAATACCATGCCATATCATACCATACCATACCATACCATAACATAACATAACATACTCTACCATACTATACTATGCCATGCTATGCAATGATATGTTAGGACATATCACACCACACACTTTATTGTGCATTGGTCAGACTCATTCTAGAATGTTGTGTTCAGTTCTGAGCACCACATTTTAAAAAGGATGTTGAGAAGGTGGGAGGGTCCATGGAAGAGTGTCCAGCAAGTTAGACTTGAGGAGGACAGAAAAACAATCTATAAATTTATGAATAACTGTCATATGGGGCAGATTTCAGGCTAAGCGTAAGGGGAAAATGACTGCAGTAATTGTCCCAAAGGGGCTGTGTAACAAGGTAGTGGCTTCTCTTTCATTCATTTGAATAGACTTCAAGTAAAGGCTGGATGACCCCTTGTTGGGGCTTTTGTAGGGAAGATTCTTGACCAAGAACAGATTGGAGTAGATGGTATCAGACATTACTTGAAACTATGATTTTTATAGACCACTAAATATAAATATAAGTGTAAACTCTTATTGCTCTTGTAAGATATTGCCCTTTATTCTGGGACTTTTCTTCCCACATGCCTGGAAATCTCTCCCTCCTGACATCCACCATCTGGTGTCCATGGATTCTTCCAAGTCTCAGTTAAAGCACCATGTTCTGTAGGAAGTCTTTTCTAATCCCCCTTAATGATAATATCTTCCCACGGAGATTACCTCTACTTAGACTCCACTGTGGATCTCTTAATTCTACAGAGGTGTGGATATTATCTCTTCCCATTAGAATACTAATTCTTTGAGATCAAGGACTATAACCTTTATTTTTCTTTGAATCCCTCAGTGCTTAGCATAGTGCTGGCCACACAGTAAGCCCGTAACAGATGCTTGTTGAGTGGACAATTCGATTATGGTCACAACACTCTACTTAAAGAAGAGGACTAGTTAATTTTAGGAACTATTCAGCAATGGAGGTTGCAGTAGAAAGGCACCTTCTTTTAGATGAATTTGCTTCCCTGAAGAAGAAATTCTCATTTATGTAGACATCCAAAAACTGGGTTAACTACCAAACACAAATGACTAGAAGTTTAATTATCCAGAACACACTATTCCCCAAACATTCTAGCCAATTTCACTTTAAGGCTAGATGCCCCCTCCCCCCACAGAAAGCAAGACTTTGTGCTCAAACTCAAGGAAGAGGAGAATTACAGAATGTTAGAGTTGGAAAGGCCCAAAGAAATTACCTAATTTAAATGGCACAGTGGATAAACTCATCTTCCTAAGTTCAAATTCTGCCTCAGACACTTATTAGTTGAGTGACCCTGAGCAAGTCACTTAAGCCTTTTTGCCTCAGTTTCCTCATCTATAAAATGAACAGGAGAAGGAAATGGCAAATCACTGCAGTATATTTGCCAAGAAAACCTCACAAATGGTGTCATGAAGAGTCAGACATGACCAAAAAACCACTGACCAAAAAAATTCATTTTATTGGTAAGAAGCCTGAGGACCACTGAAGAAAAGTAACTTACTCTAGGTTACAGATCATAGAATGACAGCTCTAGGACCCTGGAGATCATCCAGTGTAGCCCTCATTTATAGATGAGAAAACTATGGCCCAGAACTTTTTGATAGTTGCCACATACCTAGGAACATGTAGTCTTAGAAGACATAAACAAGCTGATTTAGTTTTAGCTTTAATTTTCCATTTGAAAATTGTGCCATCTAAAATAATGCCCGAGACAATTGCGTTCTTGTGGAGGTAAATGTGTAAGTAATCCTTTCGTAGAAATTTATGCTTACCTGAAAACGGAATACAACAAAGCCATATTCACTAGACCATCCAGTTCACTGTCACTTAGCTATACATCTACTTAGCACAGTTGGGACCTAGAAATGCTTATCTTTTTGTCCTATAGGATCTGAATGCTTTGATGCACCATACCATGCCTGCCTTGCCACATACACTTTCTTTAGTCTCACTCACCTGCTCATAGTATAGAATATAGAGAGGGCATGACCGGAACACTGATCCATGATGATACATTCACCATTTTAAAAAGATGCTGTGTTTGGGAAACAACAAATTGTCGGGATGATTTCAACCATTCCTCTCTCCAGGGGTTTCGCTCTGCCATATTCCATGTTAATTTTTATGCCTTCAATATCTACCTTCATTCTTGCTTTTCTAGATCTAGCACTCTAGGACTCTTATATCCACCAGTGAAGGGACTTTGGTTTATTATCCCTACAGTGAACAGAGGCCCATCAAGATAGAACATCATGTCCCAAGATTCCAAAGTTGAATCAGGATTCAAACTCAGGTCTTCAGCTCTAAATCTGGACTTCTCTCCTCTAAACCACACACTTCCAGATCCATGAGCCAATGCTTCTTTCCCCATACTCTGTGGCATTTACAAAATAACAAAACCAAGGATGGTTTATACATTTTGCAAAACCCTTCTTCATTTGATAAAAAGAATTACTCTGAGGGTCCTCTGAATACAGAACTGCCTTTTCACATTTAAAATGAGATTAGGCGTCTCTAACCTGAATTACTACAGATTCACTCATGAATTTGCTTCATGTGTGATTTGCGGCTATATAGATTGTCCATACATAGTTAGGTGCATTATTAACTTGGGGTTTACTGGCCTCATTTCTTGCTCAAAGACCAAACCTTAAACCTAGTTCACTCTGGAGCTCATGGATTGAACAATAATAGGTCCCTGCCCTTCTTTCTCAGAGTGAATGTAAATAGTAACTGCTTCTCTTTTGGCCAACAACCCTAGGGTCTTTTTATTATTTTTATTATTTTGGTTAAAGGGGCCATCCATTGACTCACTTCCTAAAGAGGCCTATTTACTAAAAAGTGAGAACCCGAAAAGGCCTTAGCCTAAAAGGGGCAGGGTCTCCCACTGCATCCTGGGCCATCTCTAGTCACCCTGATAAATATCAGGCCACTGGACCCAGATGGCTCTGAAGGAGAAAGTGAGGCTGGTGACCTTGTACAGCCCTCCCTCATTCAAATCCAAGTCAATTGCAAGTCATGTCACCATTTCCCTGATGTCATGGTCCTCTTCAAAAATAAAAGACAAATACAACAGCAACTTGAAAACCTTTCAGCATCACATCCATTGTATAAAATTACAATTGTGATAGGTATATCACTCGCAGATTTTACTCCAAGAATCATAAGATCATAGATTTAGAACTGGAAAGGACCTTGAAGGATATTAAATCCCACTTCCCCATTTTAGAGATGAAGCTACCGAGGCTGAGAGGTGAAATAACACAAAGTCCCATAGTAAGTAGCATAGCTGAGACTTGACCCTCTGCCCCAGCCCTCTTTTTTTTTTACTCATCAGTGTTTTATGCACGTTCCTATAAGTGCTCATCCTAATACTACATTGTAATTATTGTCATAGTGGTTTGAGTTGTTTCTGTTAATGTACATATGTGATAGTGTAAAGGTCATGTGGATTTGCTTTGCAAATAACTTGTAAAGATCATAGACAATAAGTCATGTTTCTGTGCCTTTTGTTAGGAAGTGCTCCCAGGCTCTGACCCTTACTTTCTTCTCTCCATCACTCTTCTCTCTCTGGGTCATTGCACTGGAAGGTTCAAACTTGGACATCCTGTCTGTGTAGATGACACCCAATTTTCTAGTTCCCTGGATGCTGAAAGCCCCTCCTAGGCAGTGCACTGAAAAGTCACCAGGTCATTTCATTCAAGGACTTTCAAATGTCGGCATTTTGTTTGGTTTTCAGTTCTACTGATCAATGGTAGAAGTGATGAACTGTGAGAGGATTGTTTCCCATCTTTGTTAACTATGAGATATAGAAAGTGGGATTCAAAGAGGTTGTGATTTGTCTAGTGTTACACCACTGATTCAAATCAATCCAATATAATTGAATTCAACATTTCTCAGATACCTACTATGGGCAAATCACTGTGTCAAATCATGAGGATGCAAAGATATCAATAAAATGTTTCCTGCTTTCAAGAAGCTTACATTTTAATGTGATGAAACATATAAACACATTTCATATAGAAGAGAGAAAAAGAGAACGAAAGAATAGAATAGGGTGAAGTACAATTAAATAGAGGAGGGTAGCCACTGAGGGAATCAAGAAAGTTCTCAGGTAGGAGGTGCAACGTGACATGTGTACTTTGAAGGATTCTAAGGATTGTCCTTGGTGGAGAACTCTGATATATTTCCCAGCCAGAAGTTGAATCCATATTTTCTGGTCCTGAGATTAATGTCTATACAATTATACTTCTCTTTCAATTTCATTCAAGAAACCCCTTTAGAATCATAACAGAAGATCTTTGCAGTACAATATGGCACTTTCTCTGCAAAACCCATACTTTCTCTGTTCAGCTAAAAAAAAAAAAGAAAGAAAAGAAAAATCCATCTTGAAGGCACCCTTGGATCTCTGAGACAATACACGGTCTTGTGTAAATTCACTGGGGCCTTCATTCTATTGTGCCAATGATATTTAAAACCAGACACAGACTTTCTCTGTCTCCTTGCAGTAAGACTCCCTGTCAACAGGCATTGTTTCTAGGAGACAGTGAAGGCAAGGCTGTCTCCATGTCCTGTAATTAAAATAAGTGAAAACAAAACCAAACCAAAAAACCTTGTGAAGTTAACACTTTTATTGCATAGGCATCTCCTGCTGCCAGAGGAAAATTGACTGAAAGTAACTAGTGTGAATAGAAAAAAATCTTTGTTTTGTCAGTTCTACTACTAGCTAACTCTGTGATCTAAGGCAACTTGTCTCATTTCTCTGTTTAGTTCTTGGCACTAGATTTTAGGAAGAATTTCAAGCAAGAGTATGCCCAGTGTTGGGTCCCCAAAAATGATAAAGGGCATCATGATCATACAATATAAAGTTAAATTGAAGGGATTATGGGTTTTTATCCTGGAGAAGTCCTAAAAAAGATGTAAATTCAGGGATGTATCAGTAAATGTATAACAATGTCTTGAAGGGAAAAATGTATGCAGGACACCCTTTAGGTTTAAATTGCAATATTACATATACACTTTCTTAAGTCTGGGCAATCCATAAATGAAGTCCTGATTTGTTGTTTTGCTGATTTCCAAGGGGCTAACTTGCAAAATTTCCACTGAAAATTTAACTAATAAGGTAGTTGCCTCTAAGACAACCTGAGATGTTGTAAGATAATTGTACTCATCAATATGAAAAACTGTGAATAAGAGGGATTAGACTAATTCTCCTTTTTTTATTAAGAACAGAACTAGTGGCAGCAGACATAAATTACAGTGAAACAGATCTGGACTCACTGACTGTTTGGCTCACCTGAATCCTGATTCAGGAATACATGAAATCAAATCTAGTCTCAGACACTTCCTAGATGTGTGACCCTGAGTAAGTCACATAACCTCTCTTCCTTAGTTTCCTCATCTGTGAAACAGGCATAATAATAGACTTAACTCACATTGTTTTAAGGATAAAGTGAGATATTTGTAAGGTACTTTGCAAACCTTGATACACTATGTAAATTGCCATTTTTGTTAGAAATGAATATGAAATGAGTAGTCTCAGGGGAAGTGGGGGTTCCCTTAACTTGTCTTTATACAGATGCTGGATGACCTCTGGGATCAGATGTTGTGGAGGGGTTGCTCAGAAAAGTCGTAGTAAATGTCCTCTGAGGCCATTTTTTTCACTGATATTTTAGGCCTTGGTTCCATTATCTGTAAGAGAAAAAGTTGGACAACAGAAAAAAATCAGATATTTGGATGAGTTTTCCAATCACTAGTGACGATTGTTTTTTACCAATTCACAAAACTTACTACTAAAGTTACTTACTTCGTAAAACCTAAAAACTTAAGGAAACATTCATTTTCCTCCTGTGCATTGTTTCTTCTCCAGATCCATGGGTTAGTTTTCCCTTGGTACACCAAGAAATAACAAGAAAAAGGAAGGAAGACCTGTGGCAGAATGGATGAAATCTCTGTGACAAAGTTATGAATTGACAAAGGTAAAAATAACATAGAGAATAATATGGAAATATATTCAATATGATTGTACATGTATAATCTATATCAAATTGCATGCCTTCTCAAGGAGGGGAGAATGGAGGAAGGGAGGAAGAGAATTTGGAACTCAAAAATTTAAGAAATGAATGTCAAAAATTTTACATGTAATTGCGAAAAAATAAAATGTGAAAATAAAGACTTTGAGGAAACAGTCAATAGTAAGGAAATGAAAATTTATTAAGCATGTACTACATTCCAGAAATTATACTAAGTACTTGGCTTTCAACACCCTGATTCTTAAGGAGCTCATGATGTAATGTAATACAACCTCTGCCTTCCGTACTCCGGGTAAAACGAGGTGGTTTCAGGTCAAATCTGTCTTCTCTATAGCCAACTGCCCCCTAATCTTCTGGTTCCCTTGAATTCCTGCCAGCTTTTGAAAGTTTCCTTTTTCTTTGCCCTTTCAATCCTTCATAGTGACTTCTCTCCCTCCACACATAAGCTTTATTTAAAAAAACAAAACCACACCAACTTGAGCTATTGTCAGTTTGTGTCTTCTTCCTTATTTACTTTACCCTCTTCTTCCTTTCTTGATCCAAATAAACCATCACTTTCCAATTCTTCATCTCATAAAAATATATTATTTTTAAACTTTCATCTCCACTGTCTCCTCCTCCTTAGAGAATTTCTTTACTCTTATTCCTCCCTCTGACTCCTTCCCTCTCCAATTATCAAAATCAATCAAAAGAGCCTTGGATTTGGCATCAAAGAAGCTGGTTTTGTATTCTTAGCCTTTTACCAAATGACCTTGATGAAGTCACCTTCTCAAAGACTCAGCATCAGCATTTTGAGTTAGATTAAATTATCATCTTTTCTCTAGCTCTTTCTCCCTACCCCATCTTTTCTTCCTTCCAGTTTTCCTTTCCTTCTTCTTCCTTCCTTCTTTATTTTCTTCTCTCCCTTCCTTCTCACCTTTTTACTTTCCTACCCTCTTTCTTTCTGTTTTTTACACTTCTAATTTTAGGAGTTTAGTTTTTTTCTTTTTGGAGACAATTGAGGTTAAGTGACCTGCCCAGGATCACACAGCTAGTTAGTGTCTACTGTCTGAGACCAGTTTTAATCTTAGGTTCATTTGATGGTTCTCTATTTACTGCACCAACTAACTCCCCCTGAAATCCTGTTGGTTTTTTTCAAGATCAAGTTCATTCTTACTTTTTCATTGAAGACTTCTAGACTGGTTCATATTTCAATGATGTGCCTGTCTCTTAATTCCTATTGCACAGTTTTCATGTACCCACCACTTTATGATACATCACAAAGACTTACTATATTCTTATTATTGTTTTATATTGCTCTTTAATTATTTCATATATATAGATAATATCCTTCCAAATAGATAGCGAGACCTGCAGGTTAGGGATAGGCTCTTCTATTATTCTTGTATTGGTCAAGTTCTAGATATACAACAGAGACTGAATAAATAAATACTTGCTGATTGATGCCTGCATTTCCATTGCTCAGTTACTCAAACATCGTGTTAGGCTATTCAACAAAATTTAGTATTTCTTTTCTTTGTTTCTTTTCCCCCCAAAATTTATTGATTTATTTGTTTTCAGTTTTCAACAATGATTTCCATAAGTTCCAAATTTTCTCCCCTCCATCATCCCTTCTTCCCCAAGAGGCATGTAATCTTATGTGGGTTCTACACATGCATTTCTCTTAAACACATTTTCACAATAGTCATGTTGCATCCAAGAATTAAAACAAATGGGAGAAACCACAAGAAAAACAAAATATAACAAAGGAGAAAACGGTCTGCTTCATTCTGCATTCTGACTCCATAGTTCTGTCTCTGGATGTGGATGGCATCGTGAGTTCCTTGGAAATGTTTTAGGTCTTTGCTTTGCTGTGAAAGTCTATCAGAAACAGTCCTCACACATTATGACTGTTATTGTGTATAATGTTGTCCTTGATCTGCTCATTTCACTGAGCATCAGTTCATATAGGTCTTTCTAGGTTTTTCTGAAGTCTGCCTGTTCATCATTTCTTATAATACAATAGAATCCCATTACATTCATATACCAAAACTTGTTCAGCTATTCCCCAATTTATGAGCAATTCTTTGATTTCTAGTTCTTGGACACCACAAAAAGAGCTTCTAAAATATTTTTATACATATGGATCCTTTTCCCATTTTTATGATCTCTTTGGGATACAGCTCTAGAAGTAGTATTACTGGGTCAAAGGGTATGCACATTTTATAGCCCTTTGAGCATAGTTCCAAATTGTTCTTCAGAATGGCTGGAGCTCCAACAATGAATTAATATTCCAACTCTCCCACACCTTCTCCAACATTTATCATTTTTCTGTTTTGTCATGTTAGCAGATCTGATCAGTGTGATGTGGTACCTCAGAGTTGTTTTGATTTGCATCTCTCTGAGCAATAGTGATTTAGAGCACAAAATTAGCATTTCTAAAACACTCCTTTGCATTCACATTTTAAATTTCCTAAACCATAGAATGGTAGATCTAATTTGGACCTTAGAGAACTCCCTTTATTTTATAAATGAAGAAAATTAGGATCCCTGACTTGCTTAAAATTCACGCAGCTAGTTGGTGGCAGAGCAAAGACAAGAATATAGGACCCAACTTCCACTATCTTTTTTCTTTGTTTTATGACTAGAACACAAAGAGTTAAGATCAGAACAAAGCTTTGTCTGAAGAGGTGTGTGCTTTTTCCTATGGACTACATCTCCCAGAAGGCTAATGGTGCTAAAAGTGTCAGTCTTGAAAGTGATTTCCAAGGGTCCTGTACTTCTGAAAATGATCCCAGATCTAAAGGTGGAAGGGACCTTGGGTACCATGTAGGCTCTCATTTAATACATGAAGAAATTGTGTCCTAGACAAGGTAAACGATTTGTTGAAAGTCACACAGGCAGCAAGTTTCATGGGTGGGATTTAAATCTAGATAACATGGCTATAGAATCAGCTCTCTTTTCATTGCACCACTCATCAAGAAAAGGATAGATGGAGAAAATGGAAGATATGGTGGCTATAGGCATCAGTATTTCCTTTAAGATATGACAGGGACTCAGTCATGTATGAAGTGTTGAATTAATCCCTAGCATTGGGGGTGGGGTTTGCTGTGGTAACTGTTAAGTCGAAGTAATGAGCAAGCAAGCAAAGATCTGACAGGATAATGGTTGAGGTTTTTTAGGTTTTGATTTAAGGACAATTCCAGTTATTAGTGAGTAACTTTAGTAAATTTCTGAGCAATTTAACCATGCCTCCCTATACTTGTGGGGACTTTGGATGTTTGTCTGAAGCAATGACATTCTGTTTTACTTCACCTTTCTTTGGGAACCAATGAGAGGAAGGCATTGCTCTGGGAGTTGAACAGAAATTGATATGGTAGCACTTCTACACAATTCCTAAATAGAAAACTGTGGAGCAATGTGTGGGATTGAAGAGATGGGAACAGAAGTGACTCCTGTCCATGGTCCTGAGCACTCATAGACATGTATACAAGTACCAGGTTTACATATATATACTGGGCATAAGGGCATTCAATTCCATTGACACTAGAAATTGTCTCTGAAGCTGATGACTCTGTGACTATGGTTGCATGAACACACATACACAAATCTGTTAACTAAATAAAAAATGTAATAGGAAAATAAATATTTTGTAAAAAATAAAATATTCAAATATCATTTTTGAATTTGGACAAGCAACTGGAAAGCTGGCATTTTTGGAACTGGGTAATTACTGCCTGTTTCCAGAAGAACCACTGAAAAGGTGGAATACACCTATCATTGCAATCTTCTAACCTTAGTTTTGTGTGTGCACACATAGTCTATGTGAGGCCTGTGTAAACTATCTATGTAACTGACAATTCACAGGATGAGGGTCTGTTTATCCAGGGACTCCCAACTACTCTGGCTCCTGTGGTTCTCATTAGCAAGTAGAGGCTGAGACCTGCTTGTTCTGTCTCAGTACAGCTTGCAGACTGTCAGGCTTTATCAAGATCTTCTCTGCTCAAGTTCATGGGCAGTCATTATTTTAGAACCTGGGATGCCAACACAGTAGATTTTATGTGATTAGCCGCTGAGATAAACGTTAATTAGTTTTCAATTTCCATAAAGTATCCCACTGACAGAAAGATTTGTTAAATCAGTTAATGGCTATAGATTATCATTCCAAAACTGAGGAAGGTGAGGAAGAAGCTATGAACACTGGGGAAGAGCAAGGGTGGCTGAAGAACGACAGAGACAATACTCTCCTATCTCTCTCCTAAAACAGTCCCATACAGCTTTGCTGTGGTAAGCACAGAATGCTCACTGGTTATGATTTCTTGAGATTTTTATCCCCTTTTAGAGATGTCTTGTGGCTTTGAAAAAGACAGAGTGTCTGGGAAAGAGGGCTCAGGGAAATAGTGAAGAAAGGATAGTTAGAAAAATGCTCTTCTCTTTAAAACAAACAAAATAATCCTACTGAACAAAAAGCTAAATAGGCCAAACCATCACATTATTTGTCTGAGTCGTCAAAAAAAATCAGAAAAACATCTGAGAATAAATGTCCTAGTAAGAAAAGAACTTTGAAGACTCGTGCTGGGACTTCTTTATTTTTATTTGGATCTTTGATGTTTAAGTGGCTTAATGGTTAATTTAGGAGATAAAGTCTTAATACGGAATCCAGGATTAGAACGAATTCTTCTTCAGAGGCAGAGATGATATCTTGAAATGTTGCCTTGCTGTAGACTGTCTTCGTTTTTAAATGAAAAGAATAAAAACACATGATGCAGTTAGTGGTAGATTGACAATGACAATTTCATTAATGGTTTGAATAAAGCAATTTCTCCCCTTTTCACAATATAGGAAACCATAGCTGTTAAGGAGCCTCATTTATAATCTGACTCAGAAACATCCATTAAAAATAAATATACATGCATGCATGCATACATACATATATATATGCTAAATGAAGAAGGGTTTTCTTGAAAGGAAAGCTATATACATACATATACACATATATATTTATATATATATTTATAAACACACATACATATGCATACATTGCATATACGCATGTATGTTTCTACATGCACATATATATGGATGTATATTGCAATATACACACTTGTATATGCACATAGTGTATATGTATGCACACACATGCATGCATATGTATGTGAATGTGTGCAAATATATGCACATTTACTTATGTGTATGTTTATATACATGTGTGTACATGTGTATGTGTATAATGTGTGTTTGTATATGCACACACAAAAATTCCACTTTGCTTTTAAGAAAATCCTTCCATTTCTTGCTTTTCTTTTTTTACTGTGGAGTGAGAAAGGCCTGTGTTACACAACAATCTTTCCAGTCAATGCTTCTAGAAATATTCACCCACATGGTGTAATGGAACCTCCTTAGACCCTTCTGGTATTCAATAGCATTCTAAATAGAAGGTACAAATGCAAAAGTCAGTTTTATGAGGCTGTAAGTCTGGAAAACAAAGCCATAGTATCTGGGTAATTCATGTTCAAACCCCACTTTGTCCTGAATGAACTGAGAATGAAATGTGTTGGTGTATTTAAGTGTTAGCCATCATCAAGATCTGATTTTGTTTCTTTCCCCCTCTGCATAATCTGGATATTTAAGAAAGAGAGTAACTTTTAGAGCCTAAAACAAAGATTTTTCTACCTGAAAGGGATGTTGGAGATGACAGGATAAAAGCTAGGAGGAATCTTAGAGACAATGGTATTAAAAGCTGGAAGGGAATCTTATAGAGGGTGAAACTGAGGCTCTGAAAAGGGATCTGACTTATCTAAGGTGAGAAAAGTAGTAGTAAGTAGCCCAGCTAGGCTTTGAAGCAAGATCCCTTTGCCTCTTTCCACCAGTGCTTTATCTGGTTCAACTCCTAGAGCCAATCCTGTGCATCCTAAAGTACCTGATACCTGGTACCACAAGGAATAAAGGACTCATGACTTTACTTCATTTTCACTGCCTTTTTAAATGTTGCTCTACAACTGTGATTGCATTGATGTGGGGAAATTCCCTGTCCTGATAAAGAAAAGTAGAAACTCTTCTGTAAGTTAAAGCCTTTGAGAGTTTCCTGGGGGTACTGAATGGTCATCCAGTTACCATGTGTTAGAAATGGGACTTGCACCCTCATGTTTTTTTGCTCTAAGAATAGCCTTCTATCTCCTACAACATATTTTCCCCTTGATTGCATGTTGCTCACCAAAGTCTAATTTCCTAATTGGCAGAGCTAACAATTAAAGTAGCTATTCCTATAGAATTGAGTGAGGAGAGTGCAATAATGGAGAATCTATCTATCTATCTATCTATCTGAGTAGAAAATGTAGAAGTTTGCAGAGTTCATGTTAGTGACAAAAGCATTAACTAGACCACAGTTTTTCTGGCTTCCTGGTCCAGTCTGTGCTCTTTCCAATGCATTTGTGGCAGCCCAATCCTATGTTCTTTCTACTAAGTAGCCCTAACTCTTTTAATGTGAACATGGGACTTGAAGTCAGAAGACTCATGTTCTGGTTCCAACTCTGACACCTACCTGTGTGACATTAGGCAAATTAATTAATCTCTCTGATTTTCAGGTTCCTCATTTTAAAATGGAGTTTCTTCAATATCTATTTTGTGAGACTGAAACAAGGAAAGCATGGTATACATTGTAAATTGCTATGATGCTATAAGCTCTTTATTGTTCTTGTTCTTGTTGCTCAGAGTTAGATTAGTGGGGGATTGCAGGACGATAGTGATGCTTAGGGAGAGGTTACCAGGAGATAGCAATCACAGAAACTGTGCTAGAGAATTCTGACATGTTTATTTATGAAATTCTGCTTTTGGGTCTTGTACTTAGGTATCCTACTACATAGGGCCACACATCTTCTATTCAGCAGGTAAAACACATGCCTATGTATAATGTTAAGGAGAGTTTAAGATCTTCCCTGCCCATTAATAGACCTCAGGTGGAGCCTATTAAAGGAAGCTTGATTAGGGGAAGCTTGTTTTGTAGGAAGGCCCATACCTTTTATTAATTGTTGATGAGACACCGAGTCATGAGGGTTGTGATACCCTCCAGCTCTGAAAAGTGTATATATACTCTGCAGTGTGGTTTTGCTTTGGGGCTTTCACTCTTTGAAAAAAGGTTTGTGCACCAGATGAGACTCTGGGTGGTGGTGAAGGAGCCCCCTCCCCAAGCTTTGAAAACCCAGATGTCAGTGCTTCTTTCTCTGGTAATTATGTATGTATCTGATGGTCAGACAGTTGTATCTGTCTGTTGATCTGGGATGCATGTATTACTTATGGTCAGACAGTTAGAATCCTGTCTATTGGTCTTTATTTCTCTGTTTGTATTTTCTTTCTTGGTATATGTGATTAAAGAAGATTGTTGACCCCTCAACAGTTGCTTTCCTTTTAGAAAAGCAAATCTAAGAGCCTATTCTAGGAGGCCCATCCTGAACGTGTCATGGTATTCTTTCTGCACCACAATGCTGGACAGTGGCAATAAGCAGAACTTTCCAAGACAGACTTTTAGAGGAGGAAATTTCTAGGGGTAGAGCATTATACATAGGTGACCTAGGCAGCTACCTACAGAGTATGATTTGAGAGGTGGCATGTCCTCTTTGTTGGTGCCTGAAATAATCACTTTTACCCGTTCATTTAATTAATACTTGAGTGATTGGAGTAAACCTTTTTCAGAAGCATAAATAGCATTAGAAGAGATCTAAGAGGTCATCTAATCTTTTGAAAGTCTATTTTGCCATTTCTTAGCAAGACAAGCAGCCATTGTTTTGTAGAAAGCACACTGGAGTAGGATTTTAAAATATCTGGAGTTTAAATTGGATTTTGTGAGGAATCAGATGGCAGACACTGGGAAAGTCAATTCCCTGTGGAGGCCATTTGGCATGGAGGAAGGGTTCCTGGGTTTTATTACAGACTCAGTCAATAAATATTAAGTGTCCACTATGTGCCAGGCACTGAGCTAAGTACTGGATAAGCAACAAAAGATAAGGACAGCCTCTGTCCTCAAGGTGTTCATAGTCAAATGGGGGAGACAATGTATAAAAATCTACATACAAAGAAGCTATGTAAAAAATAAATTGGAGATAATCAACAGAGGCAAGGCACCAGAATTAAGGAGAATTGGGAAAATCTTCTTGCAGAAGATGGGATTTTATCTGAGACTTGAAGGAAGCCAAGGAATCCAGCAGGCAGTGATAAGAAGGGAGACAATTCCATGGAAAGGGGACAGCCAGTGGAAATGTTCACACTCTGAAGATGAAATGTCTTGCCTGAGGAACATCAAAGAAGCCAGTACCATTGGATCTCAGATCACCTGGGGCTGGAGTGTAAGGGATAAGAAGTCTGGAAGGGTGGTAGGGAAAGCAGGTTATGAAGGACTTTGAAAACCAGATAAGGTATTTTATATCCTGGGTGTGACAGGAAGCCACTGGAGATATTGAATGAGAGGGAGGGTGACAATGGTCGGAAGGAACAGGCAGGAAGATCACCCTGATAGCTGAATGAAGGATGAACTGAAGTATGGAGAGACTTGTGGCAGACAGACTAATCAAGATGAAACTGCTAGAGTTCAAGTAATGAGTATCTGCATCAGGGCAGTGGCAGTATCAGAGCAGAGAAAGGGATGTATACAAGAGATATTACCTAGGTAAAACTGGCAAGTGTTGGCAATAGATTGGTGGTGGGGGATGAGAGTAACTGAGGATGATAACTAGAGGTTGTGAGCCTAGGGGCCTGGTGGTAGGATGGTGGTGTCTTTAATAGTAATAGGGATATTTAGAATGAGGGATGGTTTTGGGGGAAAGATAATGAGTTCTGCTTTGGATCTAATATTTTTGTTTGTCCTTCATTTTCAAAGACGATCAACATCACAAGTGATACCTTGATTTGTCTATGAACGGGATTGGTTAGAGTTTCACCAAATTGTCAGCCTCACTCTCTCTTCCTGAGTCATCAGAGTCAATGGCAGAACAAAGGTCTAGCTGACTAATGATGGCCCAGGGTGACATGGATGACCTTGGCATCTCTGATGCCTGACCAAGCTATAAGTTCTCTACAGCAACAGCTTCAATCACCATCATGTCCACTGGAACAAATTGTACTCACCACCTATTTTATTTGGACTTGAAGAGTTTTAGCTGTCTACACAATAGTATCAAACTCAAATAGAAACAGTTGGCCATATATTGACCTTAGAAAATCACAAATTAACATTATCAATGTTGTATTGTATTTTTATTTATCTTATTAAAGTTTCCCAATTGTTCCCAGAATTTTAATTTTGTTAAGGCTATACTTATGAGTTTGTTCACCTAACCCAGCTATGAGCCAATAGCTGACACCTTTGATCTACAGGACATCTAGCATGAGCAGTCTAGAAGACAATGGTAGGTGCCAGACAGTAGGTCAGCAAAGAGGTTATGGCTGAGTAAATAGATTTGAGAATTATCAGCAGAGAGATGATAATTGAATACATGGGACCTGGTAAGGTTCAAATCCCCACTCTTCTTCCTTACCACCCATGTGATCTTGGGAAATAACTTCTCAGTATATCAGGTATAAATTGAGAGTGGTTAGATGATGAGACAACATGTTATAGTGGTAAGAATACTGGCCTTAGAACCAGGATGACCTGGGTTCAAATTCTACTTACGGCACTTGATAGCTGTGACAATGAATGTCACTTCAATTTTCTAAGCCTGTTTCCTCATCTGCAGAACCAGAATAATAATACTTGCTGAATCTAACTTATAGTGTTATTGTGAGACTCTGTTATAGATAGTACAGTGACTACTGCCCACATGCTTAAAGAGGTATTTGCAGAAGAAACAAACTGGCCAAATAGAAAGCAATATGTCTTTAATACAAGTACCATTTTATCTCACCTAGGAAGGTTTATAACTTAACTTGAGATTCCCAGGAGCATGAAGATTGGGAAAAGGGAAAGGGGGAAAAGGAGATCTAAATCATTGGCCTAGATGTTATAGCAGTATGGCATATCGAATAGGACATGAACATAGAGTCACGAGGACCTTGGCTCATATCCTACCTCTGACACCTCCTAGTTTTTGACTCTGGAAAAGTCACTGAACATTTTTATGACTCAAATTTAAAAAAAAATAATTAACTTATTTGCTTTCAGTTTTTATCACTTAAATAAGTTTTCAATTTTCTTTCCCTCTCTCCCCAGGATAGCATGCAATTTTGTATGGGTTCCATACACACATTCTTATTAAACACATTTTCATACTAGTATGACTCAAATTCTTAATCTGCAAGTAAGAGAGCAGTACGTGGAGGGCTCTTAGATTTCTCCTAACTTGAAATGATCCTGTTGGTGAGATCAAGATAAAATCATATCTTCAGTGGCATCAGACTATAATGGGTCTAAGTCTTAGATGAAATCATATTCAGGTCATGACTGAATGTCAATGGAAAGAGAAAGAGGGTGTCTAGATTTGGAGTCAGATGGTCTTGGTTCAAATTGGATCTGTCATTTAATATTGTGTAATGTTGACCAAGTCACTTAATGTCTCTGGGTCTCACTTTCTCCTCTATAAAATGAATAAGTTGGGCTAGATAACCTCTAAATAAATTTACCAATCTCTACATATGATCTTAGGATGATTACATGACAGTTTTCCATTGTACTCAACAAGTTATGCCTATTATGCCAAGTTCTGCCAGGCTCTCTCATTCCTCCCTAGTTTTTGATGCCCAGGTTGTGCAATTCTACTTCTCAGTTCAGTATAGGTTCCACCAAGTTCCGTTCAATATTCCACTCAACAACATCATCAGCAATACAGAAGAAGGTCAGGGCTTTATGAGAAGAAGCAGGTACCCATTTGGGGCCATTTCAAATGATTTCCTACTAAACAAATGTGACATCAATTGAGAATGGAAGTTTCTAGCATGTATGGATCTAAAGCATAGAAATTTTCATTAAAGAGAGGTAAAAACAAATAGAACACGTCTAGACTTTAGAGAGTCAGTCATAGGAAAGGCATGACCTTGTTATCTGAGATGGGTTTCTGAATTCCCAAAGACTCAAATGGGACCATATCTATAATATACTTTTCAAGTTTGAAAAATCAGTCGGTCCCCAATATGTATTCCAAGCAAGACCTCTTAGAGTCAGAATGGTGCAAAACTCCCTGGATTTGGAGTCAGAGATGTTGGCAAAAGGCCTATATTTGCCCCTTTTCTATGTGTGTGACATTGGGCAGGTCATTTCCACATTGATAAAATTAAGAACTGGACTATATTTTCTCACCATTTAACCTATACCCAGCCCATCATTCAATAAATTTCAGTGGCTCCCCATTATTTGGAAGATAAAATATAAACTCTTTATGACATTTGAGCTCTATACAATCTGGTACCACCCTACCTTTCCAGCTTTATTACATATTACTCCTCTCTACATTCTATAGACCAGTCAAATAACAATGCTGTTCATCCTTCATATTAGAAGACCAATGACATCATGATGTTAGGGTCAAAGTACAATGTGTTTTACTGTGGCTGATCAGTACAATATGAACATGGAAGACTCTTCCACAGGTCAGGCACAAATAGTCTATTTGAACCTTGAGGATGCAGATATCTCTAGATTTGCACCTATTATGTTTCCTGTGCTCCTAAGCTTCTATTTTCTCATAGAACACAGAGTCTTCTTTGATGTAGGCGCACCATGCTGGACAGTCCTGCACCAGTGTCTCTTATGTCTCACAATTATATTAAAGTTCTTCAGGGAGACTTTAAGACTGTCATTGTATTGCTTCTTCTTATCTCTGTGTGAGCACTGACCTTGTGTGAGTTCTCCAAAAAATAATCTTTTAGGTAGACAATGTGGCCAGTCCATTGGAGTTGTGCCATCTGGAATAGAGACTGAATACTTGACACTTCAACTGAATAGGAGATCTCAGTGTCTAATAATATTAAAATTTACAAAGTGATTTAAGGATTGTAAAGCACTCTACACATGTTGTAGAATTTAGTTTTCACAATAATCCTGTGAGGTACTTATTTCTCACATAGGACATTTTATCTCACACACAGGTAGTATTTGTACTACCTGTTTCCCATGTCTAAAATGTACTCTCACCTTGCTTCTGCCCTAGATTTACCTCAAATTTTCACGCAAGGGCCATGTTGAGGTGATACATTTCCTTCTGCCAACCCTCCCCCCACCTTTCTGCCCTAAACACCAGGCCATCCTGCATGAGATTTGCATGTATTTTTGTATACTTATCTGTGTGCATTTTATCTCCCCTGGAAGACTGTTGGCTTCCTTTGAGGCAAGAATTACATCACATTTTTTTTTGTCATCCCCACCATCTAGCATAGAGTCTGGCATATGTAGGTACTTAATATATACTTTCTGATTGAGTATTACATAGGCCATGAACTCAATCTCCCAATGTACACATTAACTGGTAGATTGGATCCAGAGACCATGAATAGCTATGTCTCTCTTTTGGGTGTTAACAGTAACTATGAGGGGCAAGGGGATATCTTTCCTGTACAAAGTCAGTGTGCCCACTGATAGAAATTGTTAGTTAGCATCATCCCAATAGCATTTAACCAATTAACATCAATAAACTTTTATGAAGGGATATTTACTGAGAAGGTATAGCAAAAACCAAGGTAAAATAATATTCCAAATTGAGGTCACATTCTTCTCTTTACTACTTTGGTCTCTGGGGAAGGATAGAATCAAACATTAAATGGTAGCTACAAAATGCCCCTCACCACCATTCCCTGTCCAAACTTACTTATTGATGTACTAAAGTTGAGGTACAAGTCAACTTGTCTTCCCTTGCCAAGTCACCTCAGTGCTGTGACCAGACAATGCTTCCCTTCAGGGCTAGATCCAGGGCTTGTCCAAAACAGCTACCAGCACACTTTCAATAGACTCCAGTTTCTAAATCTCTGGTGACTTTTCTAAAATCCAGAAAGAATACACACAACTGAGAAACAGAGATGATATTATGCATTCATAGCCCCATGGCAACTCAGTGGAAGAGAATGAAGTCTGAAAAAGGGGGCAGCAAGAGCACTTAAAAGTCTTTTCATCACACATGATAAGTGTAGCAGCCAGCACTCTGACACATCCAGGATGACCTCCTAGCACAGGTTCTTAGATCTGCTTTTCTAAGAGGAAAGCAACTTTTGAGGGGTCAACAATCTTCTTTAATCACATATGTCAATAGAAAAAATACAAGTAGAGAAATAAAGACCAACAGATAGGGCTTATAGCTATCCGACCATAAGCAATACATACATCACAGATGAATAGACAGATCCCACTGTCTGACCATTATATACATACATAGTTATCAGAGGGAGAAGCAGCAACATCTGGATTTTCAAAGTTAGGGGACTCCTTAATGGCTTCTCAGAGTCTCATCTGGCACATGAACCTTCTTCCAGGTCCCCACAGCAAAACCTCACCTCAGAGCATATACACTTTTCAGAGCAGAAGGGTATCACCAACCCTCATGACCCAGTACCTTATTAGCAATTTACAAAAGGTGTGTGCCTTCCTACAAAACAAGCTCCCCCTAATCTGGGCTCCATTAATAGGTGGGGAAGATCTTTCCAATAGACTCCAGTTTCTAAATCTCTGGTGACTTTTCTCATCTAAAATCTTGAAAGAATACACACAACAGAGAAACAGAAGTGGTATCATGCATCCATAGCCACATGGCACGTCAGTGGAAAAGAAAGAAATTTGAAAAAGGGGGGTAGCCT